>JANQBM010000001.1:19649999-19675129 GCA_025594535.1 Erythroxylum domingense | reverse complement strand
AATATAATGTAATTAATTAAGTAATAATAATAATTTAATTAATTATATTGTAATTAATTAATTAATTATAATATTTTTATTAATTAATGAATTATAATATCATTCGTCATAAACTTATCAATGAATTACATATTTTTAACCATCTTAAGGATCAGGGGCATTTTCGTCATTGACATAATTTTTTCATTCTGTCCACTCTATCCAAACACATTATGTCCTCGAGACGGAGACAGTTTTTTCTGCTCTGTCTACCACAACCAAACAGTTCACTGTCTCCAGTTTTTGTTCCGTTCCTTCTCCAAATTTCTGTTCCATTTCGTCTCCAGAAATTAGAGACAGCAACCATACGAACAGTAAGATAGCACGGATGTTGAGAGCCAATCCTGCTGGTATTTCGCTTAAGCAAATCAGAGACTGACTTTGGCAGACGGAAAACTCTTTGACGATAATGAGGCCTCTTACAAAATTCACCGACTTTTCGGAATACTAAAAAGCAGAATCCTATCTTGTGCTCGTCCGCAGAGGCATACTACTGTTCAGTGTCGACTACTACGTGTGAAATGAAATAGTTAAAGGTGCTCTTAGAGTCCTGGCATTTCACATTCTAAGCCTATGCGTCTTCCCTGTGAAAGTCAAACAACGCTGCATATATAAACCTCAAAATTGAGGATTAATTTTATGCCAGAAACCTATAAAACCAACCACAAAAAAGATCCTACAGCACCAATTACAAACAGGAACATAGAACATACGTCAATGTCATTCCTCTGAAGTCTTCGATTTGTCTCTCCATGACGAACCTCAACTGTTTATCAACTGAATAATGGCAACACCAAGGTCGAAATGCAGGACTGAGCTAGTGGTTAACTATAAGTTAGCAACCAAAGTGAGATAGACCGCACAAACGGGAGCTGCTGAACAGATAGAACAAATGGGACAAACGAAGTTCACTCCTCAGCTAATGACAATCACTATTGTAGACAGATTGAAAAAGTAATTATCGGTTACAGACTCTCTTAGACTATTAAGTCTGAGTACCAACCTTCGTTTGAATAAAATGAACTTTAGAAAGGAAAAATGATTACCCAATATGCTAATCTGATTCACATTCCGAGGAATATAAATAAAGTAAAAAGATAATGTTATAGATTTAAATTGATGTATTAACTTCAATTCATAATCATAACTTCTTCACTTTGTTACTTCCAACAGTTAGTTGACCATATTATGAAATCAAGGACAGAAACATTTCCTAAAGAAAAATCAGAAACACTTGTACAATAATAAGCTAGACCTTGTACAATCTAAACCAAGTAGATATGTCTGAATGATGCATCTTGGGTGCATCTCAAATAATTCAACCCGATGCTCTGTCTGACAGAAAGATGTTTCTACCTCTCATTCAATGTCAATCGAATATCTCTTGAGCTTCAATTATGCTATGCTGACTGAAATAAAGCCATAGAATATACTCTGATTAATAAACTTATGGAGTATAATCAAGTAATAAACGCAACTTTAGCACAAAAACCCGAAAATGAGGAAACTGAAAGAAAAGCAGCTTACTGATCATCCTTTGCGACTCGATAATATCTCTCTGCATGCTGCCTTTGACCAATTAGTTGAGCAAAACGCTCATCATGTGTGATTACAATCAACTGAAAATTCTCCTGTCCCTTTCTGTCCTCCATTATTCTGGAGAAAATCCAAGAGAACAAAAAACAATAAAAGCTACATTTATTGAGACCTTTAAGACCCTACAATGGTTAGTCCAATCCAGTTATAAGGACTTTGTAGCTGTCTTGCACCTGAGTAGAGCTGCAGCAAGACTCTCAGCATTTGGTCCATCCAAGTTTGTCGTAGGCTCATCTAATGCTAGTATTCCGCAATTGAGGCAAAATGTCTCAGCTAGAGCTAACCGAATAATAAGCGAAGCAAGAACCTGCATCCAAACCTAACTTTTAACCATGTCCAAATCAGAATATCAGCTCTACTGGAAGAGCTTATTCTCAGATATACTCACTTTCTGACCAGCACTACACCTTCCTCTCATTTCTAGTTCTGCATCTCCAGTCTGCATTAGAACCTAATTTGAAGGCAGTGGAATTATTAGTTGTCATCAATACACTTAAATGACCAAAAAAAGCAGCATAAATTCAACTGGATTAATAAAGATATTCAATACCTTGTAACTGTAAGACCGAGTTCCAGAACCTTCAGAATCTGAGTGGATGCTAATGTAATCTATATCCTGCCCTCTATATGTTTGTTGCCACAACTCCCTGATGATCTTATTAATTTCTTCCATTTTCATGGAGTGAAACCGCATCAATGCTCTAGAAACATAGGCATGCATAGATTTAGTAAGTCAACATGTAAAAGTAGACGATATCCAAAAGCATTAGATGTGCCAAAAACAAACGTAGATGATGCCCTGTGTTTAACAACAGGCTCATGATGCCTAAGGATGACAATGAACCAGGGTGTGCTTGGGTCTTATGTCAAAAAAAACAAAATTGGGCCTGAGTCCAATCAAACTTATTTTAGCCTGTTGACTTTGGCCTTGGCTTTCATAGTTGATCAGATCTAACAAAATTTGTCACTCTCCAATCGGACCTGAATACCAAAGTCCAAAGCTTGAGCCTAATTAAACAGGGCTTGCTAAGCTCGCGGCTGTTTTGCCATGCCTAGTTATATAAATTTCTCAAAGCACATTGTCTCTTCGCTTCTTGTATTGATAAAATTAGTAGGATACATCTTCAAGAGGATTAACTTCTTGAAAACATGCTCAATAAAATCTCAACCAATACCATGCGATGAAATATTAAGATGAATGATCGGCAATGCGATTGCAAGAAACTCATATCTTTTGGTAGCAGGACACACATGGTCTACTCTACACAAATCCTGGGGTATGATTAACAGAGAAATTTAACTTAAAATATAGCATATATAACAACAGGCAAAGACAAATATCGAGATTGCCTATGGAGAACTCACTTGTCAAGTGCATTGTAGTATCTGTCTAGGTCCTTGTTTGCCATTTCAGTTGTCTGACAAAAAAATCAAATTAATGAAACGTTGCAGTGGCTAGAAGGGAACAAGCAAGCAATAAAGCATAATTTGACCTTGAGCTGGACAAGCTGATCAAAGTAGCGCTTGTCAATATCCTTATATTGTGCCTGTTTAAGATCAACTTTATTCTTCGAAATGTTGCTCTGGTGAACTGACATTGTTCCTCGGTACCTATTCAACTGTTTTAGTATAACAAATAGTTTTCAGTGATTTCACATGATCAAGGCATGAAAATTTTGTCACAGGAAAGCAAAAATAAATTGACAGGTGAAATAATTTGAGACACAAAGAATGGTGAAGATATAAATAAATAGGTGATACCACAATACCTTCGTCTATGAAAATTACATTAAAGCATGAGAATTTATATTGCAATCATCATTTATTTGGTAGGAATCAACAATGACATAGGAAAGGATAAACAGTCTACTACACAGCCCAAAAAAAAAATAAAGGACATAGGCCTAAAAGTTTTTCTGGGGCAAAGGCAAACTCCAGTGAGAAAAACACAACTTTGTCCTCAAAGAATTGGGATCCAAATAAACACTTCAATGTCCTGGTATGTATTTATTAATAATTGTGAAGAGAATTCGTTTACTTGAAATCTTAAATCTTGAGAAAAGTACCATTGTTTCAAATAAACATTTAAAATGCAAACAATTTTTGGATTAAAAGTGATGCAGAAAAGGAAAGAACATCAGAGAATGGGAAAGGGGAGTAAAAGGGAAAGGAAAAATATGGGCTTGGAGACTTTAAGGAAAGAGATAGGAGGAGGTAAAACTTCACAGCTGTCAGTAACAATTCCGAACCTATTGATGTAAAAGCCACACTAAAGTACGTGTAGGTAAGTACAAAAGACATAAATGTGTGAAAGGTTATGTGACATTATGTCTTTGTTTGTATATTAAGAACATTGGTTTTGACGTCCAGTGGTTTCAAAGAATATATTTCAGGTCTTGCCTGGATGGGGATTAGGCACTCTATGCGCAAGCATCCCAGACATGCTTTTATAACATCATGACTATGTAATTGCCCTTTGTTATGGCAGAAACTTGTCAGCAGAACATCAGCACTCATGCAACAAAATACAGTACAGACAAAGACTATGATGTGAAACAAGAGGGTATAGAGAAATCAGAAGAAAAACTACTTTATTTCTCTGATTATATGTTATTTATACATGAGTATAACCTATTCTAATACTACTAAACTACTAACTATTCTAATACTACTAAACTACTAACTTATCCAATCTAGGTATGTCTTATCTTATCTACTAGAAGATAAACTTATCTCCTAGAAGATAATCTCCTAAGCTAACTAAACTTATTTAAAATAATTATCCAACACTCCCCCTCAAGTAGAGGAATAGATATTTATCATTCCCAACTTGCTAAGAATTTTTTCGAATCTAGGCGTAGGCATGATCTTTGTGAAGATATCGGCTTCCTGTGCTTTAGTAGGGACAGGAGAATTTGATAAAGCTCCTGTCAATTCTAACATGTTTTGTTCGATCATGTTGAACTAGATTCTTCACTATAAAGATGGCTGATTTACTATCACTAAAGACTTTGGTAGGAGAGGAAGTGGTGATCTGTAAGTCCTGCATCAACCTCTCTAACCAAATAACTTCACAAATTCCTTGTGCAATAGCTCTAAACTCTGCTTCTGCACTGCTTCTTGCTTCTCCATGTGACAAGATTTCCCCGTAGTTTAATACAATAACTAGATGTTGACCTACTGTCTTCAATACAACCAGCCCAATCTGCATCCATGAAACCTTCTTTGCTTCTTTTCTCATTTTTCCGAAACATTAATCCTCTACCTGGACTGCCTTTGAGATATCTCAGAATATGGTTGACTACCTCTAAATGTCTTTGAGTTAGAGAGTGCATAAATTGGCTAACAATACTCAAAGAATAAGCAATATCTGGTCTGGTTAGTGACAACTAGATAAGTTCTCCTACTAAACTTTGGTATCTTCCTTTGTCAACAGGAGGATCTTCTTCATTTTTCTTGAATTTCCAGTTTCTCTCCAGTGGAGTTCCCATAGGTTTGCAACCTATCTTTCCTGTTTCCTCCAGTAAATCAAGAATGTATTTTCATTGAGATATGAAAATACCTTCCTTACTTCTAACAATCTCCATTCCAAAAAAGTGTCTTAATGCTCCAAGATCTTTTACCCTAAATTTCACCCTCAATTTTTGTTTAAGATCATTGATGTCACTAGTGTCATCGCCTGTGATTATAATATCGTCCACATACACAATCAAGATGGATTTCTTTCCATTTTTCCCACACTTCAAAAACATTGTGTGATCAGCTTGTCCCTGTTTGTATCCAAACCTGCAAAGAGTGTCACTGAACCTCTTAAACCATGCTCGTGGAGACTGTTTGAGGCCGTATAAGGATTTTTTTAGTTTGCAAACTCTTCCCCTTCCTTCTTCGATTTCAAAACCTAGTGGTATCCTCATATATTTCCTCATCTAATGTACCATTTCGGGAGGCATTTTTAATTTCGAGCTGATGGAGTTCCCAATCTAAATTTGCAGCCAATGATAGGACTCTGATTGTGTTCAATTTCGCAACTGGAGCAAATGTCTCTTCATAATCTATTCCATAGGTTTGTGTAAAGCCTTGGGCCACTAATTTAGCCTTATACCTTTCAATCTCTCCATCTGCCCTATACTTCACAATGAACACCTTTTCCTTCGCGTAGATCCACAATCTCCCATGTGTTATTATCACATAAAGCTTTCATTTCTTCAAGTACAGCTTCCTTCCATTTAGGTTCTTGGAATGCATCATGTACATTTCTTGGAATTCTTACACTGTCAAGCTTAGTAATGAAAGCTTTAAACTTTGAAGATAACTTTGAGTAAGTCAAATAATCTGAAATAGGATATTTATTACATGATCTTACCCCCTTTCGTAGTGCAATTGGCACATCTAATTCATTTACCATAGTCTGTCTAAGAGCCGGTTCCTGATCGAATGATTGGCCTTGTTGAGGAGCTTTAGGCCTTCAAGATACACTAAGGTTGGTTTTTCAGGAATTGGTTCTTCCATTGAATTGGACTGGACAGTTTCAGGTTCAATGGTAGGTGTTTGTGGTGTTTGTGGGTTTTGTGGGAAGGTTTGTGAGATAGGAAGTGATATGCTTGGTTCCCAACAAATCTCTTCATGGGATGTCTCCCTCTGAAGAGAGGTATTGGTGAAGTATGGTTGTTTTTCGAAAGAAGTAACATCATATAAAACAAGGAATTTGTTTGTAGAAGGTGATAAACACTTATAACCCTTTTGAATGGGAGAGTACCCAACAAACACACATTTAATAGCTCGTGGGTCAAGTTTGCTTTTATTGGGTTGATTGTTGTGCACGAAAACAGTACACCCAAAGACTTTAGGAGGAAGAGAATTAAGGAGCTTAATGTGAGGAAATTGTTCTAGAAGAACACCTAATGGGGTTCGGAATTGAAGAGTTTTTGAAGGAAGACGATTTATCAAGTATGAGGCAGTTAGAATGGCTTCTCCCCAATAGGAATTTGAAACAAAGTTGGTAAACATCGTAGATCGGGCTACCTTTAAAAGATGACGATTCTTTCTCTCTGCTATCCCATTTTGTTGTGGGGTATAAGCACAAGAGCTTTGGTGAATGATCCCATTTTCACTGAGATATTGAATAAAATCATTTGAAAAATACTCTCCCATTGTCTATACGCACTACTTGAATAGAGGTGTGGAATACAATTTGGATGAGGTTTAAAGATATGATAGGCTTCAGATTTGTCTTTCATTAGATATACCCAACATACCCTTGTATGATCATCAATGAAACTGATAAACCAACGAATACCGGTTAGACTTGTAACTCTAGCGGGACCCCAGATATCACTATAAATTAATTGTAAAGGTTTTGAGGGTATGTATGAGTGTATGGGATAAGTATTTTTGCTTTGTTTTGCAAGGACACATTGCTCACAATATAAAGAATTCTGATCTTTATTGATAAAAAGGTTTTGATATGAGATTTTCAAATATGGGAAATTGGGATGACCAAGGCATTGATGCCATAACATAACATCAGAATTTGACATAACTGAAAAGGAAATCCTATGTGGTGATTTGGATTCAGTAGGAGTACTCTTTCCTAAGAACTAGAAAAGTCCATCTTTCTCCTCAGCACTGCCAATCATCTTCCCCGAACACCGGTCCCGAAATTCACAATGAGATGGAAACGTCACAATACAGTCCATGTCCTTGGTTAATTGACTGACATATGGTAGATTATAAGTTAACTTAGGCACATACAGAACAGTATTTAATGTCAGTTTTGGCAAACAAACTCTCCCTTGACCAATAGTTGGTGACTCTTTTCTATCCGCGACCCAGACATTAACTTTCTGGTTACATGGCTCATATTTTTCAAAGACATTCAAAGACCCAGTCATGTGGTCTGATGCACCTGTGTCCACAATCCAGAGATCGCGACTTGGGGACTTTGATAATAATGATTTACACAGGTTAACTTTATGCACTAGTGTTGCAATAGAGGTTTGTTGGTCATGTGTGTCTTTCTCAGTTGTGATTTTTGTCTGATTCAAGAGTTGCTGAAGTAGTTCAATCTACTGGGGGGCAAGTTTAGCCTGTGGATTTAATGATAACGAATTCTGCTACATGTGTTGTTCCATGTTTTTGCTGAACTCTTTGGCTTTTAGGTTTCCAATCTGCTAGTTTCCCATGTAGTTTCTAGCAGGTCTCATAGGTGTGGTAGAGCTTATCACAGTGGTCACACCACTGCTTGTTCTTGGTTTCTTGCTTTCGGGTTAGGTAAGTAGACTCCTTTCGAGAGTTTGCCACTAAAGCTGAGCCTCGAGAGGTTTGTTCAAAAGTGTGTGAGGTAAGCATGACCTTTTTCCTACTCTGTTCCCTACAAACCTCAGCAAACGTTTTTCGGATTGATGGCAATGGTTTTAAACCGAGTAACCTTCCTCACACTTCATCAAGTCCAACATTAAGTCCCTGCAAGAAATCAAAAACTCTCTCCTTTTCCAATAATTTTTCATACTTTTCGACATCATCACAACACTCCCAATTTACTGCATAAAATAGATCCATCTCCTGTCATAATTCAGTAACTTATAATACTTGGTAACAGACATATTACCTTGGTGAATATTTCTGATTTTGATCTGCTTTCAAAGCACTGAGAAGTGTTTTCCAAATCAAAATATGTTTCTTACACAGCCTCCCAGATTTCTCTTGCAGTTTTGCAGAATAGCTAGGTTCTTCCTATTTTTGGCTCCATTGAATTTATAAGCCAAGCCATGACAATAGAATCCTCAGCTTCCCAAGCACTGTAAGTGACTGCTGTTTCATGTGGTTGAGGAATTGCCCCTGTTAGATATCCAGCAGTGCCTCTTCCTTTGATTACAAGCATGACAGATTGAGACCATTCTCGGAAATTTGTTCCATTTAATCTATGTTGCATGATTTGCAACGAAAGGTTATCAATAAGAGGAGATGGAGTTTGGCTAAAGGTCTTACGTAACTAGGTGTTTGGGATTCATCAAAGGAACCGAAGGTTGGTTGATCTCCAGCCATGATGTGGCTGGGAAAAGAAAAATTAGGCTACCAGAATCGATAGCTCTGATACCATGAAACAAGAAGGTATAGAGAAATCAAAAGAAAAACTACTTTATTTCTCTGATTATTTGTTATTTATATACGAGTATAACCTATTCTAATACTACTAAACTACTAACTATTCTAATACTACTAAACTACTAACCTATCCAATCTATAGTATATCTTATCTTATCTACTAGAAGATAAACTTATCTCCTAGAAGATAATCTCCTAAGCTAACTAAACTTATCTAAAATAATTATCCAACAAGATGGTATCATGAAATTGCAAGACAGAATGTCCATAAATCATACCTGACACGTACATAAGCCAATTTTCAAGAACTTAGGAATATCAATGTGATCATATGAACCATAAACTTTTCAGCCAGTTGAAGAAAAAATAGGAAATGAATTGTTAAATTTCATGAGTACCTCTGAAAGAATTCTTTCTCTTTCCTGAGAAAGCTTTACAAGTTCAGCTTCAACTGGTGAAATCCCACCGATCTTCAGGATTCTCTCTTCTAAAGATTCAATCACCCGGCCAAGCTCTTCCACCTCCGCCTTTATTTTCCTATAATTCAAGTTGTCCTCAATATTTCTTCGTATGTTATCTTGATCTCGTATCCCTTCCTTAAATTTGTTAAGTTCAGCTAATATTTCTTGCTTCCTAGCATCACAACCTTGCAGTTGAGATTCCGATAAAGATAACTTTTCTTGCATTTCCTTGTATTTTTCTCCTTTCTTTAAATCATCATACCTGGAAAGATGAAATTGATGATCAAGATAAATGGCATGATAGAATCTTACAATCCTCAGTTTGACAAAATTTACTCTTTAATTTTTGAAGCAACTCTTAGTAGCTCATCTATTTGCCGCCGATAGTTGTCCAACAGTTTTTTCTGGTCCTCATACTCCTGCGCAAGTCTGACTTTCAGCTCATTTAATTCACTCTGTAGTTTTTCTTTCTCCTTGGATAAAGGACCAAGAGCCTCTGCCAAATGCTAAAAAGATACAACGACAATCAGTTGCCATTCATGATGGTGTGTCACAAGCCCCTTTAAAGGAGACTGCATTGACTAACCTAACAATGTAAAACTAAAACAATTGAAACTGAAAACAATATTCACATCAAGAACGTATGGCTACATAAAGAAGGATTTCAAATTTGACAAACTTAGTCATAGGGAAAACTAGAATATGAAAATGCATCTAAAACAAACAGTTCTTTTACTTGTGATAACATAAGAATGCCTAGTTCCTGTACTTGATACCTACTAATCTGTTTACCCTTCTCCCTATGCAATGCCTACAATCTCACCATCTGTGTGAAGTAAAAACTTAGTAATCAAGGCCTGACCATAAAAAGATCCAAGATATGTTCACCTTATATCTTCAAGGAACAAAAGTTTATCCATTACTTAAATGACTGACAGTGATTATGTATTAAAGTTTGACAAGAACTTAGAATTCACAAAAATAATGCTCTAACAAAGCATAATTTCAGGAATGGAATTAACATAAATTGCCTGTCGGAATCTCCTATTACCTGATCATACACTCACTTTCAAGCAACAAAAAAGTTTAAACGAAAAATAAACAGAGGACATGAGCTATAAGAAACATAACAGCTGAGAGACGGACCTTCTCATCAAGCTCAACTTGATCTTTTTCCTCAGACAAACGCTCTAAATCTTCTTCTGCTTTCTTAACATCACGCAACATGTTAGCTGCTGTAACCTTCTCCTCCCTTAGAGCATGCCACCTTATTTGAACATGTGCCAAATCATTTTCGATGTACCTCTGTTCATCCCTCAACTTCTCTAGTTCCTGATGTAAATTATCCCTGATGGCATCATAAGAAGGAAAGGAATAAAATTAGATAAAAACTTGTGAAGCATAAGGCATATATAGATATGAGCATGGGGTGAATGAACTTGTATGAAGACAGATAAAACTAAATTAGAGAAACAGGAAGTCTAAGATAGGGTATTTAAGTCATTTGAATCTTTTGCTGTGTCATGTGTGTCGCTGCCATCATTCCAGAAGGATGAGCTGAAAAAGTTTGTTTTGTGCCAGGGGAGGGGGTCATATACGTGAGGTAGGAAGGGGAATAGGTCGTGAGAATTTTGTGGTCATTTTGGCACCTTCTAAGGTGAGGGAGAGATGGTAGCCTCTCAAAAAGCTACTGGTTTTGTATCCTTCCATTTTCATCAATAATAGATCCTTTTTCTCCTATTTTCATTACTAATTTCCATACACTCTTCTGCACTTTCCACCATTCTCACACCGTTCCCTGAAAGTTACAGTCAGGGTTCCATCAACCATGCAATTTAATAGTCAGAGAGCAAAAGAATGCTTAATAGTCAAAAAGGATGGGAAGGAAAAGTAAGTCACAAGAAACACGTAATTGAAAATTACTTTGTATTTTGCACAGTACTAAGCTCCGACTGTATCTCTTCCATAGATTTGGCACCTTGCCCTCGAAAATCAAGCTTATACTCCAGATCATCAACTTGTTTTTGCCAAGTCTGAATTTCTTGGAATAGTCGATCAGCTGTTTCAACAGGCTGCACTAATGCCTCAACAGATTCTTTATCCGACTTTATTTGAGCTAGAACACCTAATACCTAGAAGCAGCAACATCATTCCAGACATTGTCACAACTCACAACCAGATACTACTCATGGATAAAAAGAAAAAAACAGTTTGGCATTACGCCAACGCTAATAGAACACGGTAGGTTGACAAAAGGTAAGTTTCCAAAAACAAAAGGACAAGAGATTTTTCATAATGTCTACTACGTAGGATTATACATGCTGTCTTCTATCAGAATTAGTGCTTATTCGTTGTAGGGTTAGTGCTTATTCATTGTAGGGTTATTGAGCTAGTTTGATATTGCTGCATGCTAAACGTCAAACTGCATGGAATAAATAGAAGTCACAGAATTACAGTGATTAGGTGACAGTGAAATGACACACATCATCAAGGGCTTGTGACTTTTGGTCCAGCTCTTCAGTAAGCTCCAGTAAGTTCTTTTCCGCAAGAGGGATTGTTTCCTTAGCAATTTTGACATATTCTTCATAAACTACTCGCAGCTTATCCAACTGTTGGAAATTAGAGTCCGCATTTGAGGATTCCAAAGCCAAAACTTTCATGTGCTCAGCAGAACTTGCAGCCTTCACTCTTTGCTGTTATTACATTAAGATACCAAAATATCCATCAAAATGAAAAGAGTTTCAAGGATTTCTGTGAACAAGCTGAAAAGAATACTATAATCAGCAGATAATAAAATCCAATGCATGATGGACTTAAATGATACAAACCTTTTTAACAAATTCATCTTCCTCTGCAGTGGAGAAAGGGCGCTCACAGCAAGGGCATATATGATGAGCACGAGCAACCCTTTCGAAAGGATCAAACATCTGCCGCATCCCATCTGCAATATTGTACTTGCTGCAGGCAACATGGTGAAATATGCATAAGCCCCTTGGCCCTTGAATTTGCCTACACTACAATCACCATAGGGTGAAGCCAAAAAGCAGGAACCTTTTCTGTATATCTCTTTTCTCCTTCACTGTCTCTAAAACTTTGATGTAAGAATCAATGTTGAAAGCCTGATGATCCAAGGACTGTAGTTTGGATTCAACAAATCGCTTCCTTGCTGCATTGAAGGCAATACAGACTATTAGAACATGATTCTAGGACAAAAACAAGATTACCAGATAAAATAGAGGAAAACTTGAACAACCAGAACTAAATCTAATTTTTGAACGACAGTTTTGGTTCAATGTCTTACCGAAGCTAATGTTCAAAATGGTATAAAATCAAGCAAACTATAGTTTCAAAAAGAAATAAATAGCTAGAGGCTTAAATATTTTAACAGTACTGATGAGATTTCAATTGAGATCCCAGCCCCACATTTTCTCATGAACCAAAAAAAAAACACAACCTGCTACGTTAGAAACCCTGAAAAGAATCCTACTTCAACCACAAAGTATCAATAAGCTAGCTTAATGCCCATTAATAATTCAATCTATTTTCAAACTAATGTTAAAAAATATGTGTTAGAAACACTATGACAGATAACTTTTAGTGGGAAGAAAAAAACACTATGACAGATTACTTTTACTATGCTCTGAAATCATACCGGAGAAAAAGGTTCATATGGGTTTATTTGGTGCAACATTAAAAGTATTTTGCATACCAATAGGCATTACTAAGCACAACTTCTCTTAAAGGATCACAGGTCCACTATAATAAATATACGCAAACAATAAGCTACTTTATCGTATGTTCATTGATATGCATAGATGGTTTAGCATCAATTGATATTTTTTTTAAGAACAGAACCAAATAAACAATCGAGTCCTAATATATCCAGCTCAACCACAGAATCAATATGCGACACAAAATATGTAAGCTACAAAGACATGCTCACATTCCATATCCTTCCGAAGTTTGGAGATATTATTGTTGGCTTCTTGTATTTTCATCTGCAACACATTTACCTCCTTCTCAGCCTCACGCGACTTTGAATTCAAATCATCAAACTCGAGTCCAACAGACCTGAACAGGGAGCAAGTAATGTACAAGAAAATTAAGCTCAAATTCAAAGGAGAATTTCCCAAAATAAAATGTTAAATTACTAAGATGGCTGACTAGATGATTCTACCACACAACTAGTGACAAGTGTTAGGTACTCAAATCAATACTTACACTGCCCTCAGAAAAAGATGGACATACATAGATATGGTATGCGTGTGTCTAAACCTAAATGAGCTAGCAGAGAAATTACAGCATCATTGCTTGCATTATGTTACCTTAAGGCTTGAGTAATTTCCTTCTTCAGATCCTTATCAGGAGGAAGCCTTCCCTTCAGAACTCCTCTAATTTTATCTTTGTATTCCTCAATACTAGGGAATTCCAAGGACTAGAATGTTAACAGTGAGAAAAGAAACATAACATACATAGTTACATCCTCACAAAAACCTATAAAACAGCGGAAACATGTAACTGACATTTTCCTGTGCTTCTTCTTGTGACTCTCTAGCTCTGCTTTCTTCAGCGACAGCTTCACTCTGTCCTCGGAATCACCGGCTAAGATATCGTTCTCCCGATTAAGAACTTTAATCTGTTGCTCTATGCTATATAATTCGCTTTGCTTCTGACGTATCTTTGCTTCAAAATCTCTTTCAGCAAGTTGATTTGTTTTCCTCTCAACCTCAATCCGCTGCAAAGTAGTTCTAGTTAACAGCAGCGCTTTTTTCAGCTCAAAGAGAAAATTTTAATTCTCATGAAAAGAAAATCTGCTGAGTAATCATCACCATGCTCTTTTCTTTTTCATCAATGTGAGAAAGATTCACATGTGATACTTGTTCTTCAAATGAAGCAAGCTCATCCTTTTTCTCTGCAATACGATCCAAAATGCTATTCTGCACAAAATAAAGATAATCCATCAGGAGCATGAAGGGGTTAGAAATAGTACCATCCATCCACCTCTAATCCCAATCTATATAAATCTAATACAAAAGAGGAAAATGGCTTATGTAGTAAACCTTTATCTCCATTTTAGCCTGCTTTTGAGCATCACTGTTTTTCCAACGATTGTTTGCATCCCAGTATCGATCCTCTGCCATCTTAACATCAATATCATTTGATGTCTGAAACAAAATAAAACCATATACAGCAATGTGAACAGAAACTTCATTATGTATAAAGAGAAACACTTTGAGACCCAAATCAACATTTGTTTGCAAAAAAGGGAGACGACTAACCACAAAATGCTTCTATAAACTAGAAGTAGATGGAGTACTGCAGACATATTACAGGGTTGTTTTGATGTGTCCCATAGAGATTCTGGAATTCCACACCTCAAGGTGCACTCTACATAAACTACCTATGTCCAGAATCCTTAATATGGAAGATTTTTCAACATTTTTATGAGTACAACATGAGTTATTTTCATCACTATAAGTACCTGAGACATATATGTCCTACATATGTATTGAGAGCACAATAAAAAATATAACTACACAAATACGTCTAGAGAGAGAGAGAGAGCAATTGATCACCTTTTTGTCTTGTAAATCCTTGTCAAGATCCATCAACCTTGATTTTAACCTACTTGTGAGGCTGAAGGCAATATCATCACTGAACGGAGTACTTGGAACAATTCCCAAATTATGTGTTTCAAAAAGTTTTTTGATGATTGAATCTCTTTGATTCTTCAGGGACACATGGGCCTATTTTTCAAGGAAAGGAATTCAATCCGTCATTCCATCTCAATTGTAGAACTTTGAAAACATAAAAAATCAATGTTGGTATGGTTTACTTCAGCTTCGCTCTGAAACCGGCTAATCTCCCGGATATACTCCTTAACACTTTGCTTGAGAAAAATGCTCTTTGTCTCTGTGTCATTCATTTCTCTGTCCAGCTTGCTAATGTTTGATTCCAAAATAGCAATCTTCTCTTCAAATTTGATTTTCCATTCCATCAGTTCTTCATCAGTGTCTGAAAACAGGGTAGAACAGGTGCAGCAAAATATATTAGAACTAAGAGCAAAATGATTAATAAATGATGCATCAACTTTCTCAGAATACTGTAAATATATGAACTGCAATAGGGGTTCTATGTATACCCTTTGTTAATAGGAAGCTTACTATTTGGAAGAAAAAGAGAACTAGAAATGAAGAAACCGGGAAAAAGATAAATTGCAGGGGAAACCTTCATTTTCCTCTCGAAGACAAGCATATTGTCTCTCCTGCTCCTTAAACAATGTGCTTCGTTCCGCTGTTTTGACAGCTATCTGTTCCTTCAGTTTTCTCAAATCTTTTAGAGTTGCTTCAGTATTGTGCATTTTTGTGTCCAAATTCTGAATGTCATTCTCTAATTCCTGAATTTGCACCTTTAAAGATTCTGTTTTCTCTTGATCTTGACCAATGGTTTCCCGCAGCTGTACAAACAAAACTTGATACCGTTGAATCTACCCCAGTCCAAAGCTTATTAAAAAATTAATGAAAGTTTAATATACAAGTTTTAAATTCACCATCTTCCTAATTACTAAAGAAAGAAAAGAAGCAGTATCATTTACTGTCCAAAATCACCGAAAACTCATCAAAACCCCCAAGTGCTGACCTAAGAATGCAAGGCAGAAAGTTTTAGCAACATATGAACAAACCAAAATGGGAGGGGAAAAAGGTCCAGCTAGATATAAATAACATACACACATACGCATACAAACACACACATATATATTATATATGTCTTTATGTGACTAAGTATATATACACTTATACATATGTATTCAACATGCCAAAACTTTAAGAAATCTTGTTTCATCACTGCTCATTCCAAATTATGGGAAGAGAAAAGGACTTAACAAGCATAAGTGAACAAATGAGTCAGACTCCAAGATAGGTTGAATTGGAAAAGCTAGATTCTTTGGCAAGCAATTGGATTGCCGTTTCAGAATAAGATTGTACAAGGTAAAGTATAACCAAAGAAAAAGAACTACCAGAAGGAAAGGAGTCAAAATACAGTCTGAAACTGTTAAAGCATGCAGAGTAACAAGATATTTAAGCAGTTGCGTACAAATTTAAAGGTTCTCAAATTAACTGAAATGGTAAAAAATCGATCCATATATTTCATCTTTATGACAAGTTTACAACAAGAGATCGGAAGAGAAATGAAGTATAAACCCACTAAAGGGTAAGCATATTCCCTATCTGCTAGAATTATTAAATCCACTTCTTTGACAAATTTGACAGCTGAACAAGCTATTAACTGGTTTTCTGCATGAAGGAGTAGTTCTTCTTTTTCTCTTGTCAGGTACAGGTGAAAGGTGATTCTTCTGTAATCAGAAGCAGAGAATGAAAAGCACAGCTGCCTCTGTCCATCAATTCTAAACACTCCAATCCACTTTTCAATTCACATAATCAGTAATTATGTAAGATAATAGCAGCACCAATTTACTGGTTACTATTGCTTGCAAAAATGTTATCATCACTTCCTTATGAACTGCCACAGACATTCCAATAGATTGAAGCAGCACAAAAAAAGACATGGAACTGCAATCAAAAGCATCCTGATCTTAAAAAGGAATGAATATGAACAGGACTAAAACCTTATAAGCAGCATCCTTCAAGGTTTGAAGATTCTCTAGTTTCAGCTTGTAAGTCTTTATCTCTTGAGCTTGATCTTTGTGAAGCTTCTTGATGACCTCCAATGCTTTTGTATATCTACCTCGTCAAATATTAACACCAGACGTCATCAAATTGAAGGAGCCATGTGCAGCAAGTACAAAAACAAGAAGCCCTTTAGCTAAGATTAAATATATCAGAAATGTATTTCGTGAATCGTCAACAGCAATAACCAAGGTATGAAACAATCTCGAACCATTTAAAAAACACAAAACTTATTACTGTTCAAGTGCAAACACTTTAAGGATACCGGGTTGCAGAGAAGATATCATCAAACTTTTTCTTTAATGTAGAGGGATCTTGCAATGGC
The DNA here is from genome assembly GCA_025594535.1 of Erythroxylum domingense. NCBI lineage: Eukaryota > Viridiplantae > Streptophyta > Magnoliopsida > Malpighiales > Erythroxylaceae > Erythroxylum > Erythroxylum domingense. The sequence goes on along the minus strand of JANQBM010000001.1, from coordinate 19,657,916 downwards.
CAGTTAGATTCATCTTGGTGCACAAATATAACATTTTCCAGAACAGCTTTTGAAACACCCATTAGAGCTGGGATTTCCCTATCCATGTCAGCACACCTATAGCTAAGGCAAACTTTCTGCATTCATCAACAGACAAGAATTACAAGAGTGATCCAAGAGTTGAATATCTATACAAATGTTGCAAAACACCCCTCTACAAAATCCACAACATATTCTACTTTTGGAAAAAAGAAAACTGGTTTATATGACCTCGCCAGTATGTGGATTAATAGTTTGAAGCACACTTTCAATGGCTTTATACTCCATCTTGGATGCCTTCTGTGTGAGTTGAAATGACCTTATGCACACCACATCTTTCCCAGCAGCAGTCTTAAACCGCAGCTTAATTTGCCCTTTTGTCTCAGTCTCTCCAGCGACCTACCATCAGCACCCCCATCAAATTACAGAATCCATTCAAACATTTGCGAACAAAATGATTTAAGAAAAAAACAGAAGTGATTGGTTTTACTTTGCCAGGGTTTTCTAGGAACCAAACACACAAACATACGTACACACACACACATACAGAAAGAGAAAGAGAAAGAGGGGGGAAAAACCACCTTGGGATCGTGAATGAAACTGTGGCCGGACCTAGCATTAGGAGGCAACTCTCCAGTGCAGGACAGTTTCAAGCACTCTATAATCGTCTGTAAACAATAATAAAATAATCAGTAAATTAAAAAAAAACTGTAACATCCACTCACCTATCGACCGAAACCAGAAAACAAAGGAAAGGAATAACACTAGGAAATTTACAGTTTTGCCAGCGCCATTGGGGCCGACTATGAGAGTGAGGGGCCTGAAGAAGGTGATGACGTTCTTGTTTTCCGGGTCGAAACTCCGGATACCCTTTATTAGCATCTTGTCCACAGTACTCATACTTTCTTGTTTCGGTTAACAGTAGAATGTGTTAATTGGATTATCCAGTCATTGATAAGTATGTGATAGGCTGATGGTGGAGAGTAAAAAGAAATAGATGATACAAGAGGAAGACAGAGAGCAAGAGAGCTACAATGGAGTTGAAATGTCGCAGAGGTGTGAGGAGGAGGGTTTTAGTTTACAAGAACTGCGTCGTGTTGGGGAAGGAAACAGAAAGGCGCGGGGCGGGGGTTTGGTCTTTTGTCTTGCTTGCGCCCATCTTCCTTCAATTCCAACCAATTTTCCCTAATTGTGTTTTCTTTAATGTGTAAAATACTAAATAACAGCAAATACAACGTAGTCCATTGCACAAGCGCGAGGCTCTGTTTTCGTGAGTCATGACCTTTTCATCACAAAAAAAGCAACCTTTTACCAATTGAAAAATAGATTAGAGGAATTTTTAAAAAATTACGTTTCTCCCGCTTGATTAATTAGTTTACGCCATCAGACATAATTGCCATTCTTCTTGAGATTATTAAGCAATCCGTGTATGATCTCTTCTCTTCAAAGTAGTTTGAAAGCGTCTGCAAACTCAGCCAAGGCCACCTTCAAGAGCTTCACTCTCAAATCCCAGATCGGTCCCTGGTCATCTCCAATCCGCCTCCAAAATGTCATTTTGGATGAAAAATGCACTTTAACCTAACGGCATTTTCTGACGAGAACGTGTAGCACTGTAACATCCCTTTATAACTATTTTTTTTTTATTTTTGATTTTTCTTTTAATTTTTTCTCATCCCTTTTTTTCTTTTTTTATTCATTAATTTTTTTAATTTTTCATTATTTATTTTATTATTTAAAAATATTTTATTATTTTCATTATATATTTATTTAAGTAATTATAATTTTATAATAATTTTAAAGTTTAATATCATGTTTATAAATATTTTCATTATATATTTATAATTTTATAATTATTTATTTATGAATAAATAATTTAAAAAATATTTATTAGAAAACTTCAAATAAATAAATCATAATTATATTTACATTAATAGTAGAATAACATAATAAATTACAAATAAAGACAAATTAAATTAAAACATACATATATGAATATTAATAATTAATAAAATTTAATTTTTTAATATCACTTAATTATATTATCATTTATTATAATTAAATAATATAAAATAATACAGTATATTTTATATATTATTTTATTTAATATTATCAAGTAATAAGTTATAATTTAATTGAAATTTAATAATTTTACTAATTATTAATAAAAAATAAAAAAGGATATATTGAAAATGTTTCTTTTTAGTATAAAAAATAGAATTGTAAATTGGTGGGAAAATTACTCGAGCGTATAAACTCTACCAGATTTTGAAGAATGGGTCGGAGATGCCCTAACACTGACTTCATATTATGAACAATTCCCGTTTGCAACCCGCTAGCACCTATAAACTGACTCCCGATCCTTCTCCATTCTCTTCAATTTCTGACTGGGACCAGCCTTTAACAGACTATGAACTAGAAGCCATTGACGCCATAGAAGCCGCTTATCGATTGCAGTCCACCTCCTCTTCGACCCCTTCTTCGTCTGATTGCAAAAGAGGACGCGTTGGTTCTGTGGACGACACCGAACGCCTTAAAACTCGCCGGCAATTGCCTAGTTCAGTTCTGAGTCTCTGCAAGCCTTTTTCTTTGTCTCCATGTCGAGGTAATTTAAAGCCAATGTCATTTTTACATCGTCCCTTTTATTGCTTTTAAGAGAAATATGAGCTTTTAGCTGGATTACTTTCACTTAATAGCTGTCATAAGCAGTTCATTTACGTTTTGATATCGTCCACTCCATTTCTTGTTTAATATTACACCCATCCACCGAATATTTGTGTATTATCTATTAGGCAGTGAATCATTTCTATGTTCAAGGTAGCCAGTTGGTTAATTTCTGCTCATGGTCTTAACACAGTTCTTGTTTAGATTTGGTGCATGGTATAATGCGATGCACTTGGGTTGCCATTATCGGGAGTCAACTAGAGCCCTTATAACTAATATGCATAGGAGTTGAAACTTGATTTTAAGGAATTGCTTCTACTTTTCCATTATGGATGATTACTGGTAGTTTTTTGTATTCTTTGTTTGGCTCTTCCTCACTGTGAGAACAGAATAATCAACTATGACAGTGCTTCGCTAATCTATTGGCAGACAATTATTATAGACGAATGAAGAATGAGTAGAAATTGATATCAACTAAAAGAGTATAAGGAAGACATGCTCTGCCACATTGCTCATAACCGGAACTGAGAGAACTACTATTAACCTTTTTACGTGCCTAGATGTCCAAAATACACTTAGAGTTGCTCTGAAAGCAGAAATATAATACAAGGATGTTATACTTGTTTTGTGGCAGATAATGTAAAGATGAGATACCCAGCACTGAAGTTTGGTGGTCGCATTGTGTATAGCAGAACACACATGGAGGTTGAAAATGCTGCAAGGGAGATCTTACGGAGTTTTGAAGTTAGACAAGGAGTTATGGATCAAGTTATTGTAGGATTTGATATTGAATGGAAACCCACGTTCAGAAGAGGTTCTTTATCAATCTTTTATGTTTTTGATGTTGTTGATTTTGTCAAATTTATGCAGCTTGATTGTCATTTAGGATTGTGATCATTGATCGTGTTTTGGAGATGCTTTTCTATTGTCACAGCTAGGACTTGATGTTAGAAGCATCAGAATGTTGTTAATCCTTACATTTCTCTTAGGGATTGCATTTTCTGACTTCTGAGTGCTTATCAACTATATGAGGGATCGACTTAGAGACAATTGAAAGTTGGCTCTTCATCCCCAAATCAGTGTTACTCACTTCATTGATTTGAAGTATAGTTGATCTTAGCAGATCCGAGGGAAAACTTTGTCCTTAACTGTAACATCTTTTCTATGTTGAGATGTCCAATCATTTCCAATGTTGTATTGTCAATTAGTTCCTTAGCTGTTAGTTTTGCTTGATTCTGCAGTGATTTTTGTTTCGGCACGGTGCTAATTTAAATATCTTGTAAACAAAGCAGATTGGTTTCCTTTAGGTGCTCTAGAAACTCACATTGAAGCTCTTCTTCCCTTACAATGAAAAGTTTACTTGGCATAGTTATCCCTGGCATGTTGATTATCTGATATAAGGATTGTCATCACTGCTATGGTCTGGGGATAGTGTGAACCATTATCTCATGAATATGAATTATACATAATGTCTATCTTAGGCATTGTCAGAAGCTCTTTCATAGTTTGTATCGTACATGAACTTCAAGCAAACTGTGTGTTAGGACCCAGTTGCAGTTCAAGTCACAATTCTTCATGTGGAGCCAAAATCAAACCCTAGTACTTATTCACAATTGTTGACAAAAGTCTTGACTCTACAGGTGCTCTGCCTGGAAAGGTTGCAGTTATTCAGATATGTGCTGATGCCAATCAATGTCATGTATTGCATATTATTCATTCCGGAATAACAGAGAGTCTTCGGTTTCTTCTTGAGGAATCCATGCTTCTAAAGTTCGTAAGATCTCTTGCACCTGTTTCCTTATTGTTGCATATTGGTTTGAACTTTTTGTTTGGATTACAGTGACTTATATCTCTGTATATTCCTTGAATATTTACAGGTTGGAGCAGGTATTGGCAGCGATTGCAGAAAGATATTTAAAGACTACAATGTGTCTGTGAAAGCAGTGGAGGATCTGTCCTATTTAGCAAATAGAAAACTTGGTGGCCAACCAAAAGTTTGGGGTCTTCAGTCTCTGACTGAGACGCTTGTTTGCAAAGAGGTATAAACCCTTGTGGCTAATCAACAATTTTGTTAGACCAACTGGATTTTGATGCTTACATGTCATTGAATGGCTATGCTTTCTGTGAGTTGTATTTTATGTGTTTCCTTTAGGGTTGTCATTTCAGTTTTAGGAGAAAACAAATCAAAATTGCCAATTACGTTTTACCGGAGTCGGAGTGCTATAAGTATATAACAACAAATAAGCGCTAGAAAATGTCTCTCTCTTACTTTATAGTTGCTGGGTGTTTCTTGTTGTATATGGAAAAAGTATGAACTAGTTACTAGACTTCTTGTGGTATTCCTTCAGAACTGACAGAATATATTTCAAAAAACCTCGTAGAAAAAATGCTTCAGGTTTTACAAGAGTAATGATGTTATGTTGTTCACATTTTTCAGAATATTTGGAATGGAGAACATATTCCATGACCTTGGATTCTAGGAGCTGTTATGAAGTTTGACTGATAGATTCAAGTTTTTATTGTTTGCTTCAAGTTAGCATGAAGGTTGTTAATGATTCATGAATCTGAATTTCCTTGGTCTTCTTATCATTGTCCCCCTGCTCCCCCTCCTTCCCCTTCCTCGCTGCCATGTTTCTCTTACTTTTTATTTTGTTCACTTTTTCCTTTTTGACAATCATTTTACCTGAACCTAGCTCCAGTTCTTAATTTCTGTTATAGGGCATCAACCTCCTATACTGGCAAAGAGCTTGTTTTCATTTAACAATGGGCCGGTTATTTTGCTTCTACATTGTCGTGTTGTTGGCATAATGTCATGAAATTGCTAAAACTTGGCAGCTTCTGAAGCCCAACAAAATCAGACTTGGAAACTGGGAAGTTGATATTTTATCAAAACATCAACTGGAGTATGCTGCCACAGATGCTTTTGCTTCTTGGCATTTGTATCAGGTTATGATCGTCGAAGAACATCATTAGAGTTACTTCTCTTCTATTTCATGTTCCCAAGAACTGCCCACTTTGCCGTTTCGTCCTTCTGGGTGACTCTGCTATTGTTGTTACAGGTTTTAAAGAGCCTCCCAGATGCTAAGGACTCTACTGAAATATAATGTGTAGAAGAAGCAGTAACTTTATCTACTTATTTTTCGGGATATTTCTACCATTATTTATGGATATGGGATTTTCTATAGAGATATTGTTGTTAAGGCATTGTAGTATGAGAAATGCAAAGGAGACACCCTTTTCCGGACACAGGTTGCTTCCAAGGTGGAACGACTCTCCTAAGATCAATAGATCACAAACTAATCTGATTGGATCATGATTGATTAATGCAAATATTCTATGGCTTTACATCGAACTATGTTATGATCCCAATACTGGTCCGTATTTGTCAAATTATGGTCTCAAGGAGAGCCGCCTAGTGCTTGTAGATTGAGGTTGGTCAACCTGGACAACCTGTTTTGTTTGATCAACCAATGATATCTAGTTACCTTGCTCTTGGATGTAGTAGCTCCCACCGTTTTGGGCGAACTCAATACAACCAGAGAATGGACATAAACTTCCAAGGCATCCACTTGTGTCATGCAAAGAGAATGCTGCAAACGAAGTTCGAAGACGGAAGATACAAGTTGTGACCACAGCTTCAATATAGTCGTCAAATTATGTCATTTAATACCTTTTAAGGCTTCTACAACCTAAATGCAAATGATTCACACGTCTAAGTGGTCCTGTTGAGAGCCTGAGTGGAATTTATGCCACTCGCTGCTAATGTACCATATACTTGCCTGGTCCTAAGATTGGTTGTTGCTTTTTTCTTTGTTCTTGCGACTTTTACCATAGAACTTTCGGACAGAACTGTTCCTTTCCATTGCTTGCCAATCCACTGACATCAGTTTATCCTATTCATTGCTCGAAGGAAAAAAGAGACTGGAGATTAATCCGTTGTTATCCAAAAATAAAGAATAACCCCCAAATGCTTAAAAGCATCGAATTTCCAGTTCTGATTTACTTGCAGTGTTGTTTTCCAGGTATACGAACTTAATACGGATTGAACGCATCTTCCATACCAAGTTGGCCTAGCTGTTAAGAACTAAGGCTGTAGTGTAACACAGAGTTTCCCAAAAGACAAAATCGGAAAAGGAAAATCTTTGAAATCGTGAAATGTCATATTCGTCGTGGGTCTCCTAATTTAGCGTGAAAACTTAACAACTCACATGGCGATCACATGGCTTAGGAGACAAAAGGGCATTCAAGAGGGACTCCCTGTTCTTGTCCATTTCTCTCGCTGGCCATGCAATTTCTAGGAAACCCACCATGTAGCCTACACTTTTCTTCAGTTCAAGCGTAACCATCATCATCATTATCGTCATCATCTCCCTAGTTCTTGTACTTCTTACCACTATTGTCCACGCAACCATCAAGCCAGCTAATCATTTCTTCAGTAAAGGCTGGATTTGGTCCCGCTTTCATTTTTCACTACTCTATACCCCAAGTAGATTTTGTCACCTTTCCAGTGGTATATGTTGATGATATGGACATGAATACTTTTGCATTCTTTTGATCATGTCAACAATTAAAATTTGAAATTGTCACAATCTCCTTTACTTATGGTGTCATAATTGATACTTACCCATCTAAGAAGCTAAGAATGTAATCACATTTAGGTCACAATGACAATAGTTTAGGAGAAAGAGAACTGAATAAAGGAACCGCGTAATGTAATATATTGGGGGTGGTCCACTCACATGCAAATTGCTTTAATGTATATATCCTCTCCATCATGCACCAACTTTTGTGTTCCCCATTTAATGCATATTGCCTCAAAATATCTACTTTCTTTCTTTTCATTCACACTTGAAATATGCCATTAAATAATATTATATCCTCCAATCCTTTAGTACACAAAATCTGACCAATTGAATTAGAACTTAGGAACGAAAATCCATACCGTAAATAATGATGACATATGCCTACTGAAAATAAAAAGGTTTGGAGCTTTTGTTAACTGATGGGGTACTTTCATTATCTCCAACGTATAGGAGCCCATTGGAATATTACATCTGTACGTGTTGGGTTAATTTGCTTTTACTGCTGTTCTTTAAAAACAAGAACTTAAAACAGTGTTAATTTTACAGGTATGTAAGAACAAGAAAAATAAAGAACACATGATTTACTTGGTTCGATAGTCAAGAACTATCTACATCCAAGGTTCCCACTTTGTAGTGGTAAGGAAATTCACTAATG
>JANQBM010000001.1:19486091-19496469 GCA_025594535.1 Erythroxylum domingense | reverse complement strand
ATATATTTCTCTGAATATCACATATTTACGTGGATAAAATTGTATGGAACAGAGTTGATACAGGTTAGTGGGTACAGAAGATTTGATCCCAAAAAATACACACACCTTCTCTTCTTTTTCTAGCGCACGCATATCTGCTTTTTATCAATCACGCACCTTTTTATTTTATCCTTACAGTGTGAGCAATTTCTTTTGCAAGATAGACATCGTTAAGCATTAGTTTTCCATATTTTGCTGAACACATTACTTTTTTTATTTTAAGTCTAGCTTAATCCATCTTTTGCCTAACTTTCATTGTTTTGTAGGTAAGAATGCTCATAAGCATCCTAAGGAGGTCGAAGTGGTTTGTTTTAGTATAAAGCCTTTAGGGGTGACGGACAAGTAGCTTATGTTTAGAGCCTTTCCATTTTCACTGAAGGATGAAGTAAAAGGCTAACTTTTTGATTTTCTTATTGGGAGTGTAAGCATATGGTTCAAAATAAAGAGGTTATTTTTAGAGAAGTAATTTCTAGGTTCAAAATGAATAGGCTATTTTTAAAGAAGAAATTTCACTAAAATAGTTTCATTAGCACCTGAAGTTTTATAAGATAAAGCATTCAAATAGAATATGAAGACAACCATTATAAGGAAAGATAATTATGGGATAAAGCAACATTTACGAGTATTGGGAGGACTTTAAGAAGTTGTGTGTCAATTGCCCTCATCACAATATCACAGAATAACTCCTCATTCAACACTTCTGCAAAGGATTATTGCCTATAGATAAGAGCTTTGTTGATACAACAAGTAGAGGAGCACTATATGAAAGACTCTTGTAAAGGCCAGAACTTTAACTGAGCATATAACAACGAACACTCAACAATTTGACATCCGCAGTGATGTTCATAAGGTAAATAAGATAAAAAATTCATCCATTGAAGATCATTTAGATGAACTTACATATTTTGTTAGACAAATTACTGTAGGACAAGCACATGTGAAAGCTTTTAGTATATGTGTAAATGTGAACCATCTAATAAATGGGTGTCTAAGCAAACATAGAGTATGTCAATACTATAGGGGAAATTTCTCCAATCAATACAACCTATATTCTCAAACTTATACCCCAAGTTGGAGTGATCACACAAACCTAAGTTATGGAGGGAATAGGCAGCAGAACTATGACCTATATAAGCTACAGAAACTGTAACAATTTCAACCTAAGCCACAAGGCTCTTTTTCCAACTTAAGTATTTTTGTAGAAGATATAGTTAAGTTTCTTAACTAACACTCTACAATTCCAACAAGATGTAAAACAATTTCAATAAGAGACAATATCTCAATTTTAAGACATAAGTCTAGCATTCATAATTTGGAGAGCCAAATGGGTCAAATGGCGATAGCTATCAATCATTAGAATCATAAAATGAAAGAAAGTTGCCATCTTAACCAGAAGTAAATCCAAAAAATATTATTATAGTGACTTTAAAGGGTGGTAAGGAGCTTGAGAATACTAAGAGAAGCCTACAAAGGATGGCCAATGAAGATGAGATTAAGGAGGAGTTAGGCGAAGAAGAATTCCCTCATCTAGCTCAAAGGTAAATTTTGAATGTACCAATATGGTTAAGACTAATCCTCTATAGCAAATTGGTGAAATTGAATAAGAGGGAAAAGATAAGGAAATATTACAGACTTTTTGAAAGGTAAAAGTAAATATAAATTTGCACAATCAAACAAGTTCCAAGGTAGCCAAAATTTCTTAAGGAATTGTGTACCAATAAGAGAAAGATGAGAAGTGTTAAGAAGGTCATAATGGGTGAGAAAATTTCTGTTGTCTTCAAAAAGAAAATATCTCTAAAATCCTAGGATCCATGCATGTTTACAATTCCATATAAGATTGGTAACATTATAATTAAGACAGCTATGCTACATTTAGGATCTTCAATTAATATTATGCCTCACTCTATCTGTGCTTCTTTAAACTTGGGCTCTTTGAAAGAAACTAGTGTTACAATATAATTAGTTGACTATACTGATGCTTACCCAGATGGAGTAATTGAGGATTTTTTAGTGCAGGTGAATAAATTAGTGTTTCCTGTAGATTTTTATGTAATGAATATGAATGATGATAAAATGACCCAAACTAAGATAAATGTTCGTGAGGGTACGCTCATAATGCAATTTGATGGGGGAAGTAATCCACTTCAATATTTTTTAAGCCATAAAACATCCTAAGATGATCATTTTGTTTTGTCTATTGATATAATTAATCCTTTAGTACAAGAAATGTTTAATTTAAATTATAAAGATCAATTGGAAGTAGTTTTGACTGAGCATCTAAAGTTGGAAGCCACTGATGATGTTGAGTTAGGAGAGGAGCTAATTGAGATGACGACTACCTTACATTCTTTGGAAACCTATTCTACAAGGTATGAAATTGCTTCTATATAGTTACATGAATCTTACAAGAGGCTATTACCTTTTGATGTGTAGGTATTTGATATAGAGATGAAACCACTACCTACTCACTTGAAGTATGCATATTTGGGAGATAATCAGACTCTTTCAGTTATTATTTTTGCAGTTTTTACATCTGATCAAGAAGCTAAATTGATTCGTGTGTTAGGAAAGCATAAGAACGCCATTGGATGAACAATTGCAAATATTCAAGAAATAAGTCCTTCTATATACGTACATTTCATTTTTCTTAAGGAGGATAGTAAGTCAACTAGACAAGCATAATGTAGATTGAATCCTCCAATGATGGAAGTTATGAAGAAGGAAGCATTAAAGCTTCTTAACAATGGAGTTATTCATCCAATCTCTGACTATAAATAAGTAAGTCTAGTACAGGTGGTTCTAAAGAAATTTGGAATCATAGTTATGATAAATTAGGATGGTGACTTAATTCCCATCGGTGTGTAAACTAGGCATCGAGTGTACCTTAATTATAAGAAGTTAAAAATTACAACTAGTAAAGACCATTTCTCGCTTCCATTTCTTGATCAATTTCAAATTCCTATTACACCGAAAGATCAAGAAAAGACAACCTTCATATGCCTATTTAGTACATTTTCTTATCTAAGGATTCCATGTTGTTATGCAATGCACCCACCACTTTCTAAAGGTGCATGATGAGCATTTTCTCTATGTATGTTGAGAAAATCATGGAGGTATATACAGATGATTTCATTATCTATGGTTCTTCTTTTGAGAATTGTTTAGAGAATTTTGCACTCATTTTGGAAAGATGTATTAAAAATAACCTTTTATTTAATTGAAAAAAATGTCATTTTATAGTTGATCAAGGTATAGTTCTAAGACATCTTATATCTTCTAGGGGTATAAGGGTGGAAAAGTCTAAGATTGATTTCATTTTTTCTTTGTCTTTCCTCAAATATGCAGGAAGTTCGTTCTTTTTTTGCCCATGCAAGTTTCTACCATAGGTTCATCAATGATTTCTTGAATATAGCCTCTCCTCTATGTAAGTTGGTATAACAAAATGTCCCTCTTGAGTTTGATAATAAGCATAAAAAGGTGTTTGACAAACTTAACGAGCTCTTAACATCCCTGCTAGTGATCTAGCCTCTGAATTGCCCTTAAAGATCACGTGTGATGCAAGTGATTATGTAATAGAGTAAGAAAAAGAGTGAGAAAAGCTACGCATGCAATATATTGTGCTTTGAAAACTTTGAAACCCAACTAAATTATTCCATAACCAAAAAAAGAAATTTTATCTATTGTGTTTGCTTTTGAAAATTTTTGGTCATACTTGTTAGGCACTAAAGTTATTGTTTAATTTGATTATGTAGTTTTAAAGTGCTAACACACTAAAAAGGAAGGAACGCTGACGTTAATAAGATGGATTCTCCTCCTTCAAGAGTTTGATTTAGAAATAAAAGATAAGAAGGGGGCAAAGAACTTGGTTATTAATCACCTCAACCGTTTGATTCAAAAAGAAGATGATATTCCTTTAAGAGAAATGTTTCTAGATGAACATTTATTTTCCACCGAGTTAACACCCCATGGTATACAATTATCATGACTTTTTTACTTACTAACAAATTACCTGTAGGTTTTTTAAAAGCTCAAAGGGATAAATTAAAGTGTAAAACTAAGTACTATGTTCCTAAGAGTGAGACACCTTCTATCTTGAACTTCTATCATTCGTATGCTTGTGGAAGCCACTTTGGGGTAAAAAGGACTATCTATAAAGTTTTAGAGAGTGGTTTTAAATGGCCTTAATTGTTTAAGGATGTATATGTCTTTGTAAGTTATGCGACAGGTGTCAACGATTAGATAACTTGTCATGTATAAATCAAATGGCACAAACCTCTATTCTTTTTATGAATTTTTTTATGTTTGAGGCATTGATTTCATGGGATCATTTCCTCTATCTTTTGGTTTCATTATATCTTACTTACAGTTGATTATGTCCCTACGTGGGTGGAAGTCAAAGTTACCAAAACTAATGATACTAAAATCGTTGCAATTTTCGTCAAATCTAATATCCTTTCTTAGTTTGGGATGCCAAAAGCAATCATAAGTGACATAGGAACATTTTTTGCATTGGGGTGATGGAAACTGTGTTCAAGAAGTACCATATCATGCACAAAATTTTCACCTCCTACTATCCACAAACTAGTGGCAAAGCTGAAGTATCCAATAGAGAAATCAAGTTGGTCATAGAGAAAATAGTTCAACCTAATAAGAAGGATTGGACCGTGAGGTTGGAAGATGCACTATAGGCATATAGGATAGCCTATAAAATGCCAATTGATATCTCCCTGTATAGATTGATATTTAGGATGTTGTGTCATATTCTTATGGAGCTTTAACACAAGGCATACTGGGATATCAAGTGCTGTAATATGATTATAAATATTTTCTCTTTCTCTTTAGGTGCCTCTAGAAGCTAAAAAAGAGTATCTTGTGCAATTTCAATAATAATTTAGAGCACATGGAGCCATCTTCTTGACACTGCTTCACACCCAAAAAGAAGAGGGCTACATATGAATATGAGTGCAATTTGTCGACGAAAGTTTTCTTTCATTTCTCAATGGTAAAGATTTGTATTTATTTATAAACTCTCCTGGTGTATGGGCAATACTTTAACCACTGAGTTAAGTAGGTTATATATGAACCATATCTTTTATCTCTTATGTAATGTTACAATTATACTATATCAATATTCTTATAATTTAAGCCACTTAGGAATTTAGCTATAGTGGCTTCCTAATGCTCTAATACATTAGCTCAAATCATGAAAATATCTATCACTTTATGGTACTTCTTAACACTCTAAACCTTGAGTAAACTTTTATAATTTTTGAAACAAATCCTATGATAGTGATTATAGATAAAGTTCCTTCCTCATGATCACCTTCATATCCTCCCAGTTGTTAATATTACTCTCATGGTTCCTTCACCTATTTATTAAGAGTTTATCCTACTAAATAATAGCATTGTAGGTAAACTTAATAACAATGAATTTTAATCTCTTAATTTTAGTGTAATGGTGGTCAAAAATCCATTGTCTTTTTCTTTTGCTCCAAGTAGGCCTCAAATCGTTCCTTATTTAGAATAAAAGATTCTTCATTTTGATATTTTTGATTTTTTCATCTCTACTAGGGTCCCCTTTGTGGCCTTTATTTTACCATCAACTCTGTGTAAATTTTTTAATATTATTTCAAATCTCTCTCTTCATCATCCTCAAAATTATCTTGGAGAACTCACTTTTTTGTCTGAAATATATTAAGAACTTGTAGTGATTATCCCCTATGTAAATTGGCTATGGCAATATCTTGCATCTCCGATCAATCTCTAATATCACTAAACATTATATTCGTAAGTTCAAGCTATTTTTGGATAACTTGTAGCATTAACGTATTATCCTTTCTTCCTTTGTTCAACTATGTCCTAATTATCCATGCTTCAACATTTTAAAAAATGTTAGTAATAACCTTAGATCACTCTCTTACATATTTCTTTTGCTTAATGTCACTCAATGCACTCATGTTTCACTTTAACTTTTTGGCTTTTGTTTACTAATGTTTCTCACACACTCTTACCTTTTACTATTATTTTCTCTTTTAATTCATTATCAAACTAACTAAAATAAATTAAGGAATAAACACATAGTATTCTATCAATCTCAAATCCTAATATAGGTAAGAACATGTAAGAAGTCAACAGCGAGAACAAAATAAAAGAGTTTAAAAGATTATGGATAATTGCAAATAAGTATATACTCTAATTAAATTTCTATTTGAAAATAATTTTCATGAGGTAATCGTTTTTGTACTATCCTCTTTTCTTTTTCTTTTTTAAGAACATTTTTATTCTCTTATTTATAGATTTTAAAAGAGATTGACCGAAAAGGAAGTCACTGAGAAAGCATAGGAATGAAATAAAAAAGAAATAAAATGGATGCAAGAATAACAAAGAACGTATGAAGAAAATAAAGAAGGAATAAAAAAAGAACAATAAATAAGAATGAATAAAAGATAAATATAACTTGATTTTAGAGCCAATACCCTATACTAAACTAATGTGAACCTAAAAGATGAAAACTTAAAACCTAACATTTGAATCTTGATCAATTATTATAAAAGAACTAGAACTAATATTATAAGAAAATTTAAATGCTACAAGTATATAACTTGATCACTTCAAAACGTCCTTTGAAGAACATAAGAGAAAACTCCTACAACTGAATTAATGATCAAAGATAATTGATTTAACTAAAAAGAAACATCCCTTAAATATTCAAAATACTAAAGTAGTATTTTCCAACTCAAATAAAAATTACAGTTTTTGATAGGCATGGTCTAAACCATAACAGTAGGTTGGACCGTGTTGACTATAAAAATTTTATTGTCATATGATTGATATCCACACCTGTGTTTAGTCATTGTGGATCCTATTGTATCTCTAGAGAATTAGAATGACTTGGAACATACTTGTAGATGTAAATCATATATCTAGTTGTAACTTTTGAAGATAAATACAATATGGCCATACCTGTATTAGAGACTATGTTTTACCACTAAATTGCCCAGTAAATTACACGAGTTGATACATGATTGTGTTCACATTCAAGCCATCATAGACCTTAGCTTAAATTAAGCTAACAAATGCTCGCCTTTTTATTTGGCTTAACTTCATAAGTGTAACCTCTTCTCTTACCACTCTGTTAATTGCATCTTAAAGTCTTTTCTTCCTTCTTCGTGTAATAATTCATTTTGTAAAACTCAAAAGATCAAAGGCAAATTGGTTCTCTTCAACAAGTCTTAAGTTAAATGCAACATATATTATGAATTTAGGCATAATTCCTAGGAATGCAATAGTGATGCTAATGATGTTGCAAAGGCTAATCTTTCTTATAAAGAAAAAATATAAAATAATGATGTGATGGAGTCCAATCTTTTGATAGATTGTAAGGACTTGCAACAAGTAGGGAAGTTTTTATGGTATTTTGATACTAGACTAGTAATCACATATGTGAAAGAAAAGGCTTGTTTGTTGAGATTGATAAGAAAGTTAGTAGAAGTATTACTTTTAAAACTCCCACTAAAATTTCTGTAAAAGAGAAAGGTAAAATCTTAAAATGTCTAAAGATTGAAACGAACCAATTTATTTTAAATATTTATTATGTTTTTTATATGAAGAGTATAATTTTGAGTATGGTCAGCAAATAAATGAAGGTTATACCTTTTTTACAAACTATTATAGCTTGTTCTTGAAGAATGATGTAAGGAATCTGATTGTTAAAGTACCAATGGAAAATAATTGCCATTCTTTTGTACATATACAAACAAATATTGCTAAATACTTAATGTCATGTAATAAATATCCTATATGAATATGATATTTGAGATTTGGGCATAGGTATTTTGATGGACTCAAAATGATGGAAAGCAATAAGGTGATAAATGGTTTGTATATAATTAATCAGCTTGATCATTTGTATGAAAGATGTCTTCTTGTAAAGCAAACTTGAAAGAGCTTTCCAACAAGTATTTTGTTATTTTTTTTAATGATTTAAGTAGAAAAATATAGGTGTACTTTCTTACAGAAAGAATTATAGTCTTTTAAATTTTCTCATAATTTTAAAGATCCAGTAGAAAAGGAAAGTGGATTTAAACTCAAAGCCTTAACATGAAACAAGTGACACAAGTTCATTTCCAAAGAGTTTTAAGATTTTTGTGATATAATCAAAAGAAATAATTGATTGATTCTTAACACGACAAGCAGTATGATAAAAACTAAGAAGATGTTAAAAGAATTTTAGGCTTAAGTCATCAATTGTGTTGTGTATTTGTTGAATCATTATGCGATAAAAGTTGTAACTAACAAGACTCCCCTTGAAGCATATAGTTGAAAAAATCTATCCATATCTCACTTGAAAGTATTCAAAAGCATTGCATATGGTCATGTTCTTGATGAAAAGTGCTTTAAATTTGATGATAAGAGTAAGAAATGTGTGTTTGTTTGTTATAATTCTAGAATTAAGGGGTACAAGCTTTATAATCCAAGTGATGGAGAGCCTTTCATTAGTATAAATGTGGACTTTGATGAGGAAGCCATATGAGATTGGTAAGATCCAAAAGAAAAAAAAAGTTATTTTTCAAAATAAAAGATCCAAAAGAACTTTATGATATTATTCCTTTTTTTGTGGAAAGAAGATGACATTGAAGTAAGACAAGAACTCAATACCCTTCCATCATCACCATCACATGGTAAAATTAAAGATTCTGAAGTAAGTTCAAGTAAAAAGCCTTAGCGTTCTATGAGGTTTGATTATCTTCATTAAGAAAATGAGAGAATTAATAATCTTACAATATTTTGTCTTTCTATAGATGTTACGCCTATTGAATTTAATGAAAATTTTCAGAATGAAAAATGGAGAGAAATTATAAATGAAGAATTAAGAGAAATTAAGAAGAACAATAATTGGGAAATGTCAACTTTTCCTAACATGCTATCATGAGTGTCAAATGTGTGTATACAAATCAAAGAAAAATTAAAGACTGAGTTGGAAAGATATAATAAGGCTTATTGTAAAGGGGTATAAGTAAGTTCAAAGAATTGATTATGGAGCTTTTACTTTAGGAGCTTGTATAGAGACTATATAGCTAATGATTTCTTTGACAGATTAAATGGAAAATTTTTTGAATGGACATCAAATTATCATTCATTAATGTCTATCTTGAAGAGGAGGTTTATGTGTAACAACCTTCTAGCTATGTTGTAAAGGAACATGAAGAAAAAGTGATAAAATTAAGAAAATTTCTTTATAGACTACAACAAGTACCACAAGCTTGAAATTAGAGAACTGAAAAATATATTTAAGAAAATGACATTATCAATTTCCTTTATAAACATTCTCTCTGTATAAAGATGAGTTATATTGAATTTAATTGTTAGCTTATACATCAATGATCTAATTTTTGTTGGCAATAATATAAAGATGTTTGAAGAATTCAAAAGAGTAATGAACTATGAATTTGAAATGATAGATTTGTACTCATCTAATTATATATCTTGGGATGGAAGTGAAGAAAATGGAGGATGATAGTTTTACCTCTAGAAAAATTATGCAAAAAATTTCGAAAATTTTTTATATGAGTGATTATGATCCAGTCTATACTCCAATAAAATATGAAAAAATTATCTAAGTATGATAAAGGTGTAATGGTGGATCTAATATTGTAGTAGAGCTTAGTCAAAAGCTTGAGATATTTAACTTGCATAATGCCTTATGTATTATTTGGAGTTTGAATAGTTAGCCACTATATGAGGGTTCCAATATTAAACCATATGAAAGTTTTATGATACAGCAAAGGTACTATTAATTTTTGGTTATATTATTCTATCTTTAATAATTTTATACTTAGAGAATTTAATGATTGTGATTGAGTTGGAGATATTAATGACTCAAGCAATTTGGCTAAGGAACGTGATGCAAGAACTTAGTTTGAACAAAAAGAGCATATTAAACTTTGTGTTGATAACAAATCCATCATTGCCTCATTAAAGAATCTCTAATTTTATGAATGAAACAAGCATATAGATACTAAACTTCGTTTTGTTTGAGTGTGTTTTAAATATGGTGATGCAACTAAATTATGTGACCAGATTATCAATATTTTTGTCAAGACCCTTAAGATTGATACTTTCTAGGCATTAAGACATTTGCTTTGAGTAACCAGAAGTGATGTTTAAGGAAAGTGTTTAAAGATAAATATGATTTTAATAAAGATAGGTGTACCTTAATTAAGTATATAAATGGATATAAGTAATGTAAAACCCTCTCACCGTAGGGTACGCACCGGGACGCCCGTAGGTCATTCCGATACATATCCTAAGATAAGGGAGTGCTACGTGCGATCACTAC
>JANQBM010000001.1:19466882-19477102 GCA_025594535.1 Erythroxylum domingense | reverse complement strand
TAAATGGAAACAAGTGCCCAAAAATTTATATAGGATAGATGTTTTTTTTGGGTGTATGTTGGTATTGATTGTTAATGGTTTCGCATTATATTAGCCCTTTTACTACACAACCCAACGGTGGATTGATAATGCCTCATCTAAAAATGTCAGCAAGCTGAAAGCAAACAAAGAATTCTGTGCAAAGATAGGTAACGACCTAATGCAAGGGAGGCGAAGAAGAATCGGGCAGGGAATTAGCAGCCAAAACAAGACAAAAAGAAGCCAAAAGCTCGCATTGGGAAGCGGACAACCTTGGAAAATGTAAAACTGCTGAGTAGTTACTGACTGTCACATCCTCCTCCTCCAATCAGACCCAAACCAAAACCACCTCCTCCTCCTATTCCTATCCCCACTTTGCCTTACATTACAGGTGTGACATCCACCTTTCATTGCTTCAACATCCCTTAATTACACGTGTCTTCGTGTACATTCTGTTGGTCCCACATTCCACATCCTCGTTCATTTCCCTCTCCATTTCAGTCTTCTAGCCAAGTACTCATACATCACAAACACTACAATCCTAATCAAAACCGCAACTTTGCAAGGCTCCAACCGGACCAACCCTCGCCTTCTGTGTGTCCTCCAAGCCACACTATATCTAAAGATCCCGATTAAGAGCATATTAGGCTTAGTAAATGAGTTGTAAATGCCAACTTTGCCATTCCCTTTGCTCTGATAAGTTTTTCAACTAAAAGAAAGTTCTGTTTCGCTAGAATTTCGACTTTTCGAAACTGGGAAGCCCCCATTTTATTTGATAAAACAAGGAAAACCAGGAAACATTTTTAAGGTTTTTATCGCATTTAGAAATCCCATTTATTATTCTAGCTAATTTAGTCACCAATGCAGATGAACTCATTTGATTCTAGAGAGGAGATCAGCCAGAGTTTTTGAATTACTGTAAAGCAACAGGAGAAAACCAGTAACGTTCTTGTGCTGTAATGGCTGGAAACGAGTGGATAAATGGATACTTGGAGGCCATATTGGACAGTGGTACAGGGGCTATTGAAGAACAGAAGCCAACCCCAGTAGTGAATCTGAGTGACAGAGGGCATTTTAATCCAACAAAGTATTTTGTGGAGGAGGTGGTAACAGGGGTTGATGAGACTGATCTTCACAGGACATGGATAAAGGTCGTTGCCACTCGCAACACACGCGAGCGGAGCTCCAGGCTCGAGAACATGTGCTGGCGTATTTGGCACCTCACTCGCAAGAAAAAGCAGGTCACTCGCATCGCATCTATTTCATCTGTTACGTCCTGCGTATCTTTTTAAGCATGCATACCTTTATCTCTGTGTACATGGAAAGACATGTCTCGTATATGTTTTCTCCGGAATTAGGCACTTTTCGAATCTACAAAAAGCCTGTATTTTTATGTACTTAAAGGCAAAGTATTGGAGTATGTATGGGTGCTCCTTTATCGTATTCTTAGTTCTAGTCAATCTCGTTGATAATGATTAGCTGTAGTATGCTTTTCCGAGAATGGTCCCTCTTCCATACAATTGCATAAACAGAAAGGAAATAGATGAAAGAATTTAAGGATAATCTGTAGCATTGATTTACTTATTATATGTTTTGGGGATTTTAAGAACTGATTCTCCGGATTGTGCTTGCTGGTGGGCTTGTTCATTCTTCCTTGGGAAGATACAGAGTGTTTCCTTTTTACTATGATTTCATTGAGAGGCAGAATTATTCCTGAGTTGCCACTGAGACTTTTGGTATCATCAATTTACTCAGTGCAACTCATCTTTTGTTCTTTCTTTGTGCAGTAATTTATCTTTTGTTCTTTCTTTGTGCAGTCTTTATGTATGGATATGTCACTTGGATGTGGACGTGTGTAATTTCATGAGATGATCAAGTTGCTTTTTCTGTTAAAGAATTAATCCTTTTGCTACTATAAGCAGTAGCTTAAATCCTTCATTTACCTGAATCTACCGAGCTATCAACTAATTTCCATATAAAAGTTGCCAACTTCAGCTGTAAATAACGAAATAATTTGCTCATCTTCTTTGTGGAAGATCGAAATCTCACCAAATTGCCAAAGGAATCACATGCTTTTTTTATTTTCAGTAATATTTCATTGTCAATCTGAAATGTGATACACCTGTTGTTTATAGTTGGAATGGGAGGGACTACAAAGGTTGGCCAACCGTAGACTGGAAAGGGAGCAAGGCCGAAAAGATGCAACTGAAGACTTGTCTGAAGACTTGTCTGAAGGTGAGAAAGGAGATGGTGTAGGTGAGCTGGTGCAAAGCGATACCCCGAGGAAAAAGTTCCAAAGAAATTTCTCAAACTTGGACGTGTGGTCAGATGATAAAAAAGAAAAAAAACTCTATATTGTGCTTATCAGGTATCATTTTCTTGTATGATTTATTCATACTGGATACTCAACTGTTATTAAATTTGATCAGGTTCCACTTGTAAACAGAACAATTTGCTGTATGCCATTTTTCTCCCTTGTTTCAAGTTAATTGTTTAACACAGCTTGATTTGTATGGTTTCCTTTCCAATTTCATTTCAAATGTTTAGTCTCAATTACCATAGTGCTATACAATAAGGGAAGGAAATGGGAAAGTTTTTTAAAATCAACAAGGATCGCAGTTTGAAGAAGTGCATTTAATGACACTTCTTTAAAGTGAACTGCATTTTAGAAGCATAATTCTACTAGACAACATGCTATCTGCAGCGAAATAAATGACTGCACAACTTGTCAAGTAATTAAATATGTGCCTTGTTTTTACTTTTTAGCTATTTTCATATGATTCAAATAATAAACTAGAAGTAATTATGAAAATGGAAATTCTATATTTGGTTTTGGTAAGTAAAGTTTTTCCTTCTTGTTCCCATACATCTCTTTAAAATAAATTCTATCAAAGCACCAATCAGATCTAGGTAGTTGAAACATTATAGTTACCGTTTCCTCTTTCTAGTTTACATGGATTGGTTCGTGGAGACAATATGGAGCTTGGTCGAGATTCTGACACTGGTGGACAAGTAAATATTGCTTTCATACAAATGAAACTATCATGTTACTACTAAAACCTTCTGCAATATGACTTTCTTACACCTTTTAAATAAATATTTCAGGTCAAGTATGTGGTAGAACTTGCTCGAGCACTTTCTAGGATGCCTGGAGTGTACAGGGTAGATCTGTTTACTCGTCAAATTTCTTGTCCTGACATTGATTGGAGCTATGGTGAACCAACAGAGATGCTAACTGCTGGCTTGGAAGATGCTGATGGAAATGAAGTGGGGGAAAGCAGTGGAGCATATATAATTAGGATTCCATTTGGTCCTCGTGACAAGTACCTAAGGAAAGAGTTACTTTGGCCTTATATCCAAGAATTTGTAGATGGAGCACTTGTTCACATTCTTAATATGTCAAAGGTTTTGGGTGAACAAATTGGAGGGGGCCATGCTGTTTGGCCATATGTTATTCATGGACATTATGCTGATGCAGGTGATAGCGCTGCTCTTTTATCAGGTGCATTGAATGTCCCCATGGTATTGACCGGACACTCACTTGGGAGGAATAAGCTTGAGCAACTCCTTAAGCAGGGACGACAATCAAAGGAGGATATCAATTCAACATATAAGATATTGAGGAGAATAGAAGGCGAAGAGCTTTCACTTGATGCTGCTGAACTTGTGATCACAAGTACCAAACAGGAGATTGAAGAGCAATGGGGACTTTATAATGGTTTTGACGTTAAGCTTGAGAAGGTTTTACGTGCTCGTGCTAGACGTGGGGTTGATTGCCATGGTCGTTACATGCCACGTATGGTGGTAAGAATGTATCTCATTTGATTTTTGGAATTTTTATGCACTTTAATCAGTTATTGATTCTCATGGCATTCTAAAAATCATGTGCACTCAATTCATTGTATTATCCATATTGTCCATAAGGAATGACTGTGAAGCTACTTTTCTTCCAGCTTAGGGCTGATACTGTCATTTAGGTATACGATGCATTCTACTTTGAAGTCCACATTCCTTTTGAAACATAAATTTTCAGTAAAATTTAAAAGTAGAATTCTTTGTTAAAATATTAATGATCCTTCTGAATTTCGTAATAGGATAGCACAATGTTTGTTTGCAGGTTATTCCTCCTGGCATGGACTTCAGCAATGTTGTCGTCCAAGAAGATGCCCCTGAGATTGATGGAGAACTCACAACACTAATGACTAGTGTTGATGGTTCCTCCCCAAAGGCAATCCCGGCCATATGGGCTGAAGTCAGTGTCTTTTCAAGACTTGCTTCTTATTTCACATGACTACTGGTACCGCTATGGCTGCTTATGGATAACATATTTTGACAGGTCATGCGATTCCTTACCAATCCACATAAACCCATGATTTTGGCCTTGTCAAGGCCTGATCCAAAGAAGAATATTACCACTCTTGTGAAGGCATTTGGAGAGTGTCGTCCCTTAAGAGAGCTTGCAAACCTTGTGAGTACTTCGAAACTAGTTAGTTGATTTGTTTGACATGATGATCCTCGTAGAAACCGATATTCTATCATGCAGACACTGATTATGGGGAACAGAGATGATATAGATGAAATGTCTTCTGGAAGTGCAAGTGTGCTTACAACAGTACTTAAAATGATTGACAAGTATGACCTTTATGGATTAGTGGCCTATCCAAAGCATCACAAGCAGGCTGATGTTCCAGAAATATACAGGCTTGCTGCAAGAACGAAGGTTAATTGACAATATGTTTTATAAGTGATGTAAAGTTTTTAACCTCAAGCTTTGCTTAGTCGTTGGCCTTAACTATATGGCAGGGAGTTTTCATAAACCCAGCACTTGTAGAGCCTTTTGGGCTCACTCTGATTGAGGTAGGTTTTAAAATAACATCTTTTCCTATTTCAGTTTTCTCTATTGGAGGAAGAATAGTTTTAATTCATATTTGTTGGATGATGCAGGCAGCTGCTCATGGGCTCCCAATGGTGGCTACTAAAAATGGTGGACCAGTTGATATCCATAGGGTAAGATAACTTCCATTTCTCTTCTACGCCTCCTAATCATGTTTGAGCTACATGAACAGGAAAATCATTTCTGAACTTTACAGGGAATTGATTGAAAATGCTACGTAGGTTTTATATTTTTGTGTGCTCATGTTTTATCAGCTATAATACAAGTAATGTTCTTTTTTTCTTTTTGCTTTTTTCTGTTTGAAGGCATTGAACAATGGTCTCCTTGTGGACCCTCATGATCAGCAAGCTATTGCTGATGCACTTCTTAAATTGGTATCAGAAAAGAACTTATGGCATGATTGCAGAAAAAATGGTTGGAAGAATATACATCTTTTCTCATGGCCTGAACACTGCCGCACTTACTTGACCAGAGTAGCAGCTTGTCGGATGCGGCATCCACAATGGCAAACTGATACTCCTGGAGATGAAATAGCCAATGATGAGTCATCATTGAATGATTCTCTCAAGGATGTGCAAGATATGTCCCTTAGGCTTTCAATTGATGGAGAAAAATCTTCACTAAATGGATCTCTGGACTATTCAGCTGCTACTGTTGGTGACCCAGAGTTGCAAGATCAAGTAAAACGGGTCTTGAGTAAGATAAAGAAGACGGAATCAAACCAAAAAGCTACTGAAGGTGGAAAGCTTGAGACTGTTACCAGCAAGTATCCCATATTGAGGAGACGACGTGAGCTTATTGTTGTAGCAGTTGACTGCTATGATGAGCTAGGGGCTCCTGATAGGAAGATGATACAGATTGTGCAGGACATAATTAAGGCTGTTCAAGTGGACTCATTATCTATAAGAACATCTGGGCTTGTTCTCTCAACAGCTATGCCATTGTCAGAAACTGTAGGATTCTTATCATCTGCCAAGATTCAAGTAAATGAGTTTGATGCTTTGATCTGCAGCAGTGGAAGTGAACTCTATTACCCTGGAACCTATACTGAAGAAGATGGGAAGCTTCTTCCAGATCAGGACTATGCAACACACATTGACTACCGTTGGGGTTGCGAAGGTTTAAAGAAAACTATTGGGAAGCTGATGAATACGCCCGAAGGCGATGAAAAATCTAAAGAATCCTCCAGCCCCATTGAGGAAGACGTGAAATCCAGTAATGCCCATTGCATTGCCTACTTTATCAAAGATAGTAATAAGGTATGTCAAGACTAAACTTTTGGAAGTATGGGATTGATAGATTTTTATAGGTTGTTTTTTACACAGAGTTGCTTTGGCAGGTTAACAAGGTGTATGATTTGAGGCAGAAACTTCGGATGCGAGGCCTTCGTTGCCACCCAATGTACTGCAGGAGCTCAACAAGAATTCAAATCATTCCTCTACTTGCATCTCGAGCACAGGCACTAAGGTAAAATAGTAATTGTATGAGCATGCTTCCATTGTTGAAAACGACATAGGTTTCGTTGAAATTCAATGGACCTGGTCAGAAGAAAGCAGTATCATGTGTAAAAGCACCATTTTCAAACTCAAAAGATCTAATAAGAACATATTTCCTCTTATTGTCATACGACGAGTATTATTCTTCTCAAGGTCATGGACAAACATGGTCATCAAATCTCTGGTCCCCATTAACTTCTTATCAAAGTCTTTTTGTTTAAACATCTAACGTTGTTGATTATAATTATATGTAGATCTTAGCGGAGACATTCTTTTGAATCGGATAAGGACGCTAACATCTTTCTTCTGGTGCTTTTGGTAACTAGGTACCTTTTTGTTCGATGGAGATTGAATGTCGCCAATATGTTTGTATTTCTTGGTGAAACTGGAGATACTGATTACGAGGAGATGATATCTGGTGCTCATAAAACCATAATCATGAAGGATGTGGTAACACGGGGTTCTGAAGAACTGCTAAGAACCAAAACCATGGACTTGAGAGATGACATTGTTCCTCAGGAGAGTCCCTTGATTGCCTACCTAAACAGAAAGGCAAGTGCCAGTGAGATTGCTCATACTTTGAAGCAAGTGGCAAAGGGTTCTGTTGGAATGTAAAATGGCACACTACATATCATCTCCATATACAATCAAAACCTCATATTTTTGGCATTTCCTTGTAGGGGTTTATTTTTTGTTCTAGTGAAAAATGTAGCTAGTTTACAATAATGATTTGAAAACCGTTGTAGCAAAAATGTTATTGTATGGAAACAAGCTATATTTTATGCTTCCCGTCATACTCAGGTAGCAATTGCTTATATTCATGTAAATGATACCTGTGTAATTTAGACCTGCAAACATTGTTCTTAGTCCCAAGTTAGAGCAATTTGTTGTTAGTTGAATATGGCATCAATTAATGGAATTGTTTTTCAGTTTGTGGAATAAATTTAGAGAGCTCTTTTGTAGTTAAGTTAGTTAAATTCTTTTAGGAAGTGTTCGGTATAAGCTTTAGTGTCTAGTTATATATTATTGTTGACTCTTTGGTAGTTAAGTTAGTAAACTATTTAGTACAAATCTTAGCATGAAAGTTTTATTTCTTTTGGAAACTTATATCAGCATTGAAGATGTTTATCGTCACTAAGAGAAGTGTGAGAGGCTCTTAAAAAATTGTTTCTTGAGAACAAACTAGTTATGACAAATTTAGATAATTTTGATGATTAATGTTTTGAAATTTGAAATTTTAGAGTTGGATACAAAGAAGTCTGAGAGTGATGCAATGTTATGATTTACAAAAACAATTTATATTTTTTATCTCTTCAATACTAGGGTGGATAACTCAACTTCAACTTCCAAATCAAGAGGTTTTAGTTAAACAAGTGTGTAAGTCTCTTTCTTACATACAAAATGTTATTTTGTTCCTCCATAAGATGATTTGTAGGTGATTGAAACTAGCCAATATCAACACCAGCCTAGAACTAAAGATCAATTTAAGAGAAATTAAAAAAAAACATGTCATCAATGCAAAAAATATTCAGTTAGATGAAGTTCCTAAAAGTATCACATGACAATCAACAAGATAGAGAAGATGACCTGGTTACCTAGCTAGCTGGTTATGAGGTTGAAACTTTTCTATTGTGTCTTTTTTTTTTATATGGAGGATTCTTATGGGAATAAGACTAAATGTTACAATGATATAAAAGGAGTTCCTGAATGGGAATAAATATTGTAAGAGGAAATTTCAACTTTAAACACAATTACATCTAGGAGCTTGTTCCAAAACTAATGGATGTTGATCTAGTTACATATAAATGGGTTTTCAAGTTAAAGAAGAAAATTGATGGTTCGATTAACAAGTACAAGGCACGTCTTGTTGATCTTGACTTTCTTAATAATATGGTTAGGATCATAAGGATATCTTTATCCCTGTTTATCATTTGAACTATTATCTCTTTAGTTACTATGGAGTTAGAAAGTATAAAATTTAGATATAAAAATGCATTCTTATATGGGTAGATGGATCTTGATATCTTTATAGAATAACTACATGGATTCATTTCAAAAGAGGTTCTTAATCATATGTGTCAACTCAAGAAGACATTGTATAGTCTAAAGTAAGCTTTATGTGTTTAGCATAGTAATATTTCTCAATACCTTGACTTTTGGGATTTTAAGTCTTCTCATATTAATATAAGCTTATTTATTAAGA
Organism: Erythroxylum domingense; assembly: GCA_025594535.1. Classification (NCBI taxonomy): domain Eukaryota; kingdom Viridiplantae; phylum Streptophyta; class Magnoliopsida; order Malpighiales; family Erythroxylaceae; genus Erythroxylum; species Erythroxylum domingense. Next base: position 19,468,491 of record JANQBM010000001.1, on the reverse strand, counting down.
AAAAAATCCATGTATCATGCTTCTACTTTACATAGAGGATATGATTATTATAAAAGGAGATGATATTCTTGAGATTTATAAACTATGAGATGTATTAGTCCCTAATTGAGATGTCAATAGATCGGGCCGGCCCGACCTAACTTCCAAAATGACGATGTTTTGAAAGTTTTTAAAAATAAGCTGACCCGCCTATGGCCCGGTGGGTTAAAATGAGTCGACTCGACATCATTTTGGAAGTAACGATTGGGCTATAGGCTGGGCAGGGCAAGCCCTTGGCTCCCTCGATCTTGACCCGTGACCTATCGGGCCGACCATCCCATGCCCGTGGCCCATCTTTGGTCCGGTCAATCTGAGTCAAAATCAAGTCGGGCACTTTTTAACATCTCTAGTCCCTAATGGCACTTAAGAGAAATGGGTGAATTAGATGTTTATAAAATTCAAGAAATTTTCTATATATATATGAATAAATATATTGCTTAATATAAACCAATCAAATAATTAAATAATAATTAAAAGAGGATAAAGAGGATAAAATGTAAGTCTGTTTATAACGATTCAATGAATAACACTTACGTATGTCCACTCTTAATAGGGTGCTTGGTTGAGAAGAATGGCTATTCCATTCCTCATCTATTTCTGATAACAGGTTGTTACTTTGTTTTGTTGAAAAAATTATACAGAATAGATAATCCTAAGGGTTAGTTATTCTTGAATTTGCAGAATATCTAAAGATATCCCCTCCCTTATCTTTAGTTATTTTTGGAATGGTAGTGGTGAATAATAATAATAATAATAATAATAACAACGAGAATAATAATAATAATAATAATAATAATAAGAAAAAGAATGTAGTTAGCAGGGATTATAATAGATATTTTGGTCTTTCTGTTAATTATTTTTTTGTCATTTCAAATTTATGTTTTCAAACCAAACATCAGCACACATCATCACTAGAAATTCTTAGGAATAAACCAAATTAAGTAATACTCATTCTATTTCATTCCTCATCTATTATATTTCTAAGAATAACTATTCCATTCCTTATCTATTCCGGCAGGTGAACCAAACATCTTATAAGACTTCTCTTGGAATTTTCACTGTAACTCTTCTTTCAAGGTGAAAAAGAGCCTTTATACAATCTTTCTCGGAAAAAAACCTTTTACAATCTTCTTTTAAGGTGAAGAGGACCCTCATCTCACTTAGATCACCTCCCACGTATAATAATATAATGCCTAACTAAATATTACACCTCAAAATATCTTACTTTATCACTTGATAACTCTAAAGAGGCTCACTCACACAAAGATGAAACAATGATGTCAAACGATTGAAAAACACTTAAAGTGTATGTAAAATACACGTAAATGCCTCTTGATGCTAAAACCAATAAGAAAACACATATTTATAATGTTTTGGGTCCCCTTACTAGCCATTGGAGCTAAGAACTAGTCATTGCAATGATTGCTTACAATGCATTGGTCATCCATTATAGCATATTAGTTGACTAATATGCATTCAAGGTATCATATTTACTAGCCGTTAGGACACTAGTCGACTAATGTACCATATTGGCCAACCAACATTAATTATTATCACAATAAACTCATGT
>JANQBM010000001.1:19448388-19466782 GCA_025594535.1 Erythroxylum domingense | reverse complement strand
CTAGCCGTTAGGACACTAGTCGACTAATGTACCATATTGGCCAACCAACATTAATTATTATCACAATAAACTCATGTTATATCAAATTTAACAACTTTAACTTATATTAGTTGATCACAAACTCATATAGGTCGATCAATCAGCCCCAAAATATATCTTTAAATGTTAAACTCAATTTTTTAACGCAATTATGATTTAAATACTTCCTAAATATTTTATAAAGTTTGTTTAAAATAACAAGAGACTTTTATGTTAAAATTAAAAGATCAAATGCCTATTATTGAATGAAAAGGCTCATGCAATGAAGTGAAATGGAATGTTCATGTATACTAATCCTTTTAGACTATCAAAACGAATATGGTGAGCTTATAATAAGTAATACATAATATGTAAAATTGGCCTTGATATATCTTGATCTTCTTCTATACTTGAATTGCATTTAATGATGAAGATTGCAAACTTCATCTTTTCTTTCATAAACCATCCTTACTATAATATCTTGTTCTCATATTCCTTCTCATCAAAACAGTAAATTATTAGTAATACTTATGTTTTGTTATCATCAAAATATCAATTGTAATATCTTTTAATTCAACAATCTCCCCATTTTATGATAATAAAATGTTTGTGATATTAGAGAGCAATATAAGAATTAAGCACACAAATAGCTATCCATATCAAGATAATAATTATCTCTCTTTAAATTCATGTATAAAACATAATTCAATATCATAAACATAATCTAATATGATATTCGTTATTAAATGAATATCCATACCATAAATGTTGACCATAAAAGACGTAATATATACAAAAAAGATAATCACTCCTTATGAATTTTAGGACTCCCTTTAATATCACAAGAATTATTCTCACCCTTTTTGGAAACATAAAAAATCAACTAGATGGAGGGGAAAAATGAGACCCAATCAAGTTGTATAAGTCATCAAGTTGATGCATCGTAATGTCTAGAAAAGAGTCAAATTTTTCCTCGCAACATTGTGAGGTGATACTCAATAGCTATTAGAAGAGCATTATATGGAGATTGATGAAACGGTTATGAAGTAGTAGCCACATCATCTGTAGGTAACTTAGTAATATGACTTAAAGAAGAAATTAAAATCAATCTCATCACTAGTAGGAGGAATATGAAACTCATGAAAGATAAGGCTAAGGATGAGAGGATAAGGAATGTTTTGTTTCTTCTTCTTAGTTTGGTGAATATGACTATATTAAGCAAAAGGAAGAAACCAAGTGAATGCGGTCTCCTAGCATAAGGGTGGAGAGGAACAAAACATCATTATAGCTTAAAAAGATAAAGTGATCACTGGTAGAGACAAAAATATACTTAAAGAAGAGAAGATGGAAATGAGGAATAGTATTAAGACCACAAATATCATTTGGTTTTCGACAAACTTTTATAGGAGTGCCTAACTCAAAAATGATTTTGACCCTATTATGCCCATAATAAGGTTGGATGGTGTATTTTATGGGGAAACTATAACATAAAGGATTTACAAGAATTGGAATGCTTAAGATCTCATTTATGAGATCATAAGTGAGGTAAAGTTTGTCATTATAAGTTTTAGAGAAGATGTGGGTGTCACTTTGAATCACTTTAGGATAAAGATTAACATAGAATAGCCTATCATTGCTGGGACTTATATGATAGGTTTTGGTAAGAAGGGATTCACACCCTTGATTAATAAAATATTTGATAAGATCATATACTTTTAAATACTCAAAGCTGGTAAAAGAGATAACACAATTTTCATATAATTCATAAGAAGTATAGTTGTGAAACTGAGGAGAGTGAGTATCAAAACACTCATTTTCACTAAGAGGGGTACACGAGGTAAAGAGGTCAGTTTTCTCTCTTGAATCCTCCAAATCGTAGAAGGTGTTCTAGTAGCTCTGTATTGAGTGAGTTTCCTAGGTATAGGATTAGGGTTCCCTCTAGTTCTTACCATGAGAGTAAGGGAAAGGTACAAGATAAAGAGTTAGGGAGGTAATGAGAAAGGTTCAAAAATAGGATATAGGCTAAGGATGCAAAATCACTTTCAAGAAAAATACTTCTATAATTCCATCCGACCAACTTCAAATTTTCAATCATCACAATAAGGAAAGAATAATCGCAAAACACAATGCAAGAGAACTATAAAGTATGCAAAAATTGATAAGGAAGGAAAATAAAAAATACAAAGTATTATATGTAAGGATGGCAATTTTAGCCCGGCCTGCCCGGCCCGATCCGGTTTTTAGCTAGGCCACAAGTGGGCCATGGGTCGACTACCAGCGGGTCATAGGTCGACCACTGGCCAGTCGGCCCGTAAGTGGGCCGAGCTACGGGCCGATCAATCCCGGCTTGCGGCCAGCCATGACAGCCGGTCCAGGCCGGCCCATTGCCATGCCTAATTATATGTATAATTTAATTCGTTTACAAAAATTTGTAAGCACATAATCAAGGTTAAAATTTTTGAATAAATGTAACTTATAATTATGCCTAAATGCGAAAATTCCTTTAAGGCAATTAGTTGAAATAACTTAACCAAATTGTGAATAACCTAATTTCAACATAATTGAATGTATGAATAAGTCAAAAATGTCCTTAATTGATTTATAAGATCTTCGATTACACTAAGTTTTTTATTAATTTTGAAAATCCCAAATTTCATTTAGGTAAAAATGACCAAAAATTCCAATTTGGACAAAAATAGGCATAATTCAATCTAATTCATAGTTAGAAAACCTTAAAAAATCTTTAATTTTACCAATAAATCTTTAATTTCGAAAAAATAAGCGAGTATAAATATAAAGATGTGTAATTTCTGATTTGAAATCTAAAGGATAATTCATAAAATTAAATGCATAAGTAAAGTAAGATCACAAGCTAAATGAAACATTGATTAAAAGACAACATAAAAGATTAGAGAAATTCCCAAATCGGTGGAGTTAGGTTTACCTTAAGAGTCGTTGGATGAATAGAGGTTATAGAGAAATGGACTGTGGTCTGTTGGAAGTTATTGAGCTTGCTGGAGTGGTGGAGGTCATTGAAATCTTGCTAGAGAAGGAAGATTTATGCTAGAAAAGAGTGGAGCAATGGGGATAGAGCCTAGTGGTTAATGATGTCTTTACTAAATGGTGACGGTAGGAAAAAGGTGTTGGAAGAATGCGGTTGGGTGTATAATTCCTTAATGGAGGAGTTGGAGTTTCAAAGAGAAAAGAGAGTGAGTAGCGGAGACGTAATAAAGAAGAGAAAGAAGGACGATTTTGGTTTTAAAAACAAAATAGTAAAGTAACATTAAACAATTAAAGAATAAATCTGGTCAACTTGTTGACTACATTAGTTTACTAGTGTCTAATGGTTGAACTTTAATATTAGAGTATTTACTTTACAAGTCAACCTATATTAGTTATTGGTTGACCAAAGTGTATGTCCAATGCTTCCACAAAATCACTCTATTAAAGACTTTTAAATGAAGAGGTTATATCCACCAACTAGTGAAAATTATTGGATGACCTCTAAAAGTAAGTGGTCGAGTAGTATATACAACCAAAATCATTGGAAAGAAGAGAATGTGAGATGTGAGGACATTGGTCGACCATTAGAGGGTATTGGTTGACCAATGTGTCTATGTGGATGACCAGATAGTTAACAAACTCACTAAAAATGTAAAAAACATGATTTTGGGTACATTGGTCAAACACATTAAGATATTGGTCAACTAGTGTGTTTTGAAAAGCTAGAAAATATACTAACAATCAAATAAAAAGGGTTAAAAACACATAATCAAATAGGTAAATATCAAGAATGAATTAAAACACACAAGGGGATGTTTATCATATAGAATTTCCATCAAACATAATTAATTCTCTACTAACTGTGCAAAATCTATCCTTATTTAATGGCTTAGAGATACTATTACGCAATTGATATAAATTCTAAATTAATAACCTCATTTTGCATATAGTTTATAAGTTTACATACTAAGGTTTGCATTATAAAAATAATTATTAAAAACCTTATTTAGAATTCAAACCCAAACAATCAACACTAAGGAGTTAAATTGATAAATAAGAGCAAGATGTGACATATTTTTAAATTATGAACTAATAGTTACCTATTGTTGAACATCACTTATAAATGATTTGAATGAAGATTCTTCTTGAGTTCACAATCAATTGGAGCAATCATCCTTCTTATCATCCTCACTTGGATCAAAAACTGTTTCTTTTAAATAATCTTTGATCATTCTTGTTATCTTTAAAGATAAACTTCTCCACATTCCATATAAAAATTTTAAAGATTTTCTTGGACATAAAAAGGCTAGATTTATCAAGATAAAAAAAAATAAAATCTTCAAAAATAATACTTAATTTAGTAACTACTATCTCTAGTACATACCATTTTCTCTTTAGAAAACCTATAAAATAAGCAAATCAATCTGTTTTAAGTATCCAAATAAACTTAGTTCTTATATTAATAGGCTTCTTCCTTTTCAATCCACATTTTGAAGGATTTTTTTTGTCATTTTTTGTCTCTCAACAAGCCCAAACTTATCATATAAATGAAAAAATATGTTATAAGAGTGTTAATGATGCATAATGTGTTAATATGTATGTATGCATAACGAGGAAACTTCTTTAAGACATTAAAGGTATTGAGTGGTTTCAAGGGGTAGTGAAATAAGTAGTGATAATTATATGTATGATGTCTATTATAAATGGAAGCTTTATGTATGCTTCTTTGAGGCCTAAAAAGGTGTATCTGAGATTGCATATTATCATAGAAGTTATGGCTATTCTTTGTTGATAGTGTTGAACTTTATGCCTAGGTTGTAAGCCAATATAGAAGTATGATGCTTGCTTTTAGAATTATTCCTAATGGATGTGGCATGTGCATTTGACAATTGTGGTTTTAAAATTGGATTTACTTTTATGGTTGTATCCTATCCATTTCTATTATTATAACTTTTAAGCTCTTAGCATATTCTCTAGTTTTTCACTTCGTTCTATAAACTTAGACAATGAGTCCTTTAGGGAAATCTACCTTCTTTTTTAATGTTTCATTCTCATACCTTAATGCATCTAATTCATAATTGTCACCAACGATCACAATTTTAGATCATTTAATATTATGCAATTCGCTTTTCATCTTTTCATTCTCATTTATACATGCATCAAACTTTTTTTTTAACTGCCTTGAGTTTAAAGGATAATTTCCTCCTTTTTTTACTTATGATTTCTAAACTTTTGACTAATTCATCATATGTCAAATTACTATTACTATCACACAAATTAGGGTTGGATGTTATCTCATTATTGTTCATAACGGTAAAATATATGTGAGTTATCTCTTCTTCTAAATACTCATTTCTAAATTTACTTATGACATCCTAAGTGGATGCGTTACATGCTTCCTTCTTATATTTGTTCTTATTCTCTTTCTTATCATTTTTTACATACTTGTCGTCATCCTTGAGTAGAGGGCATTGTGACTTCATGTGACCAGGTTTCTTACATTCAAAACAAATAAATGTTTTAAATCACTTTTAATTTCCTTAAAGTCCTTTTCCTTTGAGAATTTCTTGAATTTTCCAATGATTAAGACAATATCTTTTTATCGCTTTCATTAATTGATGTCTTTTCCTCTTTATTCAATTCTCCTTTTAAAGCTTTAAACCTAAATTCTTTTTCTTTGTGAGCCTTATTTCTTCTTGTGTCTCGTAAAGACTCATTTCATATGTGAGGAGAGATCCAACAATTTCCTCCAATGGTAGTGTTGTCATACCCTTAGCTTTTTGTATAGTCATCACTTTAGCTTTCCATATCTTCAGAAGTGACTTGACCAAATATTTTACCATTTCAACACTAGTATAGGTTTTTCTAAAACCCTTGAGAGCATTAAATAGTATTAATAAATATAGTATGCATGCTTTTCAAAACAATTCACATTGATGTATTATCATGCTCATTTTGCTCTCCTTAATTTGATTTATGCCCCTCATGTGTAATTTCTATTTTATGCCAAAATGTCATATGTAATTTCACAGATAGAGAAGATATTAAATTAATTTCTTCCTAATTTATAAAATAAAATGTGTATGACCTACTATTTAAGAAATTGAATGGGGTGTTTTACTTTTTAAGATTTTATAAGCTTTTAAATCACAATTGCACGACATAGCTATAGCTAGCAATAACAAGTACTGGTCAATCCCACAAGGATTGTAAGATTAGTAGTTATCCTTTTCCTATTATCTAACTGTCGAAACAGATTGTGGATTTAATTAAAAATAAATTAAACAAACTAAACCAAGATTTAAAATAATAATGAACTCAAAACAAGGAAAATACTTATAAAGTTATCAAATAATACTGCTTAGGTAATGAATCCCCCTAAGAATCCTTAAATTCTAACCTTTTATTGTGCAATTAAATTATTGATTATTGGATGGTGAAAATTCCTATCTTATGTTAATAACTTTCTCAAGACTGTTAATAACTAATTCATCAACTGATTAACGGAAAATTTTCTAATTAAAATCCCTAGGATTGTATTATCTATTTGTGAATTTCACTATAAGGTTTGACCCTAATCTAGAAGATTTATGTCGACCTATCTCTATATTTGCACGCAATTCCTTCTAATTATGGTAGATATATTCATACAAAAGGATTTCTCAATCTCAATCATATGAAGTCAAATCATGAACTTATATTTTGAATATACTATAAGAAGAATATAATGCACAATTGATTCATAATAAATAAATTAATAAAATTGCATTAAATAACAGATCAAATCATATTGTCATCATAACTTAGGGTTTATCAAACCGAGGCACTAAACAAATTAGTTCCTAGCCATAAAAATGAATTCAATGAAAAATATTCAGAAGAACTACTAGAAAACAAAGAAATTGTAATTCTAAATCTCCTTGTTTCTTCTAATAGATCTTCTTACAATTTAGATTAAATTTTGTTATATATCGGATCTTTTGAAGTACTCTTCATGTATTCCTCATCCTTTGCTCAGAACTGTTACCTCTCTATGCTTCTTACCATTACAAAATACTTTAAAACTCGTCTCCTCTTGTTTGCCTCCAATTACATCCTTTTATAGTAAAAACTAAGGTTTCTGGAATAAACATAGTCAACTTAAATAGTTGTGTGAGTGACCATGTATCTCCAAAAATAACTGACTCTGTGATTTTACATAGACAAGAGACTTACATAGACAACATACACGGTCGTGTATATCCATATACACAGGCATGTAGCTTCACACAACCAGAAACAATATTCTCCAAATTTCCACATGTTTACAGAGACTTACATAGTCACTGTACACAATCACGTAAGTCTTCACTTGCCTTAAATCTTTGTTCCATGCCACAATTTCAGTTGAATTCTTGGCCTTTTGGTTCATAAAGGCAATTAGTACCTATAAACACACTTGAAGCGAATTAAGCACAAAAAATATTATAAGACTTTAAACGATAAGCAAACCATATGAAATATGACCACATAAATATAGTCAAATAATCATTTATCACTAATCTATTATCATGAGGTTCCCATTCTTTCTTTAGTTTGCGGATGTTTTTTTATCTATGATTTTTGTAGGTATAAAGAGACCATTTGAAACTATTTCCCATAAGTCTACACTTTTATACATTAAGAAGAATCTCATCTTAGTTTTTCAATAAAGATAATCATTATCATTAAAGAAACGTTCTCTACTAATTCTTGGTTGAATGATAACAATGACGCTCTTGAATATGTCATTATTATCCTTATAATAGGATTTTGTTAGAAATGTATATACCCACTCAGATGCCACTTATTAGTCCTTAATGGAACCTAAGAAAGGGATGAATTGGGTATTTATAAAATTTAAAGATTTTTCTAACCAATGAACTTAATTAACAATAAGCAATATATATAAATAAATAAATGGATTGTTTAGTACAAACCAATCAAAAAATTGAATAATAATTTAAAGAGGCTAGGGAAGAAAAAAACACAAATTGATTTATAATGGTTCGACAAACAACCTTTGCCTACATCCACTCCCAAGACTCTTCTTAGAATTCCATTATAATTCTTCTTTTAAGCCAAAGAATAACCTTTTTACAATCTTTCTTAGTAAAGTGGAACCCTTTATAATATTTTTCCAAGGTGAAGAGACCCTCAATCTCACTTATATCATCCCTCAAGTATAATAATATAATGCCCTAATCAAATATTACAACTCACATACCTCATTTTATCACTTGATAACCCTAAAGAGGCTTACTCACACAAATAAGAAATAATGATGATCAAATGATTAAAAAACACTTAAATATATGTGCAAAATACACCTAAATGTTACTTAATGCTAAAATCAATGAGAAAAATACCTAGTTATAGTGTTTTAGATCCTTTACTAGCAATTAGAACTAAGAATTAGTCGTTATAATGGTTATTTGCATTATATTAGTCAACTAGTATAGCAATTAGTCGACCAATATGCATTAAAGCACTAGATTTACTTGTCGTTGGACATTAGTCAACCAATATGCCTTATTGATTGACTAATACATCTATCAATGTTATAACAAACTCACAGTGTATCAAATTTAACAACTTTAACCTATATCAATTGACCACTAAATCATATATGTCAACTATTCACCCTAAAAACATGATTTTTAACAACTTTAAACGCTCAAACTCGATTTGTTTAATGTAATTATTTTTTAAACACTTTTCAAAATATTTCCTAAATTTTTTTGGAAAAATTAAGAGGCTTTTATATTAAAACTAAAATCTTAAATGCCTTTTGATGAATGAAAAGACTCAAACAATGAATTGAAATGAAATATTTATATATAGTGAACCTTTTGGACTATCAAAACAAATAAAGTGAGCTTACAATAAGTAATATATAATATATAAAGTTAATTTGACATATCTTGATCTTCTTCTATTCTTGACTTGGTCTTAACGTTGAAGATGGCAAACATCGTCTTTTCTTTCTTAAGCCATATTTATGATAATATCTTGTTCACATGTTCCTTCTCATTAATACAATAAATCAATTAGTATTATATTTTTTATCATCAAAATATTGATTGGAACCTCCCTTAGTTCAATAAGATGCATTGATTAGTCATCTTGAAATGAAGAGTTTAGGTGGAGCTAATTGTTTTCTTAGGTTAGAAAATGAAAAATCAAATGGTTATTTTATCTCTCAAAGGTTATACAAAAGCTAAGTTAGTTTTATACAGGGAGTCGAAATCCATGCCTACTCCTAGATAATTACGCCTAACATTTTCTAAAAATGATGAAATGACATAAAGATGTTATATTTTTCTTGTAAATTGATGGTAATTTATTTTATTTAACTACCACAAAACTTGATATTGTTTACTCTGATGGAGTCATTTCTCAATGTATAGATAAACCATGTGAGGTATCTAACTGCATTAAAAAGGATTCTTTATTATGTCAAAGGCACTATAAGTTATAGAGTAAGGTATATATAGCATAGGTCCTTTTATTTGAACGGTTTTGAAGATGTAGATTATACCGGTGACAATAATGATAGGCGCTCTATAATTTTACTTTAATACAAGTTCAATTATGATTTTATGGTGTAGTAAAAAGTACATCATATTGTCTTTTTCAAGTTGTGAAGTAAAGTATATAATAGCTATGACGACCATTTAAAAGTGTCTTTGGCTGAAATGGCTTATTCAAGAAATTGTTTTTGACTTTAACTATTCAATTCACATACACTTTGACAATGAAAGCACAACCAAGCTTTTTACAAACTTAGTGTTTCATGCATGCACAAAAAAATATTTAAACTTACTTTTCATTTTATGCAAGAAAAGTTATTAACTCAAGACATTAAATTGCAGAAGATATGGATTAGAGACCAAGTTACAAATATTTTTACCAAAGAACTTGCTAAAAAGAAGTTTAAAGTTTTTGATGAAGCAATTAGTATTATTGAAAATAAGTTTACACTAAGGGGAAGTGTTACAAGTTAATGCAACTTATTATATATTGAATGGATATATAAATTGCTTTTATTGATTTTTATTATTTAAGACTTAGTTAGTGGAATTAGTTTTTTGTTTATGGGATAAGTTTAAGAGTGCCCCAGCTCCTTTGTAATCAAGTTAGTTAATTCCTTTTCGGAAGTGTCTAATATAAATCTTATTGTATAATTGTACTAAATTATAACACATTAGTACTTCAGTTTATCTTTTTATATTTCCCTTGATTAAGTAATAGTATTTTAGTCATCCACTCACTTGTTTAGTGTTATACTTTTTCATTCTAAATTTGGTGCAATTCTTTAATTAATAAATTTATATCCAATTGTTAGTCATTAACTTTTCATGTACCTTTCTACTTTATGGTAGTCTTATTCAATACTCTCATTTTTATTTTTGATTTATGGGAATAAACACAAGCACAATATTATCCTGCTAACGTGGCATTTTTAACATATATATAGATGGTAAAAGAAGCATTATTTTATCCAAAACTTTTCATAAAAATTTAACTTAGAAGCTAATTTTTTTAGCGTTCAAAAAGAATCATTACTTTATAATAGTCGTTCTAATTAAACCCAAACCCTATAGGGTTGATGTCTTCTACCAATTTTGAGAGTGGTTTCCTTTCTAGGTATGACAATCAAAAACTCTAGATTTTGACAAATTTCAAAACGATAATGATTTTATGAGTTGACTTATTGGAGATTTTACAAATTTTCTAGTTGAAAATCTTGAAGAAAATATTATGATGGAGACTATTAGAGATGATATTCCTATTAGTTGATTCTTATAAAAGAAGCAATGGAGACTATTGAAAATGAACAAAGAATGTTCCAATGTCATAGATGGAGGTGACAAAGGAAAAATATGAGAAGTTATGGGGATTGGTTTATGTATGAAAGTTGGGATTTCATCCCTGAATTAGATAAAATTTTGTTTATATAAACAAAAAGTTAATTTTAATTTAGAATCATTATATAAATATTTTCTTATACTCTTAAATCATATGATATTTATATTAAAATAACATAAAAATAGTCAAAAATAAATTTATTTATAATATATAATATAATATAATGTTTTTAGTAATTTAAAATGAAAAAAACCATATAAAACATCCATGTCTTAAAAAAGGGATCAATTTTCTAATGGACTAATAGTATCAACCTCCCGTGCGATTTCATTAATTCTACCAAAATTCCCTTTGTTTAAAAATTAATGGGAGATTTTATGTTTTGTGAAAAACTCAAAATAAGTCATTTTGTTAGTTTGTGTTGTTGATTATAACTGATGTGATAATTCTAAACATGTAGCACTTATGTAGACAACCGCATCACAAGAGAATGATTGGAAATTAATAAAAGAAAAACGTTCAAATCACCTCACAATATTTCTCAAAATAGTCTTTGTTAACGCTTACTATTATCTTATCTTAGGTAACACTTTACATTTTAATGTTTACAAAATAATATTATTTATACCCTAAAAGTTAATTCCATTAGATTTATATTATGTCTATGTTATTGGGCTATTAAATCATCTAACGTGGCATGCTAGTTAAGCAACATGGATCAACAAAATTCTTACATAGATTGTTTAAACTCATCATCATCATCATCATCATTATTATTATTATTATATCATCGCCACTACCAATCTTTGATGTTGAATTCTATCCATTTAACTATTGCCGCCACCATCACAACATACATAGACTTTGTCTTTATTATTAGTCTAAAACCATTATAAACACAATAAGCTCATTAACAATCATAAATCTAATTATGAAAATTGGAATGAGGCAATTTGAAAAGGACAACATTCTTCCCATCATCACTTATAGGTATGAACTATAATGAAATCAATTCTTCCTCTCTACAATTATTGGGAAATACCTTGACCAATACCTTTACTACCTCCAAGGCAACACCTTCCCACTATCCACATTGGTATACTTTTCCATTTTCACCTTTACTCCTTTCTCATTCAACACTACCACCATGTTATACACTTTACTACCAAAATAAGAACACTTATTTCCCAACATAAATTCTGAAGCTTCATATACAACCTCATTATTATTGAATCAAAGTTGATTTCGCTTATGCCACTACCACACTTATACAAGTAAGGTAAAGGCTCCCCAAATAAGTGAATGCTCCAAGAACTATTTTCATCTCGACTATAACTATTAAGAGATCGAAATTAACAATGCAAGAGCTGCATTTAGGAGTTGGGGAGGTAACTTTGGTAATATAGGAGAAAAATTTGGACTTAAGAAGATCATGATTAAAGGGTTTATTGGGATTGGAAAGGATAAAGATTGCTTGGAAGTGGAAATGGAATAGTAATGGATTGGATATAGTTGAAGAGGTTTTGGATCTTATGGACGGGATGTGGAAAGCGAAAGATCTTTAATAACACTAGAAAATCTAAAAGGAAGGAGAAGAAGACAAAGAAAGTGAGCAAGAGTCTATTTTGAAACGGAATTTGTGGTGCAAATGATTTTGTGGTTGAAATCAAAACCGATTTGGTGGTGGCTACAATTAGACAATCGAAGGAGAGCATCAAAGATTAATGATGATGGTGGCTAAAACAATGGAAAAGATAATGATAAAATATGATTATTTTAATAATTTAAATTATTATTAATCAAGAAAAATGTCATCATTTTTTGTTTAATAAATCTATGTCAACATTTAGTAGGTCCACTTACCCAATTGGCATGTCACATTAAATGGGTCAGTAGTCCAATAACAGAAACCTAACAGAAATATAATAAAGTTAAATTATAGGGTGTAAATGATATAATTTTATAAACGATTAGGTATAAAGTGGCATTAGAGATAATGATATAGGCAAATAAATTGATGATGATATTTATCAAATAAACTGATTTATTAAATTATCATATTTATATATGATTACTTATATTAAGAATATAAATTTTGTAATATATAACATTAGTTTATTTCATTAAAAATAAAATTTCATTATATTTATAAATTGTTATGAATATATGATTTAGTTCAATATATTATTAAATTAATTATTTTATTGTAATACTATTAAATTAAGTTATCAATTTCTTATTTTTATTTATAATCCATATTAATAAATTGAAAGTGATAGTAAATTAATTTTTATTAAAATTAATAATTTTTAGACATATAAGACTTCATTTAGACAATTGCATTATAAAGTGATGATTGATAATTAACAAATTATATCAATAATATATTTTAAATGCATTAATTTAAAGATTTTATCGAAGTTTTGAATTATTATATTAATATGCTTATGAATTTTTCCACTTTTTTAATTTTCAAATTAAGTTAAAATTTTGTTTAAGTTTTTCATTTAATTTCTTTCATTTTTCATAAAAGCTTATGAAAACTATAAAAACTAATTGTAGTTTCTTGTTTTCGCTTTTTTCATAATCTAATTACTATTAATTAAATATATATTAATTAATGATTTAATATTACTTACTAATAAAAATATAATTAATATATTTTATTTTATTTTTATAAATATTTTAAAATTAAATAATTGTTTAATAAAATTAATTTTAATAATTAATATATCTACTAAAAATAAATATTATATTATAAATAATTTTATGAAATTATTTATTTTAATAAATTGTAATAAAGTTTAACTAATATTCACAAAAATTGCAACCAAGAATAAAAGTGAAACCAAATAATCTTTAATTCATTAATTTTTATTTATTATATATTAATATTAATAAATAAAATGATAAATTTCTAAACTTTTTTGCAATTGAATTTTTTTAAAATAATTATTAATTAAATTAATTAATTTTAACTACTAACAAATCAAAAATATAAAATTCTTCATTATTTACAAAAAGTGTACATAAATATTTAATACATAATGTAAAATTTATTAATAGTTAATAATATATTATTAATTTAAATTGATAATAAATTAAGTCATCCATTAGAAGTGTTTGATTCCATTTTTTTTTGTTTTTTGTTGTTGTTTTTGTAAAAAATGAAACAATACTGCAAAACTTGTTTGGTTAAAGATGTTTCCATTTTTTGTTGTTAAAAATAAAAAAACGGCAATGCTTTTTTGAAAACATAAAAGAGACGATTTGATGTATTTTGAAAACAAGTTTTGATATTTTACGAAAACGGTTTCCCTGCGCTGACTCTACATCTTTAGCCTCTTCTGCTATTTCTCAGTCACTGCATCTTCTATAGTCTTCTACCTTCTTCTACATTTTCTACCGGCTATGACTTCTGCATCTTCTGTCATCTTCTACCTTCTCCTGCATTTTCTATTGTCTGTGATATCCATGTTTGTTTTCATCTGCTTATGTTTGTGTTGTAACTCATTGCTTGATTGTTGTTATTTGCGTAGAAACATAAACAAGTCCATCACCTTCTCTTCTTCGAAATCACGCACGAAATCACGCAAGAGAGTGCATGTTATGCTACAATAACATGCACATGTTACTGTAGCATAATTAAAATTAATTCATTAAATTCATCAACGCTGTTTTGATTCATGAGAGAGGCCCTTCTTATGTTTCTCACCAGACAGTGCTCAGGGATAGCATAACGACATGATACCTGTCTCAGATATGCAACTTGATCACCTAGTTGAGGGATATAATGATGGTGGGGAATGCTTATGACTATGCATTTATATTATAGGTCTTATACTGGCAACAAGTGGACAGTTGGAAGTATATCGCAGTATTAATAGAAAGGAAAAGGAAGGTGATTCAATTGAAATTAAGTTATGCTTACTAGGTAGGACTTTATTCAACAAGAATTTTTAGCATTATTAATTCACATTTGTTGATCCCATGTTTTTCCTTCAGCATTTATGAATTCCGATAGTCACTAGTAGCAATTTATCTTCCATTAAGACAAGACTTTCATGAAAATCAACATAAGACATCTTTTGGGTTTTAAGTCTGCTTGCTAGTAGGTACATAACCATGCGGCCTCATCTTCTGTTGGTACAGAGTTGCATGGTCTGTTTGTTGACATCCAAGATACTATTAAGTACTAACAACGCAGGTGCATCGATCAATGATAGCATGCGGCTTTTGGTATACTAAGACCACCTATAGGATATCCATATTCTTTTTCAAGCTTAATAATAATATATGACTTGTATGTTGGAGAAAGAAGGGTATGCTTTCTACTGAAGCAATTACTGGCGAAGCAATCGATTATCGTTTTTGGTTAAGGACTTGCAGCCACAGATTTCAGTTAGGAATGTCTGTTTTGTTAGATCGACAACTATTTCAATCTTTCTGGTGTGGGATATTGGTGCATGATGTTTCGTTGATGTCCCTAACAAACTGTGTTGAAGTGACTAAAGCCACTATCGAATTTACTAAATGTACAGTATGTACACTGTGATGTCTAGTGTTTCTTTGCACATTCTTTTCACATACTTCTGCTAATGTATTTTGAAAGATGTTTCAAGAATAAAATATCTTATATATGCAAGCATAAGCAGTTAGTGGCTACATCAGGACACCACTTCTGTTTACTGGTTAGAGAGCTTTTGAGCAATGAGTGCATACGAAAAGCTAGCTAGTATGCAAGCTCACCAAATTCCTTAGCCACATATGAGCAATAAGTTATATCCCTCTAAAACTGTTATTAGTCCCTAACAGAGTCACATGTATATGACAATCTAGAGACGTTTAAAGAGACAGTACTAATCCAGGTTTTCAATCGCAGTTGGTGACCACAATTATATTATAATTTTGTGGTTTCGGTAAATGTCACCACCTTATAATTGATGAAGATAATTGCAATAATCAATAATCATTCAATTATGCCTATATCAGTTGGATTAATTACAATGCAATTGATATACATGTATAATGAGATATATCTCTTTTTGTTTAAATACATGTATCATAAGATCGAAGTGGGGTCAAATGGTAGGGTTGTTGGTTTGACCATCATGCATATATTATAAATTTGCTTAAATTTACATCTTTTTTTATGCTATAGAATCAAATTTACACCTTTATTTTTGTTCAATCATTTCAATGCACTTGATGCAATTTAGCATTTAATATGGTTGTCTTATGTTTATTTTAAACCATGTTTATCATTTAATAATTTGTAGAAATTGTTATAATTCATGTCACTTATATGAGGTTACATTTAGTGATGGAAGGTTTGAACAATATGAATGGTTCCAATGATTGTGTGGAAATAAATGAAAAAGATAGGATATGAAAGAATATTATAGAGATGTATTTAATCTCCTTGATGGTTGATGAAGTGAAGAAGGGAAATTGAATGACTACTACCTTTTTCAAATCTGGTTGGAAGAATATTAAGGTAGAGCTTTAAACAAAATTCAATAAGGAGTATACTGATATTCAATTGAAGAATAAGTATAATGGATTAAGAGCTAAATTGAAGAATTTCAAGAACTTATTGAGAGAAACAGGAATCAGCTACAACTCCCTTACTGGTGAAGTTAATGCTATAAATGAATGTTAGGAAAATCTATTTCAGGTAAAATATGTATTTTTTATTAATATATCATATTATATAATATTTATTCTCATATTTATTTTTCATCATTATAGATGCATAAAATGACTCATAGATTCAAGAAAAAAGGATGTAAGGAATTTTCAAACTTGTGACATATTTTTGGAGATACTACTGCAACTAGTGTGCATTCACATCCATCAACTAAATCTCCAGCGAATAGTATAGAAGAGGAATATGAAAATGATGTTAATGAAGATTACTAGTATTATGAAAAAGAAGATCAAGATATAAGTTCTATATCTAAGAGAAAGAAATTTCCTAATAATAAGAAGGCAAAGAAGACACATTCTAACATTGTAAAAGAGGTCTTGCTTGTACTTAGTGAACAATCAAAAAGGAAGAATGATTTACTTGCAAAAAATTAAGTGAAAAATCATCCATCACAGAGAGTAGATCTTAAGAGTGTAACATAATGATGGAATGTATGAAGTCCTTAGATGACTTGGGTGTTGACGATATACAATATGGAAAAGTTATAAAGGCTTTACATGATTCTCCACTTTATAGGGACATTTTTATAAAGATACACTACAAGAAAATCATTGAATAGCGGGGAAATATTACCGACGGAAACAAAACCGACGCTATTTTCTGACAGAAAAACAAATTCTGTCGGTAAATAAGGGATTGTTTTCGTATATAGCGACGGAATCATAAATTCGTCAGCAAAATTGGAGGGAAAGAATTACGCGTAAAATCTTCGAAGGCATATAACGACGACAAAGCCTTCGGTGTCGGCAAAAATTCCAGGAACCGTTCCCGTAATTTCATTGCTTCGAACATAAGGGACTTCTGTCGGTAATAAATACGGGATCATTTATCGACGAAATCTGTATTCCGTCGCAATAAGAAACTGTTGTAAAGAGATAGTTGGGAAACTTAAATACCGACGGAACACATATTCCATCGGTAAATGATATCCATTTGGTTAACAAAACATCGTCGTTTGGATGAAGACGTGAACATTAGCAACGAAAATCTCTTTCCATCGGTAACTGTTGGTAACTTGCATCGTCGTTTTGTTAAAGATGGCGATAAGAATCCCAGATTACTGACGGAATTAGTGTTTCATCGGTATTTGAGTTTCCACCGTCAGAAATTACCGCTCTTTTAACGATGGAATTGGAGTATCGTCAGTAAATGTTGGTAGGTTGCGTCGTGAACACGACGATGGAAAACCATTCCGTCGATATTTGAGTTTCCACCGCCAGTAATTACTGCTTTTTTAGCGACGGAATTGGTATTCTGTCAGTAAATGTCGGCAAGTTGCGTCGTGTAGATGACGAGAAAAAACCTAGATTACCGACGAAATGTAGATTTCGTCGGTAATCCACGGCCTTTATTTCGCGCTCAGCCCCCTCCTCTTCCCCTCGCCCCTGGCGCACAATTCTTCTTCTCTCAACTCACGATCGCCTTCTATTTTTCGACCCCTTCTCTCTTTTTTTCGGCCATTTTTTAACTATTTTCTTACTCATCGTGTGTTGTTTGAGGTAAACTCTCTAATGAATGTGTTATTTATATTGAAAAAATCATGTTTTTAGTGTTAAACGTGAGTGTTTGGTGATAAAATCTTGCTTGATTACTGTTAATGTTTGCAGTTTTTTGGTGTAATTATTGGTTTATTTGTTGTTTATATATGTTATTGTTGGTAAATAATGGAAAAATGCAATCGATTTGTGGTTATATTGAGATTATACATATTGCCTATGAAGTGTTTGATAAAATGCCTTTTGTGATGTTTGAAATGTTTTTTGTAATTGTTGT
>JANQBM010000001.1:19406639-19418055 GCA_025594535.1 Erythroxylum domingense | reverse complement strand
TAAATTTGCCTAGGTTCCTAGAATCTCCTACAATGGATCTCCATATGGTCTTCTCCTTCTCTAGTCCTTGTTGTTTCCTTTCTGAAGTTCCTCCTAGCGATGGAAAGTCTGTTATGTTTATGATTGGGGTTTTTGTATCGGATTAGGAATGAGGTTGATTGGTTATGGGAAGTTCATTAATGTAAGGTTTGGTTTGGTTAGAGTAATGGTGACTAGTTTGACATGTCAGAGGAGGAGTTAGGTCAGGTTGTCTGTAGAGTGGAAGGGGTGGAAAAGGAGAAAGTTATTGCCAGGTTAGTAGGAGGATGAACATGAAAGGTTGTCAGACAGGCTGTTGAAGGGTGTGAAGGTTAGAGGTTGTCCCAGGGGTGGGGTAGGGTCAAGAATGCTAATGTCGGAGAAAAAGGGAATAGGTGACTGTCAAAATGATTGTTAAAAAAAGAAACGGAAAAGGAGTTAATAGGTTAGTGAAAGGAAGCGGTTGTGTGTTGAAGGTTGTCAAAACTGGGGGGGAGCAAGAAAGCATCTCAACACTACAATCTTGTTCAATCGGGGTTATTGTCAAGTCTAGTACAAGAGCAACTTCATTGTTTTCTAGTTTTAAGATTATTCAAGTGATAATTTTCTTTTTCTATTATTTGAATTGTGTGTTTTTTAAAAAAGGTATGTTTTTGTAATTAGAAAGAGATTGCTAGTTCTATGGTTAATGACAAACTAACCAAGATTTTTTAAATTTAATTTCCTTTTATTTATGTATTTGTCCAATTTATCATTAATTTGGCATGTACATGCCATGTATTTAATGGTTCTATTAGCCTGATGTCATGTCATTACTATTAACTTTACGATTACCATATACTCTTTTGCTATAGACTAAAATTTCATATATTTTATTGTTATTTTTATTAGTTTTAACTAGCGTTGTAAAACTTTTAGTTTTTGGCTTTCGTTTCAAATTCATAAAGATATATTTGGTTGAACAATTTATTTATTTATTTAGTCTAGTATACTATTAATTGAATATATACTATTTAATTATTTAATATTAATTATTAATAAAATTATGAATACTAAAATGTAATATTTTATAATTAAATTTAAATTTGAAATATCTTTAAAATAAAATTTTAAATTTTAAAATATTTATTTATGAAATATTTTTTGATTTGAATATTTACTTCTAAATCATAAAATTTTTATTAATACAAAATATTAATTATAATAAAATTTACTAATTTTATTATTTGTCCAATAAAATATAATAAAATTGTCAATAAATATTATATAAGAGATTAATATAAAATTATTTATTTAATTGATTCATAAAAATAACTTGTATCTGTATTTTATTTAATATTTAATTATTATTAATAAATATAGCTATATTTATATTAATACTTTTTTATTGTTATTAAAATGAAAATTAGAATATAAAAATCGTCACACCTTCACTATGTTTTAACACAAAACATTGAAATGCAGCCTTTAGTTTAGGTCCCCTGCCCTTCTTCTTTGTATCTGTATTCTTCCCTGACCCTTCTCTTCCACCGACGCACCGGCGATCACCACCATTCACCGAACCCGTGCTATTGCTACTTTCTTTTCTCAGGTAACATATCCGAGATTCTTCATAAGTTTCTCCGTGAAATAACGCTTGCATAGACATAATATGAGCTTCTCATCGCTTAGAAGAAGAAAGCTATTACTTTCATTTTTCAACTCTTTTTCTTCGCAGCAAATTTCTACAAACTTCTCATCTTTATCTTCCTCAATCAAAATCCTCCAAGACCCATCTGCCCAATGTCACCAAACGCAAAACCCTGTCTGGGTTTTATCGTTTTCTTCATCCTTTTCCACACAGGCCTCTAAATTTCCCGAGTATGAGATGCCCACGGTTTCATGGTCTGTAGTTCAAGGAAAGAGAGAAAAGCTTGTTAATCGTGTCATAATATGTGACTACCTCAAGAGTTTGGGGATTGTGCCAGATGAATTGGAGAGGTTAGAACTCCCATCCACAGTAGAAGTCATGAAAGAACGCGTTGAATTTTTGCAGAGATTGGGTTTGACCATTGATGATATTAATGAGTTTCCTTTAATGCTTAGCTGTAGTGTGAGGAAGAATATGATACCTGTTTTGGGTTACTTGGAAAAGATTGGTATAAGCAGGCCAAAAATAGGTGAATTTGTTAAGAGGTATCCGCAAGTGTTGCATATGAGTGTGGTTGTGGAGCTTATGCCAGTTATTAGGTTTCTGCGCGGGCTTGATGTGGAAAAACAGGATATTGGTTATGTTCTACAAAAGTATCCTGAACTTCTTGGGTTCAAGCTTGAAGGGACAATGAGTACATCTGTAGCTTATCTTGTTAGTATTTGTGTTAGTCCTAGAGATATTGGACCAATGGTGACTCAGTATCCGTATTTCTTGGGGATGCGAGTGGGGACAACTATTAAACCCTTTGTAGATTACCTAGTTTCGTTGGGTTTGCCGAAGAAGATAGTGGCAAGAATGTTGGAGAAGAGGACATATGTACTTGGCTATGATCTTGAAGAGACTGTTAAGCCAAATGTTGATTGTCTTATCAGTTTTGGGGTTAGGAGGGAAGCACTAACTTCAATTATAGCTCAGTATCCACAAATAATAGGATTACCTTTGAAAGCAAAGCTTTCTACACATCAATATTTCTTTAACTTGAAGATTAAGATTGATCCAGAAAGTTTTGCTAAGGTGATAGAGAAGATGCCACAGATTGTAAGCCTTAACCAACATGTGATTATGAAACCTGTTGAGTTTCTTCTGGGGCGGGGATTGGCATCTCAAGATGTAGCAAAAATGGTTGTAAAATGTCCGCAATTAGTCGCTTTAAAGGTTGAACGTATGAAAAATAGCTTTTACTTTTTCAAGAATGAAATGGGGAGGCCACTAAAAGAGCTTGTAGAATTCCCAGAATACTTTACTTACAGTTTAGAATCCAGAATCAAGCCCAGGTATCAGAAGCTGCAAACAAAGGGAACTAGATGTTCATTAAATTGGTTCCTTAACTGTAGCGACCAGAGATTCGAGGAGAGGCTGGAAGGTGGTTATGTTGAATCCGAGAGTTCGGGTCCATTGTTTAGTATGGGTGGGAAGTTGGAGCTACCATGGTCTGAAGTTTTGTCTGAAGAGGAAGATGAAAGTGATGATGAAGTACTTTATAGGCGCATTGTTAGTGTTTAACCAGTTCTTGTTACGGCGGGAACAAGGAAAAAAAAAAGAAAATTTGCTTGGATAAGAGTGGGGTAGACAGGAACATTTAATTCTCTATTTTGGTTTCATAAACTGATCTCCTCTCAATTATTTGATATATGGATTCCAATATAATGAACAGCTTCAAACGTAATTTTGTTGGTGAAGAATGAAAAGAAAGAGGATTGGCTATGCTAATGATATTCATGCTGAGAACAAAATAATCCAAATTGAGTTGCGAGTGGGCGTGGCGTTGGGAGGCTTTATAATGGCCTTTTTCATATCTCATTTGAGAGCCTTGAATTTGGATGGGGAAGACTGAAGGAGGAGAGTAGAGGGTAGTTTCAGGAATAGGATTGAGAAGTACTGCATATTTGATGATCAAGATATAGTGCTTGTTGAAACTCAACAAATCAGATGCCATGTCTTCCGGACTTGCTTGCTTTTCCAATATTACTTGCAACCATTCAATATTAGTGAAAAAATACTGTTCTCTTGTTTTCTTTTGACTTATATACAAGTAGGGCTATTGGGTTTAATTCATGGCTTATTATGACTCCAGTTTTCCAGATTTTCTAATAGAAAGGGTGTCTTTGGAGTAGAAAGAAGCAGTTGTGTTTCAGTTACTCTCTTAAATTTGAGGTTTAGTTACGAAGTCCCAATGCTAGTATCCCCGTCTAAGACTTTCGCATGTCACTGGAGGCTTACTTGCTGGGTTATGGTTACAAGAGGCTCCAGCTGTTGTCAGCTTGGTTGCTTGAACAAGCAACTAATCTAGAATATAAGTTACAGATTTTCATATTAAAGAGTGCTGCTACACTTTGCCTTTTGAACAAACATCTACCTTACAATTTGGATCTTTCATGCTTTGAAAGCAATGTGTTAAACCGGACCTTAAACATGTGTACGGTTCATCTATTTCTTTCAACTAAAACACGTCATTAAACATGGATGAAAATGTTCAAATAAAGGAAAAGATTTGCCTGAAATTAGACTTCAATAAATTTGTTGGATGTCAATATAAAGGTGTACAAATTCAAATAAAAACATAGGGCTGTTTTTTTTATTTATTTGAAACTAAAGAACTCCAAAAAAGGGATTATTGATTGCAGAGTTAAGCTCCGAGCCAGCCGAGTTAAGTACTGCCACGTCAACCTTGTCTCTTGGCAAGAAAAGACAATCGTCGCCTTCGATTTTCTCAAACCCGCACAGCTCCAGAAACTCGATACCACCTTCCAATGAACCAACCCTATCCTGTTCATTGTCACATAAAACGTCAAACAGAGCAAGAAAAAGCTTATGAAAAACAGAAGATGAGACTCAGCTTGCTTCGATTCGGTTCTTGTAATACGACAACGTATATGAGGGTATTAAAATATGCAATAACGTAATAATAGCAACCAATTTGTGAAAGAGAGCTAGATAATTAGTACATATAAGTATATAATTGCCTTTGGTTCAATATACACTAGGAAAGAAGTCATTAAGAGAAGAAGTGTCAATTTTATGCATAACAAAAGAATAATTACAAAATTTGCAATAGAACTTATGAACACATATTCCTTCCTGCTCATTTTATATCCAAAATTCTTTCTACTTTGACAAACAAGCACGACTTGGAACTAATACCAACCAATACCAACCCATTCAAATATTCGTATAGTGTTCCAAATGACAAAAAAGTAACATAATTTCATACCTGAAATGCCTCCTACTTTGACAAACAAGCACGACTTGGAACTAATACCCACCCATTCACATATTCGTATAGTGTTCCAAATGACAAAAAAGTTGACATAATTTCATACCTGAAATGCCTGGTTATTGAGTCTAATCTTTCTGAACTTCTCTTCATTGGGACTTTTCACAACATTCCCTATGTAGGTTAGGAGTGTTTGGAATGCTCTCTTAACTCTAGCATCATCATCCTGTTCCACAAAAGCCAAACAACTGAGTAGGATAGTACCAAACAACTACTGAAATAGACGGCGAAAAAGTAGGGAAATCTACCACAATATACATTTGAAGAAGCAAATATCTTGTGGGTGCATATGTGCTGCATACATTTTACAACTAATAAATACCTTATGTTAGTTGATTTATGTTCATATTGTTGATACATACCAGATATACAGAGGAAATTGGGAAATAATCAAGAACCAACGAAACACATAAAACCATTAAAACTAACCTACTTAAAATAGTCTAAAGCTAAATAGTTACCCAGTAATAGATTACATAAAATAACAGTGAATCGAGAAATCACACTAGTTAAAACCTCATCTCCCCAGATCTTACTGCCATCTTCCTATCGTCTCATTCCTTATTTTACCAAACAATATGGTGGGTGTAAATTTTTGAACGATCATTTGTATGTATATTCTTCAAGTCGTTAATGCATAATATTTTTTACCTTGTAATTCTGCTTAAGAGATCGCAAACACTCTCTCATTTGCTCAACTTTGGTGGCAGGTCTAACAGGCAACATACTCTGCAAGATATTTGGTGAAATACATGT
This sequence comes from Erythroxylum domingense, assembly GCA_025594535.1. Classification (NCBI taxonomy): domain Eukaryota; kingdom Viridiplantae; phylum Streptophyta; class Magnoliopsida; order Malpighiales; family Erythroxylaceae; genus Erythroxylum; species Erythroxylum domingense. The sequence continues at coordinate 19,412,314 of JANQBM010000001.1, read as the reverse complement.
CAGAGACACTTGGATGCACCTATCTGTTAAATGCATGAAACTTTCCTATGTACCTTTTTCTCCTCCACAATAGGCTTAGTGGTTGTTGCAGGATCTTCTGGTGGCAATCCAAGCTTCCTCCTCCTTTCAGCCTGTGAAGCATCCAACCATAGTTAGACATTACCTAGTAAAAACTACATTATATGATATTATACTAGTAAAAAGAAATTGATGGAACGTAATCCTTATTATATAGTAGAATTTTAATCATACCCTTCTACTTTTGCTTTTTATAAGTGATATAAAGGCTTCAGTCTTTTCATATTAACAAATTTTTAATTTCCTCTCTTTTCTTTGAAGAGTTGATAGGAAAGTTATCTGTTGAAAGTAAAAACAAACTAAATTCTCTACCTCAACAAACCATTCTTGTTATATAGGAGAATAAAAAATGAAGAAGAAAATATGAACCTTGTCTTCTTCCAACTTCAAACGAATTTTTTCTCTAGCTCTCTTCTCTTCCTCTTTTTCTGCCTTCCGTAAGGCAATCAACCTGAAGATTTTAAGGGGTTGTTAATTCAAATAAAAAATGCATAAAAATGGCACTTAATGTTGTCATAGAAATGAAAATAAGTATGTGAAATAGTTGCTATAGATTGATACAGACCGTTTTCTTTCATTTTCTTCTTCAATTCGCTTTGCTTCTAGGAGTTCCTTGCCAATTCGAATCCTCTCCTAATATAATAATGAAGTAGAACATTAACATAAAGTAGATAGTGCATGACTACAGGAATTATGATCCAAGAAAATAGATTGAAAGAAGCTTTCAAATATATATATTGAAGAATAAAGAAGCTTTTAAATATTGTATGTTCATAGATTTTAACAGTAAGTTCGCCTTCCCTAAGAACTCAAAATAAATTGCCCACTGAAAGTTGGCTTAAGATTGAAAACTGTCAAAGAAGTTTTGTGTTCCTGTCAGCCAACAGATCTTCAAAAAAGAAGAGCATTCCTTTTGGGCTATAATACATGACCTACACATGATCTAAAGCTTCAAATAGAAATGGAATTAAGAAGAACAAGAACCTTTTCCTTTTCTCTTTCCATCCTCTTCTCTTCCTCCTCCTTTTTCTTGCGAGCACGCTCCCTATAATATTTAAAGAATATTGGGAACCATATGAAATCATAAAGCTACTTACAGGAATAGAGAGATTCGAACGCAAAACTACCAGAATAAATAGGAAAGTAATGTAATATGTAAATATACTCAGGAACACTCGCATTAAACTCCATAGTCATCATAGAAGGTATTTGAAATCATAAGCATTCTTTGACAGGTAGTACAGAACTGATAGCATTTATAGAATAAAAAACTTGTGACATTGATGGAGCTGGTTCATATGGACAATTACTAAGATGAGGCTTTAAATTATCATTACATGAATTTTTAACAAAAATATATTGTAATGGAGTTATAATTTCTCTTTTTTAGAAATGTTGTTAAGAGTCCTTGATGTTATTTTTATGTACTGTCTAGTCGCAACTTACCAAAACATAGTATATCAAGGTACTTCCATCAAAATCAATTCCAATTACCATTACATACAGTAGTCAAAATGAATTGCTAGTACATCACACCTCAGTTCTTGTGCTTTCAGCTTCACTTCTTCTGGTGTAAGAGTTGGTTTGGTAGCCTCGACTTTAGTGTTGGCAGGCACCTGTTTGTAAAAGACAAATTGAAGAGAACAAAAAATTCAGTTATAGAAAGCAGAAACCAAATTTAGTACACTATGACCCGTAAGGTCACCCCCAATTCTATTAACTTCAATGCATATCAACCAGTAACATTCTGTGTACACACATAGTTAAATAAAATGAAACAATATCATCACAATGATGAAAATAGAAGATAAGAGGAGATTCATACCAAGGGCTTAAATAAAATGAAATGGTATCACCACAATGATGAAAATATAATATATAGAGGACTCATACCAATAGCATCTCATCTATATCTGGGTCATTCTCATGCTCAACAACCCAATTGACAGCAGCCTCTAGGCTGACATTACCTGCAGAAAAAGAGCAAACTCATAATCAGATACTATACACCAATCTTCTAGGTTCAACTAAGAGGATACAAGCACAAAATATGGGACAAGATCACACTGACAAGATGCACAGTGCCAGCCCTGACAATTGTTCCATTAATTTTAAAATGAGCCATAGAATTCTCTTTTAATTGCTTTACTAGGAGTTTAGGTCTTAATTTGCTGAAGTTCTTATGCTTCTAGGTCAAAGGCCTCTACAGGAACCTTTTGATGCCTCTGTTAAACCTCTTCATGATTCTTCACATTCTACAGGATCTATCCAGGATATCCTCCCCCAAGGGGAACCAATCGCAACCCAAAAAATGATGTCTAAACATCCTGGATTCAATATCATTACATCCAACTTTAATATAACTAGAAAAGTAAACGCCGAATAGATAGAACTATCAATTCAAATAAGACCTTATTAGAGTTCAGTTCAAAATAAAAACCACCAACACCTGAAATCTACTTCTAGTAGATGTCTACTACAGCCACAGACGAGATGAGTCTGCATTATTCTTCCTCCCAATTTTTATTTCTTCATTCTTTTCTGTTTTTTCTTCTTCTCTTATCTATACTGTTAAGATTTCCAGGAAGACTTCTATACTTTAATATACACGGATACATATATATGTACAACTTAATCAGCAGGAAAATACGTATCAATCTAAACTAAACTATATCTAGAAGTCTGTAGCAGAAATCCCTTGATTATAGAGATTTCTGTTTCTAATAATCTTATCCCATAAGATTGATCTTATCTAATCTATATCTTCAACATATACAATTCTATCTCCAGTTATCTATTTATTCCACAGATTCCTTGTCAGGAGAACTTGTCTTACATCAAAATGCTCAAAACTTTTACATGGAGCTTCAAAAAAACCATTATATTAAAAATACAAAGACTACAATTTCATAATGCATTTGAACATCAATCGTTGCCAATTGTGACTTCTGAAGTTTGATAAAAAAATATGAATATCAAAGCAATGATCTCACCAGAATAATGAAGGGCACGAGTTGCCCGTGCTGTTGAGAAACCCATTGCTTCCAACTCCTCGAGAAGCTTTTTGTCAACCTCTGGGGCAACCATTTCTATAGAAGAGATTGCAAGGAATTAAGCAAGCATATCAACAGAAGCCTACCAAAAACTATCAATTTGAAGAGATTTGAATAAAATCTCAGCCAAATAGGACTATGCCATTGGAAACGAAATGGCAGATTAAAAGCATCATCTATTCTTTCCAATTGCTTATCTCAACAATGACATTAGAAATAATTTTTACAACTACTACAACATGTTTGCACTATATCTGCTCAAATCCTTTTGCTCAAGACAATAAACACAAAGGATAAACGTATTTCCTCAGCAACAAATACAGGAAAGTCCATAACAGAATATCAAAGGACAAGGAGAACCATTATTTACATTTTTAGTGCCCATTTAAGTTCCATCAACGATGGTATAACTTGCCTTAACATTTAGCCACTCGTTGACATAAGATGACTTCCAAACCAATATTTTAAATTTACGCAAACTAGAAATGAGAAAAGTAACTTACAGTCATGCAGACACAAATCATAATAATAGATGCTTAGGAAATCAAATCGCCATACATGTCATCATTTGCTTATCAAAACACAGTAAAGTACTAAATGCTTATTGCATAACAACTAGAGGGCACAAACAGATTGTACCGTCAGGCTGGGAAGAAGTGCTTGCATTGACAGGCTCGTCAACATCCATTGCCACTTTTGGAACCTCTAAATTTATGGGTTTTACAGCCTCGGAAGTCTTATCCACGAAGTCGGTGTGACCGGTTCTCTTCGTGTGCAAATCACTCTCCTTCATGACAAAATATCCACAGCACACAACAGTCATAAATGATCCAAACTGATTGACAATAAGTATTAGAGATAGGAAATCACTAAAGCTAGAAATCCTCAATTAAAGGCATTCCAAGCTCTTGAAGAGTCAAACATCAACTTTCATCCTAAAACCAGAAATCACGGCGTTAAAAGAATACATCAATTACCAATATTAAAGAATTTCAAGAAACAGGGACCCAGATCATAAAATTGAAACCTGAAAAGGCCTGAAATCCAAAGGCATCACAAAAGAAAGGGAAAGTTTAATCGTCAATTTGTTGCGTTAATTACAGTTTTGGATCGGCAAGGCTTGCCACAAGTAGAGCAAACAAGGTTGAGCACAGCCTCGGTGGATTCAGAGAAGTTGGAGTGTTTGGTAAGTTCCGCATGTTCTTGAGCCTCCTCCACAGACTTCAAGAGAACTCCGCAGTCGCCGCACTTCAACGACACTCCGGTCGCCGCCATTCCTATTCGATTATGCTCGCCGATCGCTCAATGTCTTCTACGCCTCTCTAGAAGTTTCTGACCATTTTGAGCAAATCTATCGCCAGTTAGCCTCTCGCTAAGCTCTAATACCAGTTTACTCCTTGGTTCAAGAAAAGCATAAGTTTGTGAAATTGGAAATAAATTTCATATTGTAAACTGTCCACTTTAATGAAAATTGGGATTCTCTTTGTTATGAAACAGATTAAATTAACGCAATTTCATTAGAAAATTTTATTTTGTTACTTAATGCTAAATTGCATTAGAAAAAATCGATCTGACAGATATATCCTTTATGTCATCAAAATTTATGGATTTATATATGTATCTGTATGTGTCATAATGACATAAGTTTAAAGTCAATAAATATATATATATGCCTAATGACTTTTTAAAATGCTTAAGATCGACACAAATCTTAAAAATTTCACCTGTATCACAACAATATATATAACATGTATGATTGAGAACAAAATGATGACCATTTTTATTCATAAAACATACTGTCATAATACATGAAAATATATACAAATGTACAAGGTGCCAATACAATGATCTCTAACTAACAGTGTCTAAAGACTCCAATACATCCATATTGTATACCCGTTTCTAAAAAACATGTGAGTGAAGTTCTTTAGTAAAAGGATAGTCAAGCATATCCTCATTCCTCAAATGCTCCAGCTCATGTCACCTCTCTGAATTAACTTGTTGATGGTCAGATACTTGACCCCCAAATGCTTATACCATATAATATTCTTGTTGTTACTGAATAACATAGCAGAAAGATTAACCAAATGGGTCTAGCCATTGAATAAACCACAGACAACTCAAAAATTAAGTTCCTGAGCCAAACAGTCTGTGTAGCAGCCAATGTTACGAATATCGTATTGGCCCTAGTACTAGATTGAATTCTGGTACAATACTGTATCGCTACTAGTCAATATTAGGTACCGTTTCGGGTAATTTTTAAATTTGATGAAATAATCCCTAAATTTTTTTAAAAATTGTAAAATAGTTCATTGTCATATTGTATAGTATACTTTATAAGTTTACATCAACTCTGCCTCCAAAAATCATAATAATAAATAATAACCTCAATTAATATGAAATAACAATAATTTTCAAATATTTCATATATAAATAATAACTACAATAAATATGAAAAAAGACAATCATTATCATACAAATATAAAATTAAGAACAATACAAAGTATTTAAAATATTACAATTTCATCATATAATAAATAATAA
>JANQBM010000001.1:19352208-19365774 GCA_025594535.1 Erythroxylum domingense | reverse complement strand
CCACCCTCGCGGGGCACGGATCCGGGTATCACTGTCGATATCGGGTTCGGGTTCAGCGGGAGTGGGGTGTTACATTAACACCTACAACCCAGGTTAGAGGAATCATCCAAAGTTCTCTTAGCGGAACGATCAAATGGCACAACCACAGTCATCTAATGTTTAAAGACAGCTACCTCTAGGTTTTAAGGCTCCTAATCCTGTGCCACTTGAGAAATCTAATCTCGAAGAGCTACTCTCGAAGTACATCTCCACCACTGAGGTTAGGATGTAAAATCAAGAATCTTCTATCAGAAACTTGGAGAATCAGATGAGCTAGATTGCAAGTTTATTGAAGGAAAGACCTTCGGGTTCATTTCCTAGCACTACTGAGGCCAACCCAAGAGAACATGCAAAGGCAATCTTATTGAGGAGTGGCCGACAACTTAAGGAAGTTAAGGAGAAGCAGAAGGATAAAGAAGTGGAAAAGAGTGAAGAAGAAGAGAGTCAGGAGAGTAACAAGGAGGATCATCCAAGGTTATTTGTTCACCCCATCACACATATGGTAAGACCTCTGATTTCTTATCCTTAAAGGTTGAAAGGTATGCAATTAGATAAGCAGTCATTTTCTCGAGATATTTAAAAATTTTCATATAAACATTCCTTTTGTTGAGGCTATAGCGCAAATGCCTTCTTATGCTAAGTTTTTGAAAAAAATTTGTCTAATAAGAGAAGGCTTGAGGAGTATGCCACAGTGAAGCTGAATGAGGAGTGTTTGGCCATATTGTCAAAAAAGTTGCCACCGAAGCTTAAGGATCCAGAGAGTTTTACTATTTCTTATGTTATTGGTGATTTGCATATAGATAGGGCTTTAATGGATTTAAGTGCGATCATTAACTTAATGCCTTTTTCTATTTTAGGAAGTTAGGATTGGCAGAGCTCAAACCTACCGCTGTTTCGCTTTAGCTGGCAGATAGGTCCATTACTTATCCGAGGGGAGTCATTGAGGATGTATTGGTTAAGGTCGAGAATTTCATCTTTTTAGTATATTTCTTAGTCCTTGACATAGAAGAAGATAAAGACATCCCCATCGTTCTTGGGAGACCTTTCATGGCCACTGCACGGACCATCATTGATGTGCAGCGTGGAAAGCTCATCTTGAGACTTCAAGATGAAGAACTAGTATTTGATGTGTTCAATGCTATAAAGCATCCCTCTACTCTTAACTTCTGCCATTTTATTGATATTTATTCCTCTGATGCTGATAATTCTTCTATTGGTTGTATAGATTTGTTAGAAGGGGGAGTGCAAGAAATGATCAAAGAGTTAGGGGAAGAATTGCAAGAAGAGTTGAAGGATATTGGAGTTGAGTTGGAGTAGGCTTGTTGGCTACATTATAGAGCATACGAGCCTCTCCAACGTCCATCCAAGCTATTTCCGAAGCCTTCAATTGAAGAGCCTCCTTCTCTTGACCTTAAACCTCTTTCAAATCATTTGAAGTATGTTTATTTTAACCCACCTGAGCACTTACCAGTTATCATTTCTTCTTGTTTGTTAGGTTCCATGGAGGAGCAACTGTTGAGGCTATTGCGAAACCACATGAAGGCCATTGGGTGGTCCATTACAGATATTAAGGGTATAAACCCTTCCTTTTGCACACACCACATTTTTATAGAGGATGGAAGTAAGCCGATGGTGCAACCCCTGAGGAGACTTAACCTACACATGAAGGAGATAGTGAAAGATGAGATAGTAAAGCTTTTAGATGCAGGTATTATCTACCCCATTTCTGATTTTTGTTGGGTTAGTCCTGTGCAAATGGTGTCAAAGAAAGGAGGCACCACTGCGGTTGAAAATGAGAAAAATGAATTAATAGCCACTAAGAAGGTAACTGGGTGGAGAATGTGCATAGATTATAGGAAGTTGAATGATGCCACCTGGAAAGATCATTTTCCTTTACCTTTCATTGATCAAATGATTGAAAAATTAGTTGGACATGACTTTTATTGTGCCTTAGATGGATATAGTGGATATTTGCAGATTCCAGTAGCCTTAGAAGATCAAGAGAAAACAACTTTTACATGTCGTTATGGTATATTTGCATATAGACGCATGTCATTTGGGTTATGCCATGCTCCAGCTACATTTCAAAGATGCAAGATGGCTATTTTTCTGACATGTTTGAATCTTGCATCGAAATTTTCATGGATGACTTCTCTATGTTTGGTACTTCATTTGATGCATGCTTGGATAACTTAGAGAAAGTTTTGTTTAGGTGTGAAGAGACCCATTTAGTGCTTAACTGGGAAAAATATCATTTTATGGTACAAGAGTGCATTGTTTTAGGTCACAACTCACAAGATTTCTAGCAAGGGTATAGAGGTAAACCCAACAAAAATTGATGTCATTAAGAAACTTCCACCACCAAACAATGTTAGATCCATTATAAGTTTCTTAGGCCATGCTGGTTTTTATCGTAGGTTTATTAAGGATTTTTCTAAGATTGCTAAACCTGTGACTGAGTTGCTTGAAAAAGATGTTGTGTTTGCTTTTGACGATAAATGTTTGGCATCTTTTCAATTTTTAAAGAATATGCTTGTAACTGCACCTGTTCTTATATCTCCTGACTGATCTCTTCCTTTTGAATTAATGTGTGATGCAAGTGATTATGCAGTGAGTGATGTTTTAGGCCAAAGACGAGGTAAGGCCTTTTATCCCATTTTTTATGCAAGTAGGACACTGAACAGCGCACAACACCATTATACCACCACAGAAAAAGAGATGTTGGCGGTTGTGTTCGCTTTTGACAAGTTTCGCTCATATTTGGTTTTGTCTAAAGTGATTGTGTATACTGACCATACAGCCTTAAAATACTTAATGACAAAACTCGACGCTAAACCAAGACTAATTCGTTGGGTGTAACTTTTGCAGGAGTTTGACATTGAACTGAGGGATAAGAAGGGAGCCAAGAATTTTGTAGCTAATCACTTGTCAAGGTTAGATGAAGCTACCATAGAGAGTGCAATAAAGAAGGACATTCAGGAGACTTTTCCTGATGAGCAACTGATGGTTATGACAATTACTCCTTGGTTTGCAGACTATGTAAACTACCTTGCTGGTAATATCTATCCCCCTGATTTTTCTTATGCTCAAAAGAATTTTTTTTTTGTCTGAGTTAAGATACTATCTTTGGGATGATCCTTTTCTTTACAATATTTGGGTGGATGGTATTGTTAGGTGCTGCATTCTTGAAGAGGAAATGTCTTCTGTGTTACATCATTGTCATTCTAGAGAGGCTGGGGGACATTATGGTGCATCTAGGACAGCTCATAAGGTTTTAGAGTGTGGTTTCTATTGGCCCACCTTATTTAGGGATGCATTTACATTTGTCAAATCTTGTGATAGGTGTCAAAAGGTCGGGAACATTAGTAGGAGACATGACATGCCATTGACTAACATACTTGTTTGCGAGGTTTTTGATGTTTGGGGCATAGACTTCATGGGACCATTTCCTAAGTCTTTCTCCAATCAATATATATTGGTTGCTGTTGATTATGTTAGGAAGTGGGTGGAAGTAGAGGCATTGCCCACAAATGAGGCTAGAGTTGTTGTTAAGTTTTTAAAGAAGAATATTTTTACACATTTTGGCACATCTAGGGTTATCATTAGTGATGGGGGTCACATTTTTGCAACAAAATTTTTGATTCATTATTAGCTAAGTATGGGGTGACCCATAAGGTTGCTACTCCATACCACCCTCAAATTAGTGGGCAAGTTGAAGTCTCAAACAGGGAATTAAAGAAAATATTAGAGAAAACTGTTAACGCTTCTAGGCGAGAAAACTGTTAACGCTTTCTTTTCTTTTCTTGTTGTTTCCTTTGTGTTTCTTTCTATTTTAATGCATTTCCTTGAGTTGTTTTGAGTTTTCTTTAGGGTTGCGTGGTTGGTAGCAAGGAGTTCTTGGCCGATTCTTTTTCAGGGAAGTTTCTTCTTCCTCTTTTCCCTCTTTATGTTTGATTGTTAACTACTTGAATATTAGGGACAATGTTCATATTAAGTGTGGGGGGATTGAGATTATGTTCATACTGATGTTTATGGTATTCATGTTGATGTTGAGAGATACACACTTGAAAGGTTACGACTCTTTTGGTAGCTAACTTGGGTCCCATTTGACCATTTGATTCTGTCAAAGTAGTTAGAAGGAGAATTGAGTTGTATAGATGAATTTGGATTAGGCAGCTTGAGAGGATAGTGAACCATGTGAATTGATTGAAGTAGTTAATTGCATAAACTTAGTCAATAGTTGATGTTTGAGTGATGAAGCAATGTATGGAGTTTTGATGGGCTTTCATTTAAGCACATGTGAGGTCTTGAGCTATATGACTGCATCTCATAGTCATTTATTTTCTTTGTTGTATGTGCTGCTTCTCTATATAGATTACCTTGCTCTGAACCTGTTTGATACTGCTAGTTGCATGCCTTATGGACATGATAAAGGCCTTTTTTGTTTTTAACCTTTAGCTTAAATGACCCACCAAGTCATTTTTCCTTTATTACCCCCTTTTTGAACCTTTAACCTTGTTTGTTTTTGTATTAATCACACCACATTGAAACCTGAAAACTTTTTAGCCTGACCCTTTCACAAATTGAATGAAGTACTAAGTATTTGATGTCCTTGATTTGGGAACTTTTATTTTATAAGCTATTCTGAGATGTTTTAGAGATACATCTACTTAGTTGTTGTTGAGTTGTGCTACTACTATCTTCTTTTATATATAGGGTTATGAAAAAAATCAAAAAAAGAAAAAAAAGAAAAAAAAGGTCAAATAGTAGCATTGAATAGTAATGAGTAGTTGTAGTCCCGTGTTTCTGTTTGCACATCTCAGAATTTCTTTTTGATTGACCAACGTTACTTAGTGCTTTGTGAATGTTTGTGAGTAGCCTTTGCCCTTTTTATATTACCTTAGCACCATTACAACCTTTAATGAAAGCCCTTTTGATCTATGATGGCATGTACTCTATGTAGTGAAAAATGAGTGAATTTGCAAGCCTATTGTAGTGTAATTTCTTAGAGGAAGCTTTGAGTGAAACACAACGCTTATACACTTGAGTGACATGAGTGAATATCGTAAGGAAGGTCCATTTTAATTTTATGCTTGCTTTTGATCAAGGATATCTACCTTTAATTTTGTTTATGTGCATTGATGGAAAGATTATGACATATGTATTAGCTTGATACTTGAGTTTGCCGAAGTTTAAGGAATTGAAAGCACTTGATTTTTGTTGAAAATGAAATGACAGAATATGTTGGTTGTGATCTAAGTAAGTTGCTTGAGGACAAGCAAAGATTCAAGTGTGGTGGTGTTGTTAATGGGCATTTTATATTGATTTTAGATACATAATTAACTAAACTTTTGTCCATTTAATTTTTAAATTGCACTAATTAAGAGTTATTTGTTTTAATTTTAGGCACATATTGAATTTGAAATAATTTAAAGCACAAAGTAAGGAAGTTGGACATAGCTGGCTGCGTTGGAAGAGAGGTCAGTGAAGAGAGGACAGAAGCTGGGAAAAGAAGGAGATAGCTGGCTGCGTTGGAAGAGAGGACAGTGAAAAAGACAAAGAAAGAGTGAGGAGTGTGAGAGTAAAGTAAAGGTTGGAGGCATTGAAAATAGAATAAAACAACTACGTGAAGGCTGGGAAAAGAAGGAGATAGCTTGCGGCGTTGGAAGGAGGGTAGCGTGCGTGATAGAGAGGCTGGACATGCAGAAAAAAAAACAAAATAGATGAGAGTAGTGTAATAGATAGAAACAAGAAGCATTGGCAGCGGTAGACAAAGGAAGGCATGAGTTGATGGACATTCAATGCATAATAGAAAAAAGAATATAGCTGGCAGAGAAAAGAAGAGAGCAATTGGCAGGCGTGAAGGTGCGTAAAAAAAGATGGACCAAAAACTTTGAAAAAAATCATCATCAATATAGAGAAGAGAAGAGTAGCTGGAGGGCGTGAAAAGAAGAGAGCGAAGCCAGCAGCTGTGCGTGAATAGGAGGGGATAGCATGAGCAGTGGCAGTGCGTCAATGGAAGGAGAGAGCTATAGCCGAAGATAGAACAAGAACCAAAGAGAAACGAGTAGTGGTGGCAGCAGAAAAATGAGGAGGGCATATTTTGATAAAGGGTGGACCAAAAACCCTTTGAAAACATCATTCAATAAAAGAGACGAAGAAAGCAACAGCTGGAGAGCCATTCAATACCTATTGAAGGAACGTGCATGAATAAAGTGGCAAGAAGGTGAACCAACAATGTTATTAGTCACATCAATGAACAGGGAAGAAAGGAGAGTAGCGTTACAGTGAAACAAAAGTAAGAGCTGGCTGTGGAGAAGGAGCGTGCGTGAATAGGAGTGGACCGCAACTAATTATTTATCAATTAAGCCTTTATCTGACAACATAGCAACGTAACCCTCCAACAATATAAGCAGTCTCCATTCGCAAGCCTAAAAAAAAGACAACGACTTGGCCAAAGCTTTTCAATCCCATCAGCTACAGTTTTGATGGGATTTAATTTATTTTTATTCCTTATTTATTTTAATTCGTGTGGATTTACTTAATGCAATTATATACTATGACTATGATTTATGTTGCATTGATAGATATGTATGAGTAAGTTTGTTTTTGGTTAAGGTTAGGATTGACATTGGATTAGGACAGTTTTTGTGGTATTGGTTTTTGCTTGATTGAATGCATTTTTTAGTCCTAATTTAGCTTGATCACCTAGATTAAGGCCTTAAATGATTGAATGTCATAACCAATGGGATTTAATTTGTCAAAAAATTAATCAAGAAATATACTTGAGACTAAAGTGTAGACCAACCTTAGGATCTTGTGTGAGGATACTTATAATTAACGAGCTTAAGTACTGGCTTCTCATATTGAATGCCTTTTATTCCGAATTATCTATGAACTAAGTGGGTAACACGGATTTAGAAGAGAAGGGAATTCCTATGAATATTAGGTTCGACTTGCTTAAGTGGAGTAATTCCTAGATCAATCCACCGTTACAATTTTTAGTGTCCAATCCAATTAAAATTCGACACCTTAGCTAATTTTTGTCATTTGATTAAGTTTAGTCACATTTAGTTCATATTTTGTATTAAGCATATTTCCTTAATTCACTTATTTTATTTCATTTTCAAATCAATCAATTCTTGATCGTCTGAGTAATTTTGCATCATTTAATTTAATTGTCTTGCGTGTTGGAATTCCTTAGGTACAATATCCATTTCTTACCGTTTTATGTTACTTATCGACGAGGTACACTTACCTCTAGTTGATCTAGATAGAACTTAATTTTAATTACTTTATTTAGACCACATCACATAACATATAATATTTTCAAATACAAATATCTTCATTTATTTCTAAGTATAAATAGGCATTTGAAATCAATTTATGAAGTACAAATATATTTCTATTATAATAATTCACATCTAATTATACAATGATCAAATAATTGTACATTTAATTACTACTTTCATTTGAAGTTCTTTAATCATTAATCTTGCATTTATTTATTTTTTGTAATTGCCCTAAAGTAACATACAATCGAATTTGTAACAGCCCAGACCACCCACCCACAGATATCTGGGGATTGTAAAATTTAGAGATTGTGAGATCTCACATCAGTTAGAGAGGAGAACAAAGTATGCCTTATAAGGGTACGAATACGTCTTCCCCATAGATGCGTTTTCTTGGGTGTGGGAAGAGCAAAACTGTGAGGGCCTTAGCCCGATGGGTAACCCAAAGCGGACAATATCTGTGGTTCGGTAGTTTGGGCTGTTACAAATGGTATTAGAGTTGGTTCCCGATCTGTTGTACCAGCGAGGATGCTAGGCCCTAAGGGGAATGGATTGTGAGATCCCACATCGGTTGGAGAGGAAAAAGAAGTATATCTTATAAGGGTACGGATACCTCTTCCCCATAGACGCATTTTTCCATGTGTGGGAAGAGCAAAACCATGAGGGCCTTAGCCTGATGAGCAACCAAAAGCGGACAATATGTGTGGGCGGGTGATCTGGGCTGTTACGAATGATATCAAAGCTGGTTCTGACCCGTTGTGCCAAAGAGGACGTTGGGCCCTAAAAGGGGGTGGATTATGAGATCCCACATTAGTTAGAGAGGAGAATGAAATACCCCTTATAAGGGTATAATTACCTCTTCCCCATAGATGCATTTTCCTAGGTGCAGGAAGAGCAAAACTAAGAGGGCCTTGCCCTGATGGGCAACCCAAAGTAGACAATATTTGTGAAAAGGTGGTCTGGGCTATTACAAAATTACATCACCGAGCTAGATAAGCAAGATTTTAAAATACAAGATTGGGTTCTTGGATCCATACGGTCTATTTTTTATATACATTCATATTGGAACTAAGCTCTCGGAGCCATGCAGTTCATAACACAAATCAAATGTCTTACACTAGAACTGAGCTCTTGAAGCCATACAGTCCAATAACACATATCATGACGCAGTACTATTAAGTTCCTATTTGGCATGCCAACCTTATCACATTCCTCCAATTCATGTCTATTTTACCAGGGGCAAATCTAATTAAATTCTATTGAAATTTAATGATAAACACTTATAATAGCCAATTCAAGCTATTCTACATTCAACCAAAGTAAATGTCACTCCTTAATGTCAATTTTTTTCTTCCGTTATTAGTTTTAGTTTAGTTCATATAATATTTAAGACATATTCATCCTACCAATTAGTAAAAAATAACATGTATATCAAGTTTCCCAATTCAAACATAATGTATACAAGTTGGGAAAAATATAAATTATAAGTTCAAAATCTAAATTAATCACATATACTGCTTCATTTACAATCCAATTAAATATTTTTAACAACAATTTCATAAACCCTCAATTTTATCTCAAGAACCCTAAATTACCTAATACACAATTTTTAGGGAAAAAATAGAATTGCAAGAATATATATCAAATTGATGTCCAAATTTTCGAATTAAGCTTCCATCAACTTTAATTTCACCAACAATTCTTTATTCCTTCTCTTTCTCTTTCTCTCTCTCATTTAATTCCTCTTCTTTATCTTCATAATATTGCACAAACACTCAATTTCATGCATTTTATTCATCAATGCATACAACTACACCAAAATTATGTACTAAAAATAATAAAAAATTCATTAACTTACCTTATAAATTTTTAGGTACTATTCATCAAGAACATCCATATACCTTTTCTTCATCTGTTCCCAATTTGTTTTGTTGATATGGTAAGTTTAGGGACCCTAGGTTAATGATTTAGTGCTTAATAGGTGATTTGAGGGTTAAAAATAAAGAAAGATGGCTTGAAAGTGAACGAAGTTGAAAGAAAATGGAGAAAAAAGAAGAAAGAGTTGTTCTCGGCACTCTTTAGTAAAGAAGAGAGGGTAGGTGGCCAAAAAAATGAAATGTGGTCCCTTAATAACTTTTTTTATTTCTTAAAAAACCTAAATTTAACTTTATGTTTTAGTTCATTCTTTTCTTCTTCTCAATAAAAATATCCGTAAGAAAAATATCAACCCTACATAAAAACCTTAATTAATATCATTTATTTCCATTAATATTTTTGGGTTTGACTTTCATCCTTTCTCAGGTCAAACTTTGACCACTAGTAATCTCTTGGTCAAACCCTCATAACAAACTTGTTTTAAGCTCTAATTTGATCATCAGGCTATCCTTGAATAATATTATCCGATGCCAAATAAAATAAAAATGTAGGTTGGGACTTAGGTGTCACTATTCAGCTCAGGATATACTATTCATAACCCAAAAAGTAATATTCATGATATCGAGATTTCGGGGTGTTATAATTATTTCCCTTTAAAATAAAATATCATCCTCAAAATTTACCTGTGTCAAATAGTCATGGATAAGACTTTCTCATGGTTTCTTCTAGTTCCCATGTAGCTTCCTCGACCTCATGGTTGGTCTATAGTACTTTCACCAGTGGAACCGTCTTGTTCCTTAGTTGTTTTGTATCTTTTGCTAAAATCTTTACCTGCTACTCTTCATAAGTTATATCTGATTGTATTTCAATATCTTCCAGTATTATAATGTGTGACAGATTAGACCAATATCTCCTTAACATAGATACATGGAAGACATCATGAATCTTTTCTAGATCTTATGGCAATTCTAATTTATAGGCTACCGGTCCCACACGCTTAATGATCTCATATGGACTAATGAATCTAGGGCTTAACTTACCCTTCTTACCAAATCAAAACATACCAAATCGAAACACTTTCTTCCATGGTGAAGCTTTTAAGAAAACTTTATCACCAACAACATATTGAATGTCCTTTCTTTTCAAATTTGCATATGATTTTTGGCGATCAGAAGTAGCTTTCAATGTTTCCTTTATAATATTAACTTTATCCTTGGTTTCCTTTATCAATTCTAGACCCATGATCTTGCTTTCACTGAGTTCTGTCTAGCATAAGGGTGTTCTGCACTTTCTACCATAAAGAGTTTTATATGATGCCATTTGTATGCTTGTTTGATACCTATTATTGTATGCAAATTCAATCAATGGAAGGTGTTCATCACAACTTCTATGAAAATCGATAACATAACTTCTAAGCATATCTTCTAACACCTAAATCACTCTCTTTGGTTGTCCATCCATTTGAGGATGAAAAGTTGTACTAAAATTCAGCTTAGTACCCAATGCCTCATGTAATTTCTTCCAAAATCTTGAGGTTAATCTTAGATGTCGACCTGATATGATGGAAGATAGTACTCCATGCAACTGTACTATCTCACGAATGTATAATTCTGCATACTTTTAGAGTTGGTAGTCATTTCTGACAGGTAAGAAGTGAGCTAACTTGGTCAATCTATCTACAATCACCCATATGACATTATGCTTCTTCCTAGTTTGAGGCGAACCAGAATAAAATTCATCGTGATTTGATCCCATTTTTATTTAGGTATTATTATTGGTTGAAGTAAACTCGATGGAATTTGTTGTTCTAGTTTTACTTGTTGGCATATAAGACACTTGGTAACATACTCAGCAATGCCTCTTTTCATACCTGACTACCAATAATGTGTCTTCAAATCTTGGTACATTTTAGTACTTCTTGGGTGTACAACATATGAATTGCTATGGGGTTCCTTCATGATGTTCTTTTTCAGCTTATCATCATTAGGGACATAGATTCTATCTTTGTAATACAACTATCCATCCTCTTTGATTGCATATTCACTATCCTTCCCCTTTTAAATTTGTTTAAGAATGATAGCTACCATTTCATTTTGCTTCTGTGCTTCCTGAACTTGTTGTTACAAGTTTGGTTTAAATCTCAATTAAGCTACAGTGGCTCCATTACTGGATACTAATAATCTAGCATTTGTTGCTCTTAAAGCTGATAATGACTTCCTGCTAAGAGCATCGACTACAACATTTGCTTTGCCTGGATGATAATCAATGATGCAATCATAATCATTAATCAAATTTATCCATATTTTTTTTCCTTAAGTTCAACTCTTTATGTGTAGGCAAATATTTAAGACTTTTGTGATATGTGTAAATATAACATTCTCTTTATATAAGTAATGCCTCCAAATCTTCAAAGCAAAGACTATGGTTGCTAACTCTAAATCGTGGATTGGATAGTTCCTTTCATGAGGCTTAAGTTGCCAAGAAGCATAAGCAACTACCTTTCCTTCTTGCATGAGTACACATTCAAGCCTGTTATATAAGGCATCACTGTAGATCATGAAGTCTCTACCATGTACAGATTGTGTAAGAATAGGCGCTTCAGTTAATATGGCCTTTAGCTTCTCAGAGTTTTCCTGACATTTATCACTCCTCACGAATTTTGCATTTTTTTAAAGTAACTTGGTCAAAGGTGTTGCGATTATAGAGAATCCCTTAACCAATCTTCTATAGTATCCTACCAAACCTAAGAAACTTCTAATCTCTGTAGCATTCCTAGGTGGCTTCCATTCTAGAGGGGCTTCTATCTTCTTATGATCAACTCTAATCCCATCTTCTGATATGACTTGACCAAGGGAAGAAACTTCATCAAGCTAAAATTCACATTTACAGAACTTGGCATAAAGTTGTTTGTCCCTCAAAGTCTGTAAAATAATTCTCAGATGCTCATTATGTTCTTCTCGATTCTTAGAATAAACCAAGATATCATCAATGGGGACTACCACAAATTGATCTAAATAAAGAAAAAAAATACGATTAAAGAGATCCATAAAGGTTACTGGAGCATTTGTGAGTCCAAAAGGCATCACTAAAAATTCATAATGCCTATATCTCGTTCTAAAAATTGTCTTCGGGACATCTACTTCCTTTACTAATATCCTAATTTCAGATCAATTTTAGAGAAAACACCTGCACCTTTAAGCTGATAAAAAATGTCATCTATTCTAGGTATTGGATATTTATTCTTCACAATCACTTTATCCAGTTGTCAGTAATCTACACATAGCCTAAGAGACCCATCTTTCTTCTTGACAAATAACACAAGTGCACCCCAAGGAAACACACTAGGGCATATAAACCCATTCTCAAGAAGTTCTTGCAACTGATTTTTCAATTCTTGAAGTTCTGTGGGTGCCATTCGATATGGTGCAATGGATACTAGTTTTGTACCTGATAACATATCAATAGAAAATTCAACTTCTCTTTCTGGTGATAACCTTGGCAACTCTCCAAGAAATACATCTTGAAAATCACATACAGTTGATATATCTTGAATTTGATTAGGAAAGTATTCATAGAAAACAAATTGATAAAGTGTTCAAATTAGGGCCGTATATAGATTTTGTACACTCTAAACTAAATTAAAAGAATGGAATAAAAATATTATGAATTGAATTATACTATTAATTTTTTACAAAAAGGTCAAATTGTACCGTTAACTTAAATTTGATATGATTTTGTATATTTTATAATATACGAATTTAAAACTCATTTAAATTATATTGATTTTCTTGAATTAAATTAGATTGAAAGAATTATGATTTGTAATTATATAATTTATTTTAATATTTTAAAATTTTAAGTTAATTAATTAAAAAATTTTAAATCTAAATTTTCTCATTTAAATTGAAGATCATTAATTTCTATCATTTGAATTAAAGATATAGAAAAATTAAATTACCTTTTAAAGAAAAAATTTGATGTCCTAAAATTATTAATTTTTTGAAAGGCTCTATGATTGGAAATTATTTGGATCATTATATTATACTTTTAATTTGTATTTTCCTAATTTTTTTAAATTGAAAGAATTGCAAACTTGTGAAAGTGACAAAGACCATTCCTACTTTGTATTACATAAGTAAATAAATTAGAGCAAAATATTATAAATATTAAGATTTTATTAATAGAACGAATATGATGTTGATTTATGCCCTACAGCCAATCGCCTTCGTTGTAGTTTAGTGACAGATTATTTAAAGGCATGTTTTATCTTGTACATATTTAGATAATTTGACTCTTTAAAATTAAGAAAAGTGTTTTCTTAAATGATTAAGAAAGTTGTTTCTTAATTAAGTTTATTTAT
>JANQBM010000001.1:19261542-19272137 GCA_025594535.1 Erythroxylum domingense | reverse complement strand
AAGTTGTTTTTAGTAAGGATGAAATCTTTGTAGAAGATAAATTACAAAGGGAAGAAAAAGCCAACGACACCTAATAACTATCATATAAGTGGAAAAGATATTTTAAAATTCTTTTGTAGTATTACAAAATTAAGATTTTCAAAAACTAATTGAGTCTGAAGATCTAAAATTTCGTCAATCAAATCGTAGAAAAAGATCACTAAGTAAGCACTTATAAGGAGGGCAATATAACATACTAACTTTAATACAAATGATAGATTCATTAACTCTCCAAAAGGCACTTAATAATCTAAACACCGCTCAATAGATGGCAGTAAATGTAGGAAATAATCCACTACCATAAGGAAGGAAGCTAATTGGTAATAATAGGTCTTCAAGATAAATCAAATTGGTGACGATCAAATGAAGTGATATTGTGCGAGATTAGTTGTAATATCCTAGTTCGATTATTGTATTGTGTAATGTGTTGTACATGCATTTTATGAAGCATGCTCCATTTATGGTGTACTAGAGTAATTTAAGCATGTAAATGTACTATTAAGGTCATAATGGAGATCACGGATAAACTAGAGACGGTTCTAGACTTGAATGAAAATTTCTGAGAAAATTTTCGAAAACAAAAGCTACAGAATGAGTCCAAACAAGTTTTAAAAGCCCCGAAATGTGCTTTGAAGATTTATGTGCTTTGAAGATTTAGGTGCTACTTTTGAATGAAATTCAAATGATTTTGATGACATTTAGTAATTCCGGATTCAATCCGAAAATTCTGTCAGGCAATCGAAAAGTTACCGAATACTTTTAAAATATGATGAAAAGCTCCAGAATTAGGATTGGAGTCCATAGGAACTAAAACAGATCAAAACGGAAGTTGTTTGAATAGAATTTAGGTAATCTGAAATTATTGGACTAAAATACCCTTTTTGGAAAATAGTGGGTATTGATGATTTTAAACCCATTCAAAATTTTTAAAATCATCCAATCAATAAATATTGAACCTAATTAGAGTATTTCATGGTCAATTTGAAAATAAGATGGTTGTGGAATGTTTTCGGGATTTAATTCAATTAGTTAGTCAATTAAATGCTTTAAATGGTAATTTGGTCTTTTTGTACTAATTAAGGGTAACTTGGTCCTTTTACATAATATTAGTGGATTAACGAGTCATTAGAGATGACTAATGAGATGATGACATGTGTTTGATGAAACATTAGTGATGACAAATATGAAGATGACATGAGTAATCCATTAAATGAGTATAAAAAACAAAACTTAAGACATTTTGCTTCTTTAACATAAACATGAGAGTGATGAGAGAGTAACGTGAGAGAAAAAAGGAAAGGAAAAAGAAAAGAAGCCAAGGGTGAACATCAGCCAAGGAGAGAGGAAGAAGAGTGTAGTCTTTTTTTTTGGAATTTGATGGTGATTTGGAGAAATCTTAAAGTATTCATTAAATACTCAAAAGATTGGAGGAAAAAGTGGTAAGTTCCTAGCTTTAGGTTTTCTTGAGTGAAATGGATGTGTTTAAGATCAATGTTGTCTTGATATTACTTTGATGTTTCTTTGTATAGAATTAGTTGAATATGACAAGAGAGGAATGTGTAATGAGATTCTGTCTTAGGTTAACTTGAACCAGTCCAAATATTTTGGCCATAACTCGGCCTACAGACCTCCAAAGTGAGTCATTCAAATTGGAACCGAAAGCTAAGCATATTACTAAAAATCTCTAGAAGAGACCTAGACCTAATTCGGGATGAATGATATTGAAATTTGAGATCGAAAGTGGTAACCTGATACTACCCTTGTGTTGAAACAACTTGTGATATTTGGTACATTTTTCATGATTTAGAAGCGAAAATGGCATGATTCTTAATGATATAGATACTAGAGACATAGGGGAACAAATGTGCAGAAGACCTCAAAAACTAATTCAAATGTTTACTATGTGAAAATGAAGGAACAAGTGGAGGTATGGATTCTAGACATGGGTCATAATCGTAACTCATTATGGATGATTGTGATATGGTGAATTAAATTGGGTGAGATTGTGTTTTGAAGGAATTGGTAAGTTAGAATGGATAAAATATGGTATTTAAGTGACTTTTTAAGTTATATTTGAAAACGGTGACCAATAAGTTAGCTTACGGAAGTAAGCAGAAATATGATTAACATGTGTGTTACATAATTAGATACAAATCTCGAATTCAGTTAAACCGAATATATATTTTTAATGATCATTTCTTAATTTGGAAATAAATGCCCGACAGAAATGAGTTTTATGTAGGTAAAGGAGAATCACCGAATGCGTGAGTCTTGGCGATACGTGTTCAAAATTGTGAGTGTATTTTAATTGTTTTATATGACTAAATTCTTTGCAAAAGAATTAATGGCATGTGAGTGTACTTTAAAAATGATTTTATGCAAATGGTTTTCATTTGATCATGAAATGAATATTTATGTTAAGTTTTGTAAATGATATTTTACAAGCGAATATTGCTGCAAATGTGTATGCTTTGGTAATGTATGAATTTTAATTTGAAAGTTATTTTTTATATGATTGGGAGTAGATTGAAATAATTCACTTATAAATCCTCTCATACTTGATTTAGAAAATAAGGTTGAGTCATAAATGTAAGAGTTGCTTTTTCCTATAGTACATCGATAGACTTTATACATGTTATTTTACCGGTATATTTATAGCAGTTAATCTACTACATATAAGCAATGTAGAACCAGCTCCGTAACTTGTTACGGATAAGCGATGCAGAACCAGCTCTGTAACTACCAGTCTATAGCAGTTAACCTATTACGGGTAAGCGATGTAGAACTAGCTCCGTGACTTTATGCCTAGTTTACCGTATGGTAAAGAAACTTGTGGTAGGCTATGTTGAGTAAGGAAAGTCATCAAAATAGTAATGCTGCCACTATTTATGTTAAAAGTGATTTGAGAGGTATCCTATGGTACCAATGCTAGCGATTGGATTATTTTCAGTATTAAAGTTTTCAAAAAACTTATAGCCACCATTGTTTATTGATTAAGGAAAATAGGAAAATGGAAACTTTTATATGATGAGTTTAATTTCAAAAGGCATTTCAAAATAGTTTTTCAAAAAAATTAAAATTGTGTTTTACGAAGTGTTATGTTATTTCCCGATTTGATGATGCATGAATAAATTGTTATGGAAAATCTTTTACCATAAGCTTTATTATTGTATGGAATAATGCAGTTATATTGTTATGAAAAGTTCAATTTTCTTGTAAATTGATTACACTCACTGAGCTCGTTTAGCTCACCCTTATTTTATGTTTTTAAACAACCCATCCCAGTCATCCGTGTAGGTGCTATAGTAATTAGGACTTCATCACAAGATTAGTTGTATCGTTGGGTACTGTTGTGCTTGTGTCATTTTGATATGTATATTTGTGTAAAGAATGGATGTTTATAAAGGCTTTTAAATGAAATGCTTGAATATGTTTTAGCTTTTTAAAGTTTATTGTAGTGATTGTTGAGAATTATTTGTTTGGGGTAATTAAGAAATTTTTTGAATATAGAAATGTTTTAAAAAATGTTATGCAGGTTTTTGAAATTTGGGAATCTTAGAAAAGCAGTCATTATGCTGCCGAAATTGTTAATAAAATGTTTTGAAAAAAACTTTTCCATTATTTTCCGCTCTTGTAAAAGTTAAAAGTATAAAAGGATTTTAATAGTTAAACAACTTGACTTTGCGGGAACCCTTCAGTTAAGTTAGATATCGATTGGAGGGCTATTGTGGGGTCACTCGGAGGGCTCCACTCGGGTTTGGGAAGGGAAACTTCGAGATGAGTCCTTTCATCAGTGGTGAAAGGATATATTCAAAAAGAAGGAATTGACTTTAATGAAATGTTTTTCCTATGATTCAATTAACTACAGTTAGAGTAGTCTTAGTAATATGTATTGTGTTTGACTTACATATAAAATAATTAAATGTGAAAGTTTCTTTTCTTTGTGAATATCTTTTAAAACAATTATTTGCTCTAGCTAGAAGGTATGGAAGAAAAAGGAAAAGATAACTTAGTTTTTAAGTTGAATAATTCTTTATATGGTCTTAAACAAGCATCGAGGTGTTGGTATAAGAGATTCGATTACTTTATCATGAGCCTTTCATACTATATATTTAATGTAAACTATTATGCATATATTAAGAGGTTTGGTAGTAATGATTTTATTATCTTATTATTATATGTAGATGACATATTTGTTGTAAGCCCCAATATAGATTGTATTGTAAAGGCACAGTTAGTTATGGAATTTAAAATTGAGGACTTGGGATCAACAAACAAGATTATAAGGATGCAAATTCATAAAGATAGAAGTAAAGGGAAGACTTAATTTTCTTAGAAAAACCACTTAAAAAGAGTTTTATGAAACTTCAATATATAGAATTATAAGCAAATGCATATCCCTCTTCTTGTTAATTTAAAGTTATCCTCTAATATGAACCCCAGTAATGAAGATAAGAGGATAAAGATGCCTCGAATAGCATATACATATACAGTGGAGAGTTTAATAATCACCATGATTTGTATAAGATTAGACATTGCAAATATAATGAGAGTAGTTAGTCAACACATAGTGAATTCTAGTAAAAAGAATTGGGATGCTGTAAAGAGGATCTTAAGTGATAAGTACTAATTACACTATTCTTTTAATCTGATTTTGAAAGCATTTTTCTTGTGTTTGTATGATTTCTTGATGATTTAATAATTAGTATGGCATATATTTAGTTTTTAGGCCTTACTATTGGCCTCCAATAAAGAAGGAATAAACTTAGGTAAGTTGGGTGTCTCTTTTAAAAATTAGAACATGAAGAAACATAATAAAAAGATAACCCCATATTCCCTTTATGTTTTACCATGTACCATTTTGCTTATTTGAAGAGTCTACTATATGAAGGAAATTACTTTAAACATAGACTCATATTCTTTAACATAACCTAAACATGAACTCATGTTTGAGATTTTAGAATTGTGTTCACTAGGTTTTTCGTTATATACGAGATAAAAGGAGATTCAAATCTAACATTGTCTAGATATAGCACCATGTTATGTACCTGTGTTGGCAACAATTGTTATTAAAAAATCCTAAAAATAGGCGTTAAATAGCATAATAAGATACACAAACCTATATTAATGTCACGTTAGCATTAAAATTCACAAGAACTTTAGATTCTTACGCAATAATGAGGGCCAAGAGCTAGAGAGGAGAAAAAGGGATTCGAATTAAAGTAACTTGGGATAATAAAGAGAAACCTTGGAAAAAAATTTAAGAGTGGTGGTTGTTCCTTAATTAGATATACTTATGCCCCTCAAGAGAGGGCATAGATACCTTAGGTTAATTATTTTTTAACCTTAATAAGTAATTTTGTTTGATAATTGAAAATCCTTATAAGTGAACCACAAATTTATAACATTTTTTTATATTAATGTTTATATGGCTTAATCAATTTTTTAGCAATATTTTTGGGAATATTTTAATTACTATTTTGTTAATTTCCTTTTTGTATTCACATCTTCTCTTGTTTTCAAATATTTGATGCAAGAAAGGAAATCAAAAAGTGAAAACTTGAAATGACTTACTTCCTATTGACCCTAGAATTGAGCAACAAATTAGAAAAAAAAAGTAGAAGGAGAAGAGCAATGGCTATAAATCATATCCATGATAGAAACAACAACAATTATAGTGGCAACAATAACATTGATGGTGTCCGGGAGCAGTAGCCACCTAAAATTTAAGTAGAGGACATTCAAATGCCTATTATTAATACTAGTCCCTCATGTATCTGGTTAATTCAAAGGGTAAGGAATTACGAGTTAAAACAAGTACCTCTTCACTTCTAACTTTTAGTGAATTATCTAGGGAAGACATAATCACCTACCTTAAGGAGTTCTATTTTGTGATCCAGACATGAGATCACTTTTTTTGAATGGTCTTACTAGATGAGTTATGGATAAAATGTTTCCCTTACTATATGAGAGATCAAGCAAGGATTTGATTTCTTTCTATTAAGGTGGACTCTTTTGAGTGGGACTAAGTATATGATGCTTTTTTATGTTGTGATTCTTTTCTCCATATAAGACCATTAAGCTTAGGATGCAGATTTGGAGTTTTGCATAAAAAGAGATAGAAGAATTCCTTGAGCTTAAGGAGAGATCATTGCTTAGCCAATGTCTACATCATTAATATTCACCATAATTGGTCATGCAATTCTTCTATTAAGGCATCACTCTCACATGTTAGACTTTGGTTGACACAACTATGAGAAGGACCATATCTATGAAAATGTTGAGAAAATCAAGGAGATCATTGAAACCTTGATTAAGAATTCGTCAACTAAGGTTATACGGGGAAAATCAAAAGCATCCTTTTATGAGGTTCAAGAATCTTTAAATTTGGCATCATAAATTGCATATATTTCTAACTAGATGAAGATATTATTGAATTGAGACAAGAGAAATAGGGAGACATGTTATCAATGTGGTATATATGAGCATCCTTCTCATACATGTATAAATATGGAGTCATCCTCAATATTACTATAAATATGCAAATTATATAACTGCCTATAGAGAAATTCAGGGGTTAATAATGATCCTTTCTCCAATATTTACAACATTGGATGAAGAAATCAACTCAATTTCTCTTGTAAAAAGCAAGGAGTTAGAGTATGCAAACCTATGGGACTATGTGGGTTATAATAAAGACCTTTATTCCAATAACAACCATCATTATAAGACAAGGGGATAAAAGAGATGTTCAACTAATATATATCTTCCATTGATGCAAATTGGATATTTAGGAAATTTTGACTTTCAAATAGGTCGACTTGAAAAGGTTATGCAGTCAAATTGTGCATTCATTCATAACTTAGAGGTGTAAGTGAACTAACCAACCAAGATGGTAAGTAAAAGAGGTCATGCATGATCCCTAGTAACATAGAGGTAAACATAAGTCATTAAGTGTCAGTCATCATATTAATTAGTAGAAAAATACTTAATGTTGTAGATAATAAAGTAGAGGAAGTGCAAAAGTTGAAACAAACTTAAGGAAGAAGATGAAGTGAACAAAAACATATTAGCACTAGTCTCATCTACATTAGGCATCAGTCTCAAGTTGAAGCCTCAACCTATGATTAAACCTTATGTTCCACCTATTAGATATCCTCAAATGTTTAAAAAGAGGAAGGATAAAGGCAATTTCAAGAAATTCCATGATATCTTCAAGAAGTTTCATATCAACATCCCATTTGACAAAGCATTATCCCAAATGTCATCATATGCAAAGTTTGAAAATAAATCATGTCCAAAAATAATAATAAAACTCAAGGAGTATATTACAATATCTTTAATTAAGGATTATTGTGAAATCTTGCAAAACAAATTACCTCTAAAGTTAAAGTAGCTAGGGAGTTTGTTATTCCATGTCATATTGGTGCTTCCACTATTCATAATTGCTTATGTGATTTAGGTTCAAGTATTAAACTTATTCTTTTATCTCTTTTCAATAAGCTTGGAATAAGAGAACTCAAGCCTATATCATTGTCGCTCTAACTAGTTAATAGGTCTTTTAAGTGCCTAATTAAGGTAGTGGAAAACTTATCGATTAAAGTGGGAAAACTAATCTTTCCTACATATTTCTTGATAATGGACATGGAGCATGAAATTTGGGTTCCCATCATATTAGGGAGACCATTTTTGGCTAATATCACCAAAGGGAAGCTAATAGTTAGGTTGGGCAATAAGAAGGTAAATTTTAATATCTTTAAAGCTTTCAAAAGGCCTCCTATCCTTGACGATACATATGATATGATGGATTATTTTGTACATATTTTTTAAAAATTAAGGGATTAATTTTCTATTTTAAAAAATTATTTGATATTTATACTATACTATAGTAAAACTAAAATTGGTACCAAGTTTGATAAGGTATTTGCAACATTGTCATAAACATTAAAGAAGCAATTTAGATATTTTGTTTTAATTTGATAGTTTTTAGGATCTTTAGAGCTTTAGTTTATTTTTGCGTGATGTTGATATTTATTGCATATGTTTTTAGTTTAAAATATTTTTAAAGTTATGGATGGATGTTAGACTATGATTATCTTATTTGGGTTAAGAATTAGTAAAATTTTGTTTTTATATATGAAATATTGCCCCAAGTTACATATTTCACTAACCTAAGACAAACGTTGATAGTATTAGATAAGATTGACAATTCTTTTATTGTCAAGGGACTACCAACTATCCTTACCTCATTTACATTTTTTCTATGTTTTCATTATTATTACATGTGTGTACATTAGGGACAATGTGCAACTTAAGTGTGGGGGAGGAATTAACTCTTATGCTTATCAATTTTGTTATAATTAGTTTAATAGGAAAATTTGTAATAATTTTTTAAAAGATTAATCAGGATGATTCATTATAACTTTAATTGTTATTATGATTTTATTTGTTTATGCAAATAATTATGAATTTGATGATTGAACTAATGTAATTTTCTTCATTAATTTTAAAAATAGATGCTTAATTTACACTATGATACTTTTCGTATAATTTGCACATACAATTGAATTAAAATTGAAATATTTTTAAACAATTTTTAATCCCACATAGAAACTGTAAAATATTTTTAAAAAAACAACAAACAACAATTGTTTTGTGTAAATAAGTGACCATTAAATAAATTCACTCTACAGACTTTAATTCAAGTAAAAAGGGTGAAGTTAAAGAGTAGTGTCAATAGTCGTTTAAAAGAATTACCTAATTTAGCAATAGATGGTCTTCATAATAAGGTATTTACTTTCATGTCAAAATGTTAGATGAATTTTTAAATAAGCTTCTAAATGCTCTTGTGTTAAGTTAAAGTTGTTGTTTTGGTTTTCTTTCAATAAGGGTTGTAAAAAATGAAAGTTGAAGCAGATTTCTTTTGCATGCTCACTTTATGGATTGAGTTAAATTTTATGGATAAAGTTAGAAGGATTATGTAGTGAATTAAATTGAATTATGACTTAATATATGTAGTTGAATGCTAACAATTTGATGAACTTAGCAGTTCTATGAATGATAAAAAAATCTTAATTAATGTGATTGATTAATTGAATTCTTTCCTCAAGTTGTCACCTATTTAAAGTAAAAGTGATGAGATTAATCACTTGAGGACAAGCAAAGATTTAAAGTGTGAAGGGAATTCGATAAGTGCTAATTACATTATATTTTAGCATAATTTTGAGAGTATTTTGCTTGTATTTGGACTATTTTTAGAGAATTTGGTACTTAATTTGGTTTATATTTGGTTTTTAGACCTTGTTCTGGCCTTATAATGAATATGGAATGAATTTAGGCAAGTTGGAGCCAAGTTGGAATGATTTTAGATGAACATGGATTGAACATAACAAAATTTTAGGAGTGTTTTACTTGTATTTATATTATTTTTAGAGGATTTGGTACCTAATATGGTTTACATTTGGTTTTCAAGTCTTATTCTAGCCCTCCAATAAACATGGAATGAATTCAAGTAAGTTGGAGCCAAGTTAGAATGATTTTAGCTGAATATGGATTGAATATGGCGTCATGTTCAGTAACACGACCCAAACAGGGGACTTTATTCTAACTCATATAGCCTACTAATGCATTTTATATCTTTGACAACTTGTCACATAAAGAAACATAATACAAACATGGACTTGTGTTCCTCCTATGTTCTACCATAGACCATTCTAGTTCTTTAGAGACTTTATTACATGAACACACCCCAGATATAGACTTTTGCTATTCAATATGGCCTGAACACAAACCCATGTTTGTAATGTTTAGATATATTTTTACCAAATGTTCCCTTAAATGTGAGATAGAGGAGCTATTAACCCAAGACGATGGAAATGCAGTTTCGTATTTTGGACCCATGTTACCAATGATTTTACAAGAAATCCTAGGGAGAGGCATTAAACAACCAATTGAGGCAACATAGACCTTAAATTGGTCCCATATTGGTGTTAAAATTCATATAAATTCTAGAGTTTTGGCTATAAAAGGAAAAAGAGGTCCAATAGTCAAAGAGGAGAAAATGGGTGCCGAATTAGAGTGACTTGAAACAATAAAGGGAGAACTTTGGAGAAAATTCAAGATTCAAACAAAAAACATCAAGATATTAAGATTCATGAGAATGAGTATCGAGTATTGAGTTTCATTTTCTCTCTTGATTATTATTTGTTTCCTTATTTATTAATTTTCTTGTCAATGGACTATAACCTTTCCTTCCACCAATAATAAAAGGAGTAGTGAGAAGCTAAATACATTCTCTGTAACACCCCAACTCTCGCCGGACCCGAACCCGATATCGACAGTGATACCCGGATCCGTGCCCCGCGAAGATGGTATGTCACATCACTTAACACTTAACAAAAATCGGTATAAATTTTTTTTTAAAACACTTTTGAAACACTTTACACTTGGCATTTATTTTGTGCCCACTTTTCTTTTCAAAACACTTTGTTTATTTCAGCTGAAAACAAATCACATCTGATACACTGAAAATTTACAAACACTCTTATTAGCCACTT
>JANQBM010000001.1:19193139-19219597 GCA_025594535.1 Erythroxylum domingense | reverse complement strand
ATAACCAATTAAAGTGCTAAGACTTTTGAGATTTTTTCAATTTAGTGTTTAAGTTTTTAAATTTTTAATTGAGTTTCCAACCTTTTAAAACCTTAATAACTAGTTCAAAATATTAGTTTTTGTTGATGTGATTAAGAGATAGACATTTATGTGACATTTAGCGTACGTGACATATCATAAAAAATAACATTTTAAATTGAATTGTTATAATTTTTTAAAGATTGATTATTCAATTGAAAAATTTAAAAGCTTTGGCACTGAATTGAAAAAATTTTAAAAGATTACACACTTTTGAATATATTATCTTAACAAAACCATAAAGTTACTGTTGAGAATTAAGGTATAAAAAAATAAAAAAGATAAAAACAAATAAAAAATTAACGAGATTAGATTAATTGAGTATATCTACATCTTTAAATGTCAATAACGAACGATTTCCCTATATTGATCAACAATTAGTTTGATGAGAATTACATAATTCCTATATATAGACTAAGTTTACATAATTATAGATATATGTAAACTTTAGTTTAGTACAACCGTACATAACTTGTCCTAATGAATCATATACACTCATTAGGTGTATTATGGTCAACATTCTTCAATTAATTACCAAAGGTAGTTAAGTTTCTTTGAATGTAAAAACCAAAGAACAACAAGAATAAAGACATCTACGTGTGTTTTTTCTTTTATATTGTTTTTCACACGAAGAACAAAGAATAAAAAAAATATCTGCAGAAAAATTCTTTAACTAATGGAATTACAACTAGAATCTAAGTACGTGATTTTTGTTTTGTATGCATATAGAAAGATCCTAAATAACATGATCTATATGATGATGTTCTATCTTAATTATCCTTACATTAGTATTAAAGTAGGGTTGTGTTTTATATATGCACGCTAACATCAAGATGTCGAAGTCTGTATGAAACTTTGGCTATTGAGTATTTGTGCCTAATTATATGCATTTGTCATCGAGTTTTGCACTATTATTTGAAATTAACTTGTCTTCTACAATTGGTTTATGACTTCTGCATTGTATTACAAAAACTCCAGAACATTGAACTCCGTTCATAACTATGACTTTTAGGGGTCATATGGAGATATTTATGTATATTATACAAGATTTGTTTTGTTTGTTCTTTCTCTCGTTACTTCTCTCTTTAGAAGTTTTTTTTGTTGTTTTTCCCCGATGATTTATTTTTCAAGACTGATCCTTACTTATAAGGTCACAACTCTTGGCACTTGAAATGGTCAACGTTTTGCATAAAACGTTATCCAAATTAGTTTACTAAGGATATCTATATGTTATAAAAATTGTATGATTATCTTCTCTTAGTTTACGTATGTTATTTTAAGATACAAAATATTGTTTTCTACAACACCAAGATAGCAACACTCGATCGAATAGGGTTTGAGTTGTTTTTTAAGAGAGCAACAGTTCCACTACCATTAGAAGCTAGAATAGTTTTGTTAAAAAAAGATCAAAACCGCAGAGAAGAGGAGGAAGAAGACCTCTCTTCTTGAAACCAAAGAAGAGGCACGTGGCATCTCAATCAAACGTTACATGTTTTTGTAACTAATGGGCTATTTTTGTTTTTTAAATTCTTTGGGCTATAATAATATGTAGAGAAAGGGTTAAATTTTTTGTGATCCAAAGTGATAATATCCGTTTTTGGGCTACCAAATAATGAGTGGATCTATGTCATGCCTTAGGGGCTATGACTTGGACCCATAATATATGACTTTCTTTCATTAGGATTAAAGGCTTAGGCCTTAATAACCACATTAAGATTGGGTTGATGTTTTAAATTAAATGTAACATAAAGAATTAGAAATAAGTTTTCTAATTTATACAAACAAATTAATTTAGTTAAATTATTTTCTAATAAAAAAAATTAATTTAAACTAAGTTGTTTAGTTAAAATAAACTTAGAAAAAAGTTTATTTTCATTAAATTAAAATTAGGCATATGTTTTCTAATTAAATCAATACTAATTTGTTTAGTTGAAATTTGATAGAAGTTTTATTAGAAATTAGTTTCTAATTAAACCAAGATAAATTGATTAATTCAATTATAATTTAAATTATAAATAATTTTCTAATGCAATTTGACTTATTCATATTTAAATATGATTAGATTAGAAATAAGTTTCTAATTAATTAGTTATTAATAGCATAATTACATTAGTTTAATAAATTGCTAATAGAATTAAATTGTTTCCATTCTATGAGCATAAGTTCATTATGTGTTAGTCAAAATAATATGTTTATTTTGTACACTCATCTGATTCCTGAAAATTTGATTTTTAGCAAAATGGCTATTATTAAGCGGACGCCTAAGCTTATTCGATGTGAGGCATAGAAGAGACGTATTGGCAGTATGTATGTACAGTTAGTTAACATGCTTTTAATGCCGGGAGACAATCTAACATAGCATGTTATTTCAGTTAATAACATGATGCAAGAGTTATACTTTGGAGGTTGTCTAGCTTATGCAGATATTGAAGTAAAGTACATGACTTTGCTTGCAACATTACCTCAACCTCAAGGTGAATTGTTACGAATGCTTTGGAATAATATGCCTAAAAAGAAGACTTATAATTTGTTAGTGATGACATTTATTAAAGAGATGAGTATAAGGAAGTTGATTAGGACTTTGTATCCTATAGGTCTTCTAATGGAAATAGTAAGAGCTATTGTACATCGAGCTTCGTGAACTCGTGAACTCATTTCTGCGTAAGGTTTGTTACCTATAGACTGTTCATAGGTTGTAGCACATTTAATGCAATATATTGTTTTATAATAACAAAGTCTTGATATTTATGTATTATGTTTAAATGTATTTCATAGAGGAGTTCGTCTAGAGTAAGGTAATTAGGATTCAATTATTGTATGAATGATGATTAAATACATTAGTGGACTTTTGATTTCATAAGCAATTGTGATCAAATTATTTACTCTATGAACGATTAATATGAAATTAACGTGCATATATATTTCTTTCTTATTATAGAAACTTAGTGTTTCAAAATAGCTACTGCTTCAAAAAATATTATTGATAAACTCAATAGGGGTGAGAAAGTCAATGGTGACAATTATGAAATCTGGAATATGAAAATCCAATATGTACTGGAGAAGCAAGAGGCTCTTGAACCATTAAACCTAAACATGAAAGTTCTTGAGGAGGGCACTATGGCCCAACATAGGAGGGACCATGATGCATAAGAATTGTGGAAAAAAAAGAACTCTTTAGCTCACATCACGTTACTGAGTAGTATGGATAATGATATCATGCCCGAGTTCTATAAATTTGAAACTGTAAAGGATATATGATTAGTATTGGCTGCTCGTTTTGGGGGTGCTTCAATGACCAAAGTGAGGTCACTTACAATTAAGTTTGATACTTATAAGAAGTGCCCAGATGATATAATGCAAAAGCATCTGAGGCAAATTTCCAACAAGGTAAATGAGTTATGTGATGTTAGTCATGAGCTTTTTATTGAACAACAAGTACAAGCTGTGATTCGTTCACTACCTTAGAGTTGTGAGCATATGAAGATGCACCTAACTCATATTGAGAACATCAAGGCAATGGAAGATGCTACGAGGTATCTCATCTTGGAGGAAGAGCGTCTTGAAGCCTCAAAGATGTCTTCTAAGGCATACGCAGTTAGTTCTAGCTCACATGGAGCTATGAACAAGAAAAACAAGCATCATGGTGGACACAAGTAGAAGAAGAATAAGAAATTCAACCACTCTCCTCAGGAATCCAAGAAGAAAAAATGGAACTAACATAGAAAGGGAAAGCATCCCTTCAAGAAGAAGAACATAAAACATGTGAAGTGTTATAATTATGGTAATAAGGGTCATTTTGCTCGAGATTGTGTCGAGCCCAAGAAGGTACAACTTTATAGTATAAACATTTGTTCTGTGAATGTTTATTGTTCTGTTTTTCTAACTGAATCACATCTTTTGTGGATTGCAGACTTAGGAGTAGCCAACCATATAGCGAAGGATCAAGATGCCTTTGTCGAGTTTCGTAAACTCCTACATAGTAGTCGACGGTTTTATATAGGTGACAATTCCAGAGTTGCTGTATAAGGAATTGGTACATGTAAATTGGATATGCGTGGAGGGTGACCCGTTATCTTACATGAAGTATTATATGCTCCACAGATTCGTAGGAATCTTTTATCTTTGTTGGTATTGGTTAGACTTGGTTTCAATACAAATTTCCACGATGGAGGAATGGATTTGTATCTTGGATCTATTTATTATAGTCATGGTTTTTTATGTGATAGTTTTATAGTACTGGATATGTTTAAGGAATAAAATAATATTCATTATTCATTACTTACATTTAGTAATTCCAATAATGATGCAACTTTGTGGCATGCTAGACTATATCATATTGGTCAAAATCGAATCAGTCAAAGGACTTTTAGGTAATCTAAGTCAAGTAGATCTACTTACATGTGAGCATTGTTTAGCTAGTAAAATGGCGAGAAAGTCATTTGGAAAGGGAACACGAGCTTTATATCCATTGTAATTAATTCATTCTGACATCTGTGGTCCAATAAATATAAGGGCTAGGTGTGGGGCAGTTTATTTCATCACCTTTATAGATGACTATACTTAGTATGGTCATGTCTATTTGATTTCTCATAAATCTGAAGCGTTTGATTGTTTCATAAAATATCTAAACTTGGTTGAGAATCAATTAGATAAGAAAATAAAAGCATTACGTACTGATCGTGGACAAGAATACTTGTCAAACAAGTTCAAGGCTTTATGTGATAAGAAAGGAATAGTAAGGCAATTAACATTTCCTATAATCCCATAACAAAATGGTGTCATTAAAAGACAAAATAAGACACTATTATAAATGATTAGGTCCATGATGGCCCAAGCAAATTTACCAATCATTTTTTGGGGTGATGCATTGCTAACAGCCACCTATATACTTAATCATGTGCCCCAAAAATTAGTTATTAGCACACCATATAAGTTATGGACTAGTAGGAGACCTGATATGTCAAGTCTTAGACCTTGGGGGTGTGCAGCCTATGTTCATAATCTCTCTCACAAACATGGAAAATTAGGCCCAAGAGAGAGAAAACTATTTTTATTAGATACTCAGAATACTTAAAAGGATACATGTTCATGGGTGAACAAGGTAATGAAGGTGTAATTGAATTTGAATCATGAGATTTAACATTTTTGGAGAATGATTTTCCCAAGCAAGCCGAAATAGGTAAAGACCTATTGTTATATGAGATACTTGATCAGAATGATTCTGTTATGAAGAATCAAGATAAGGAACTTCAACCAAGTGGGAGAAATTTCACAGAAAGGTTCTCTATGATGACTGATCCGAGTGGGAGCAATCAGATCAATCATGAATTTGTTTATGATGAACCTCGTTTAAGACGAAGTAATCAAGAAATAATTCCCCGATGTCGTTTAGAGATTGAAGGAGAAATTAATATGATTGTCCCCCAAAAGGAAGAAGAGCCAAGGAATGTAAATGAGGCTCTTACTAGCCCTACTAAAGAAGAATGGATGAAAGCAATGAAAGAAGAAATGACGTCTTTAACCTCCAATCAAGTATGGGACTTAGTTGACCTCCCTGAAGGGAATAAAGTAATTAGGAACAAGTGAGTTCTCAAAATAAAGCAAAAAGCTGATGGCAGTATCAAAAGATACAAGGCACGCCTTGTAGCAAATGGATGTACACAACAAGAGGGAATTGATTATGAGGAAACTTTTTCACCTATTGTGAAGTTTGCTTCAATTCGTCTTATTCTGGCTATAGTAGCCAATATGGATCTTGAATTACATCAAATAGATGTAAAAATTGTTTTTCTCAATGGAGAATTAGAGAAAGAAATCTATATGGAACAACCTGAAGGTTTCATCAAGACAGGTCAAAAAAATAAGGTATGTTGATTATTAAAATCAATTTATGGCCTGAAGCTGTGTTATTAAAATCAATTTATGGCCTGAAGTAGTCTTCAGGACAATGGTACATTCGTTTTCATAGAGTAATCATTTCGTATGATTTTCAAATGATTGATGAAGACCATTGTGTGTATGTTAAGAGATCCAAAGATAAATTCAGGATTTTATCTTTATACATGGATGATATAGTAATTGCTTGTAATGACTATGTGTTCCTTACGCAAATCAAAGATTGGTTATCATCTAAATTTGAAATGAAAGACATTGGTGAAGCGGCATATATTCTTGGAGTCAATATTTCAAGAGATCTTTCAAAGAGATTATTATCGCTTTCACAAGTGATGTACATTTATAAAATTCTTGAACGATTCCGTATGCAAGATTCCAATGCTAAAGGTAAAGGCCTTAGTATGAGAAATTGCCGTTCAATGCTACAAGAACGGGAACAAATGAAGAATGTTCCTTATATTAGTGCAGTTGGAAGTCTTATGTACGCAATGAAATGTATAAGACCAGATATTTGTTACGCTATTAGAATGGTGAGCAGATATCAATCAAATCCAGGCCAAGCACATTGGAAAGCAGTAAAGAGAATATTAAGGTATCTAAAGGGAACTATGGACTATGTATTATGTTATCAAGGCAATGATCTACTCTTTTATGGATGTAGACTGGTGAGGAGATTTAGATGAAAAAAAATTTACCTCAGGATATGTATTCTTACTAAACTATGGAGTAATATCATGGAAAAGTAAGAATCAATCTTGCGTTGCATTATCTACAATGGAAGCTGAATTTATGGCATTCTCAACTATAGTACAAGAGACTGTATGGCTTTATCGATTCTTAGTGCATTTGGGAGTCACTAAAATCTAAATTGATCCAGTGACCATTAACTGTGATAGTCAAGCTGTAATCGCTTATATTAAAGACCCCAAATTTCATTATAAGACCAAACACATAGATACCAAGTATAATTATATGAAAGATATAGTTGCACAAAGAAAAGTGAATATGAAATATATATCTACATGAGATAGATAGCAGATCCAATGACAAAGCCAATTTTCAGAGATGTATACGTTGGGCATGTAAAGTCATTACGACTACGAAGATGTTGACATGTACAGATAGACATTTCTTTGTGTATGTTCACTCATTATAATGTCATATTTTGGATATAGTGTATGATGAAGATTATACATTGTGTATCATTTGATTCATAAATATATGTGTTTTACATAAATATATTTTGCGATGAATCACAAATATATCAGACAGATTAGAGATTGGCCCTCTCACACAAGAAATCACCCCTGGTGTTTGTGCTCACTAGAGATAAGACTTGTTTAAAGTTTATTATCTAGGTGATAATTGAGAGCGAGAAACTTAAACTATAAATGTCAAAAGGAAATTGGTTCAAAGTGATCTAATGATCACTATATCTGTCTTAAGTTGCCAAATGTGAGTTCTAAACAGGTTTTAAGTAGATAAGTGAACTTAAGTTAAACATTAAGTATGTTTGAACTATCATCTGTATGATATTTTTTGAATGAAAGATGTTTAAGTTAAACAAAATGGGTAAATATCGTAGCATATAACTCGTACCATGTGTGCAAAACTGACCACAAAAGGGATTAATATAAGTCTCCATATTTCATTTTACATTTTGTGAGACCATTGAGGTTGAGAAGAACCTCGTCATATACCCTTATGACTCTTATCTCATTCTTGAGAATTGAATTTAAGGTTTGCTACTTTAGGTTATTGCCAAAAGATCATGCAAGATGCGATCCTATGGAATAATTATAGGAAAGCAAATTAAATTTAATTCAAAATAGAATTAAGAACAGAGGAAGGTCAATTATTTAGATCATTGACTCGCATGAAAAGTATTCATATATGACTATTTTCTCTTTAGTATAAAACTTGAATACAGTCATGACATAAGAAATTAAATGAGATTAAATAAAAGTGCAAATGAGAGATATGACCTAGGGTATAGCATACAATGTCTACTTTAGGACACATAAGTCCTAGGATAAATTTATTAATCAAGATGTCATATACTCCTAACAGATATATGGCAATGTGCTTTTGTCATATGCTAGTCACACCGGTTATTGAACAAGTATGAGCACTTTAGAGTTTTTTTTTAATAAGATTAAAACTTATCATGTGTGAGTGGGAGATAATGAATCATATACACCCATGAGGGGTATTATGGTCAATGTTCTTTAAATAACTACCAAAGGTAGTTAAGTTTCTTTGAATGTAAAAACCAAAGAACAAAAAGAATAGACATCTACGTTTGTTTCTTCTTTTACATTGTTTTTCACATGAAGAACAAAGAATAAAAAAATAGACCTTAGAAAAGTTCTTTAACCGGTGGAACTACATCTAGAATCCAAGTACGTAATTTTTGTTTTATATGCATATGGAAAGATCCTGAATAACATGATCTATGTGATAATGTTCTATTTAATTATCCTTACATGTCCCTTATCAAACCTAACTTAAGCATGATTATAATAAGTCTTATAATCTTTCCAAAGATTGAAATTAAATCACCTACATTGATATTGTCATGTACATGTATGGCCTTCGTATCTCACTGCTTCTCTTTATATTAGAACATGGACACACACACTTATGTTTTTAGTCATATATCTCACTGCTTCTTTCTATAATAGAAAACACACATAAACACATTTATGCTTTAGGTTGTGTAACTTACTTCTTCTCCACCCACATAGACCAGGTCATGTCCTTCTTTGAAAAATCTCTACCACATTAAAATGATAATGTTTTAACCCATACCTTCACCTCTGTATTTTAAAAAAGAACACACTTTAACAAATAGCCATGTGCCAGACTGTATTCACCTAAAGACTTCCAAGTAATCCCCTCATTCTTCTATAAACAATTCAAGATTGCAACCCAATTATATTAATCATACACTCCATCTTGGCAAATACATCATGTTTAACTAACTCACGCAAAACAGTGCCATTAAGATTGCATGTATATGTATATGAGCTATAGACAACAATCTCCACCTATGAATATACTTTTAATAGGATAGTTTGTAGTTATATTTAACATCTTGAAACATTAATCAAGTTTAAGTAATGCATAAATTGCTTTATAATAACCAATTTTGTAAACATGTCAACTATATTCTCCAAAATGTGAACTTTTTTTCTAACAAAATCTGATCAATTCTTAATCTTATGAAACCCTATATCTTTAACCATAATAATCATCCATCTATCTTTCTCCTCACTAGCCACAATCCTCTAAAAGATAATTAGATCACATAAATGATGGTAAAAGTATTTGAGACCAATTCTTTCTAATGAAATCTACTTAGCAGTTTAATGATGGATCTCGCTCTATCCTTTTTATATTGTATTGATTATGTTCTTTTAACATTGCTCAATTTTTTGAACTAGAAATTTCAACCTTTTATCATCTATTTCAATTTGTTCTTGTTCCATTTATGCGACCTTTGAACTAGTACTAAAATTATTTACTCTTAACACATCATTTTCATATGTTTGCATCAACATATGTTACTCTTCAAATACAACATCTTTAGATGTCACACCTAAACTTTTTACTAGGCATATAAAACTTACATAAGTCTAACTTCTAATGTTTTACACCCTTCAATAAGCTCCCTTCGTAAAATTTTGTCATCTCTTACTCATTAAAATGACTCAGCTATATGTGCCTTAATATACTACTATCTTTCTTTGGCTTTACTACTACTAAGATGGTAATGGGGATATGGCCCAACACCCATTCTAGTGGCCTAAGCTTAGCTTGTACTTGGATTGCACCAAAATGATATCATTTTGTTTTTTATATTTTTAAACACATAGACCAAAAAAACATTATTTTGGTCAATTATACCAAAATAATGTCATTTTAATGACAGGGGTTAGGCCTTTTAGGCTTTTAAGTTAGGCTTTAGTGGGTTGCTAGCCCTAATTATTACAACTTCTTAAGCTATAATTATACTCCTTATTAATCTATAGATATTTCCTGACAATCTTATCTCTTTCTTCATAATTATCACACCTTTTATTACCTTACTGTTGTCTCCATTAATTTTATATCAAAAACCATTCATATGTAAGATACTCAAAGAGATCAGGTTCTTTCTTAAATTTGGAATATTTTAAAATCCACTCAACTTTCTGACAATGCCATCAAGCATCTTGAACATAACCTAATATGTTCTAATAACTTCAAAAGTTTTATCTTCCCTTAACCAAATTGTGTCAAAGGTGTTTGACATGTATGATACAAAACAATCGTTGCTTGGTTTCATCTTATGTAAACATCCCATATCTAAAATATATGTCATATAGTTAACTGGTTAAAACATAAATCATGTCCTGATCACTATAATCTGAGTTCCTACTCTTCATTATATTAATAGACCTTAATATATCATTAATTTCTTTTCACACTTTACTCCTTATTTGTATAATCCCTACTAATATACTTAATTTGCTCACACTTATTACACTAAATTGTCTGTCCACCCTTAGAATATATACTAGGTTTATAAGTATAATGATATATAAGCCAAAAGTAATTGATTTTACTATATTTATCAGTAACTCATTCCGTAGGGATTACAAATTTCCTATATTTACTAGGTTTATAAGTATAGTGATATGTAAATTCTAGTTGGTATAATCCAACACAAATTTCCCCTTATCAAACCCATCCTAATTTAAACATGACTTTAATAAGTTCAAGAATCCTTTTATAATTTAAAATTTACCAAAATTACATTTCTAAGTAAGGTAGCATGTCAAAAGTATGGTCATGTCCTAGATCATATATTCCATTGTTTCTTTCAAAAATAGAACATATGCACAGACACATTTATATTACAAATCGTATAACTCATTACTTTTTTACACATATGAACATGAGTTCTAACATGCTTGTGTCTTAGGTCATATCCTTATTTATAAAAACTTCTACAACACCCACGCTCTCGTGTTTGAGCTTATATCTTTACCTTTTATTTTATAGAAAAACATGCGTTGACATATAATCATATTTGGTACCATATCTGTTGGATCTGCAGAGCCCACTTACTTGAGAGATCTACATCATGGGCCTAATGAGGGAACATACTTATGGGCTTTGACACTACACTTAAATCTAAAACCTTAAGGCATTAGGTTTATAGGTCCTTTCCACTAATATGTCCTTCACTAGTTCTATCTCTTTCCAATGTCGGATTCCTATTCTCACTTGACATCCCAATAATCTCCCCCTCAAGTGCGAACTTCTGCATTGGACTTGGACTCCCCCTTGAGCAAAAGCCTTTTTCTTAATAGCTCGAGTATATGGTGTCACCAAGAGCCTTTCTACTCCACTAGTTTGGGCCCACTAGGAGTCTCCTTGCTCTTCTTCGTGGGGAGGCAACCACAGGATC
Organism: Erythroxylum domingense; assembly: GCA_025594535.1. Classification (NCBI taxonomy): domain Eukaryota; kingdom Viridiplantae; phylum Streptophyta; class Magnoliopsida; order Malpighiales; family Erythroxylaceae; genus Erythroxylum; species Erythroxylum domingense. The sequence continues at coordinate 19,208,166 of JANQBM010000001.1, read as the reverse complement.
TCACTATCATCTTCATACGCATCCCTTGTTGAACTATCGGCTTTGATACCACTTGTTGGATCTGGGAAGCCCACTTACTTGGGAGATCTACATCATGAGCCTAGTGAGGGAACATCCTTATGGGCTCTGACACCATACTTCAACCTAAAACCTTAAGGAATTAGGTTTATGGGTCCTCTCCACTTATATTTCCTTCACTAGTTTCATCTCTTTCTAATGTGAGATTCCTATTTATACTTGACATTCCAACAGTATCCACCCAAAAAATTCTAAGAAACTCCTATGTTCTTCTAGAAACATTATAAGATTGCACACCTATGTATATGAGCAACACACAACAATCTTCATTTTAATGAATATATAATATTAATCTAACACGCTGCAAAGATTTTGATGTATATATATATGTCTATTAATATAACCCATACACAATAGATTCATGTCTTCTTTTTCATAGTTTAGATTTTTATGTAGCTTCTACTTACATATATGTGACCCATAATAGTTTAGATTTTTATGTAGCTTCTATCAATATATTCTATTGATGATGCTAAGTTGGTCTATGTTAGAATTAATAACCCATACTCAAATATAGGGATATTTAGGTGTAAATATGGAAGTCAGTATTTGTAATATTCTTGGGATGCTTATTTAGGTCCTATATTTTAGAAAGTTAGTTAGATGTTTGTACTAGATATAAACCTCTTTAAGGGATTGAGAATGACACAAAAATTCTTTCCCACATAATTCTTTACGGTATTAGAGTAAGGAAAAGAAAAACACTAGTTTTTAGTTTTCTTTTCGCTAGTGTAATACAAACTCCAAGGTTAGAGACAATAGGAATAGAGGAGATAAAGGAAAAAAGTTGGCAGCCCTTGATCCTACTTAACCATATTATCTACGACCTTTCAATCATCCTAGCATGAATATTGTCCAATGGTTTTGGCGATAACTATTAAGAATGGGAGAAGAGCATATGAATTGCTTTTCATGCAAAGCGCAAACTAAGCTTCTTGAATGGAGTAATGATGAAACTAGATGATGACGCAATTGAGATCGAGGATTGGTGGAGTGTTAACTCCATGCTCATAGTGTGGGTGTTCCAATCTATTGAGCCCTCCCTTCACTTTTCAAACACCTATTATAAGATGGTAAAAGAGCTTTAAGACGACTGGCACTAGCGCTTTTCAACTAGAAATAAACCTAGTATTCAACAAGTAAGCTCAGATTCAACATGTTTTGAACAAAACAGTCAGGGTATTGCTACAGATTATGGGCGTCTGAGGAAGATTTGGGATGAGCTTTTTTGTGAAGGCAAGAGGGTGCATGCGTGGTAAATGCACTTGTAACTGGGTTGTTAATTTGAGCCGAGAACAAGAAGATGACTAGGTCTATAAGTTTTTAATAGTCTTAGATAATGATTTATATGGAACCCTTCGATCCAATATCACTGCTCAAGACCCTATCCCATTGTTAAACCATGTCTATGCACTCATGGTTCAAGATGAACGTCACAAACAATGACAAAAGCGCGTGATGCTCAAAGTAAGTGTTTGGTTTTACAGTCTAGGTTGCCTCTTCTAGTCAAGGTGCGACGAGCAGTCACACCAATTAAGGTTAGTTCTTATTTCAAGCTTAATGGCTACCAAGATTGGTGGAGTAGTGGACATGGGAAAGGCAAAGGAAGTCGGAAAGGTAGGGGAGGTGTTACTGCTTCCATTACTAGTCACGGCGAGGGCGTTGTTGGCAACAATAATGCTACTCAATCTGCCATAGGTACTTCCTCTACTAATTAGAATAATCCACCTGTTGCATTAAGCTCTTATGACCATAATGCTTTTTCTCCTGCTTCAACCTATGATCATGGGGCTACGATTTTGTTCAAATCTCTTAATATTAAAACCTCCTCACCTGAAAAGCTCTCAGGTAAGTTATTACCTTTTCCTTAGTAGATATTAGATATCGATGCTTCTTATTATATGGCTGGTAATAAACACTTGCTCGTGGATAAGAATGGCAATTTCGGCCCAGCCTAGCCGACCTATTTTTGGCCCGAGTTTGACAAACTATGGGCGGGCCACGGGTTGTTTTGTCTAAAACGACGTCGTTTTGTCCAAAATGACGCCGTTTTGTATTTTTTTAATTAAAAAAATATAGATGGGCCGAACGGCCCCGCCGGGCCACGGGCTGGCCCGACCCATTGACATCCTTTTCGGCCTGGCCCATTGGCATCCTTACTCATGGATCTCTTTGACGTCTTTCTGTCAGCCCGTGGCCTGCCATTCCCTCAGCCCGGCCCATTGACATCCTTGCCGGCCAAGCTTATTGACATCCTTACTCATGGATCTCTTTGACGTCTTTCTGTCTCCCATTATGTTATTGAATAAGATGCGTACTAATTTTGTTTAAGAAGGATAATAGTTTTTGGTCATAATATGAAATTTTGGCACGTTTCTATATGTTCCTCGTTTAAAATGCTATTTGATCACTTTTTCCCGGTTGATCAAGGACTTGAATTGTATAGCCACATTAACTGACAAACTATGTATGATACAAGACCGCACTTTAAAGATAGTGATTGGTGCGAGCGAAGAGAGGAATGGAGTCTATTGCTTTCACTTTGTAATGTTGACCGATAGGCTATATCATACAAAGTTGATTCTTATCAAGTACGACATCAATGTCTCTGGCATTCTTCTCATTAGTTATTTTCTCTTCTTCCTAGTGTTGTTGGTATTGATTGTCTTAGGCATAAATATAAACCTTATAATATTTGTTTTAAAGCAAAACAAGCTTTAAGTTAATTTATTATGACATATGAGGTCTTCATAGCATTACATCTTCATATAGTCACTACAACATAACACCTTTTTGGCGACGAAAACTTTCATCACTAAAAGACAAAAATTTTTTGTAAAAAATTTTTAACGACGATAAAAAATCGTCGCACAAATGGTTGCCAAATTCCTGTAGCGAATAATTATTTGTGACATTTTCACAAAATCATGGCACAATATATTTTACTTCATTTGTAGATCCGTTGCAAAAAGGGATAGGCAAGGAGAAAGCAAATTTTCGCAAATGACATATTACGATGTTTCTTTTTCATGGCTAAACATAATTAGCTTCGTTAACGTAGGCGTAGGTAATAATGTAGAACAAAAATTTGTTTTGATAGCAAAATATATTTAGCTACGTTTTATAAAATGTAGGTAAAGTTTATTGGCAATCTTTTATAGCTGAAAAGTTTTTGTGACATCTTTTTACTACACTTTCTTATTCACAATTTATCATTTAATGATAATTATTGACAACATTTGTAATCCATCCTATTGTTTGTAACATTGTTTGAATTATAATTAAGTAATATTTTTTGAATTATTACTAGTAACATTGTTTGAATTATAGTTAAGAAAATGACAATAAAAATAAAAATAATTAAAATTAGATGCATTTTATATAAAAAATAAAATGTTATTAAATGTTAATTACAAAAGTATATAAAAAATTTATATACAAACTAAGAGTCCTCGTCGTCGTCACTACTACTTATATACTTTGACCCAAGTATTTGTTTAATCATCTTTTTAAGCTTGGTCAACTCTTGTCCAATAGGGTTTAATTTTTATTCATTAAGTTATAATTTTTCTTCAGTACGCTCTAACTTTTCTTCTGTATGATCTAACTTTTCTTCATTATGTTGTAATTTAGCCTTAAGCGACTAGTTCTCCTCTTAAAGCGTCATTACATATACTGGTGTTGATGAGGATGAAACAATTGGCTTAGGGTCATACCTAAGACCTTTGATGTAACCTGATCTTATAACAAGGATATTGTTGCAAATGTCATCTACATTTAGCTCATTTCCATCAAACAATGACATGCAATAACTTTTGCATCTTATCCTAAAATTTAAAACATAAAATCAATATTTAATTCAAATATTATTAATTAGTACTACATAAATAAATAAACTTAAAAGTAAAATAATATTAGTTAGTACTATATAAATAAATAAACTTAAGAATAGTTCTTAGGCAAGAAAAGAAGTTATATGCTCTTAATACTCTTGCTCCATCAGAACCTTGTTCAGATGCAATTGATGAAGATTGGGAGAAATATCAACGTTATGTTGATGACATTGAACAAGCTACATGTGTGATGTTAGCTTGCATGTCTCCTGAACTTTAGAGGCAACATGAGAACATGGATGCACTTATTATGATATTGCATCTTAAGGAGTTATTTGGTGTACAAAGTAGGGTAGAGAGATCTCAAATCTCCAAGGCACTATTTTAATGTAAGATGACAGAAAGATCTTCAGATAACTTTCATGTGCTGAAGATGATTGTGTATATTGAAAAATTGGCCCAATTAGGTTTTGTTACGGACCACGAGTTAAGAGTTGATTTGGTGTTGCAGTCTTTAAGTTCAAGCTTTTTACAGTTCGTCATGAACTTCAACATGTACTAGAAGGATATGACAAGGTCTGAACTGTTGAACACGCTCAAGACTGCAGAAGGGTGCCTTAAAAAGGAACCTAGTTCCGTACTTGTTGCCGATTCTTCTAAAAGCAAGAAAAAGGGCTTTAAGAAGAATAATAACAAGAAATAAAAGGCCTCTACTAATGTAGTAAAGGCCAAAGGAGGTGTCAAGAAGAAGAGAAATGACAAGGGCACATGTTTTCATTATGAAGTCAACGGACATCAGAAGAGGAATTGCCCATCTTATCTTGCTAGCCTAAAAGATAAGAAGCTTAAGGAAGCTGTCTCTTCAGGTATGTTTATGTTTGAGATCAATCTTTTTACTTCTGTTCCACATTCTTGGGGTATTAGATACTGGTTGTGATTTTCACATATGTAATAACATGCAGATGTTAACAAGGAGTAGATCGTTGAAGAAAAGTGAAGTCGACTTGTGAGTTGGAAATGGAGCAAGAGTTTCTGCATTAGCTGTAGGAACTTGTAGTTTAAATTTGTCTTTGGCCTTGTATTAGAACTTGATAATTATTATTATGTTCCTATTATTGCAAGAAACATCATTTCTATTTCTTAATTAGATTTGAATGTATTTGTCTTTGTAATGAAGGATAACAGTTGCTCTTTTTATAAAGATAATGTTTATTATGGATCTAGATTACTTACAAATGGTTTGCATGAGTTAGATCTTGAAAGGCCAATTCTTAACATAAATAGGAAGAAAAGAAAATTAAGTAACCAAACTCTATCTTATTTATGGCATTGTAGGTTAGGTCATATCAATGAAACTATAATCACAAAATTATATAAAGAAGGATGTTTGGATCTTTTTTATTAAGAATCATATGAAACTTTTGAATCTTGTTTATTGAAAAAGATGATCAAATTACCCTTTAAAGAAAAGGGACAACGTGCTAGTGAGTTACTAGAATTAATACATTCAGATGTATGTGGGCTTATGTCCACAAATACTAAAGGTGGATTTTCGTATTTCATTACGTTCACATATGACCATTCTAGATATGGTTATATGTACTTAATGAAACAAAAGTCTGAATCATTTGAAAAGTTCAAAGAATTTAGACTAGAGGTAGAGAAACAAACTGGAAAAAATATCAAGACACTTAGATCAGATCAAGGTGGTAAATACTTAGACCACGAGTTTATTGGTTACTTAAAAGAGAATGGGATTATCTCACAATGGTCTCCTCCTTCAACTCCACAACATAATGGAGTTTCTGAGAGAAGAAATCGTACACTACTAGATATGATACGTTCCATAATGATTCATGCAATCCTTCCTATGTCCTTTTGGAGATACATAATTGAAACTGCAATCTATCTTCTAATTAGAGTTCCATCTAAATCGATTAATAAGACACCATATGAGATATGGACTGGTAGAAGACCTGGATTATCACACTTAAAGATTTGGGGTTTTATGAAGCTTATGTGAAGTGCACTATATTTGATAAGCTTTAAGCTAAATCAGATAAATGCAAATTTATGGGGTATCCAAAAGAGAGTTTCGGTTATCAATTTTATCATCCTATTGAGCAAAAAGTATTTGTGACATGCTACATTCTTAAAAAGAGAATTTATTCTCAAAGAAAGTAGTAGGAGTGAGGTTAAACTTAGAGAAGTTCAAGAACCACAAATTCACATTGAAATGGAACAAGAATCTCAAGTTGATACATATGATGTACAACCGAGAGTTCAAGAGACACATAGTTCGCGATGAACTAGCACGATACATCGTCCTCCCACTAGATTAGATCTACATATTGAGCAGGGAAAGGGTAACGTATCATTCATACATGATGAGCCTAATACTTTTAAAGAAGCAATATCTGAAGTTGATTCTTTAAAATGGTCATAAGTTATGAGATCTAAAATGGAATCCCTATACACTAACTGTAGCATCCCCTTACCTTTGGGAGGTTAGAATAATAAATATGAGTGATTAATGAGAGATTAGAAATGCATTTTTCATGCTTATGCATAATATGACATACAAATAAACTTGAATAATGAAGGTTTGTACATGAAAATAATTGTACATGCATTCAAGAATGATTTCGGGTATATTTGGACTGAGTTGTGATTTTTGGAAAAATTGTGATTTTGAAATTTATTTATTTTTGAAAATTTTATTGACTAGTGGAATTATTAGAGTTGTGAATTTTGGTGAATTTAGGATCTATTTTGGAATTTATTGAGTATTATGGAAAATAGGAAAAAGAAGAGAAGAAATCAAATGAAGATTTGGTGATAGTTAGATTGTAAAGATGAGAGTTAAAAGGAGTTAATTTAGAATTAGAACTTAGAAAAAGTGATATGTGTAAAGCTGCCTTTATTATTTGTCAGAAGTAAGTTTGAGTAATTTGAGAGTTAAAAGGGGGTTTGTACTTTTCCTAAGTTCCTCCCTGTTATCATCTTCTTCGAATTTCTTTTATACACTGAGTTTTCCATCAAACTCTTTCTAAGAGTTAAATTGATTTTTCGCATCCCTCACCACTTCCTCTACTACTCAGTGTTTCTTCTGCCTTAAAAAAAACTAGGAGTTGGTTAGTGTTCACAGGAGTTTACGTATTAAAGCTTTTGGAGTCTTCAACAAGTAAGTAGTGAATGAAATTGTTAGAGTTGTGGATTCTTGTAATAAAGTTGATGAATGTATGGTTAATGCATGATAATAGCATTTGCATATATTTATATTCTTGAACACTATGTTAAGGGGATGAAAATTGGGGATATGGTGATATTTGAGTTTTGATGGATTATTAGTGATCAGGTGTTGTGGAAATGGTTCTTGGAGTTGAAATAGCAATGAGATGATGTATAGGATTACTGTAGAGAGTTAGATATGGAAAGGTGATATGCTCTATTTCTTCACTGAACATGTATGAATATATAGGTTTTTGTACGATAGTTGATGAAGACTAAGAGATATTCCAAAAAAAAAGTTTTTGAGTTGAGGAGTATAGATAGTATCTTTTATAAACCAACTTCTTCTGTGAAAACATCATCTTCTTCTATGATGATGACATTTTCTTCTGTAAATCAACTTTTTCTATGATGACATCATCTTCTTCTGTAAACCATCTTCTTCTGTAATGACGTCATCTTCTTCTGTGATGACGTCAACTTCTTCTGTAAACAAACTTCTTCTAGATGACATCATCTTCTTCTGTGATGATGTCATCTTCTTCTGTAAACCAACTTCTTCTGTGATGACATCAGCTTCGTCTGTGATGACGTCAGCTTCGTCTATGTTTTGCTCTGTCTGTCTTTTGCTCCATCTATCTTTTGTTTCGTTTACTTCTTGCATTCGTCTGTTTTTGCATTCATCTGCTTTCTGCTTCTTCTACTTTTTGTTTCGTTTATTTTCTGCTTATATGACCAAATTATATCTATTGCACTCTCTAATTTAACGTGAACAGTAGACCCATATTTAGATGAGTTTTGATATGAGAAATAATTTTGTGGTGAAATTGATGGGAAGATACCCGAGGTTGTCATGAACAAGAATTGTACATAATCCATTTCACACATGTGCATTATTAGACACTCATAAGTTTGCAAATTGTGATATATGTGTATGTTGTTTGATATAGAGGAGCAATTGGAACGTCAACCCCCAGACATTGCAGGAACTTCCAGGTATTAGCTTCGGGAGCAACTTGTGAGCAACCTAGACGGTCTCACTTAATTACTTGTCTATTTAAATTCTGTCTTGAAATGATTGAGTGTGGCTTGATTGTTGATTCCGAAAATGAAGGTCCGATGATTGTAATACTGAATTGAGATATTGAAGTGTTGATTATATGTAAATATGAAGAACTATGTGCTTCATAATATGATTGATTGTGATAGATGCATTCCATACATGAATGCACAATCAAATAATGATATGTGTGACCAGAGTAGCCACCAATTAGAGCTTAAAGCTCAAAGTGTGAAAAAGAGTCTCGAGCTCAGCAAGTGATAATAGCCTAAGACTCACTATGTAAAATGAGCCCTATATCCTCGTCGGATAAAGGACAGTTATCAATGAGCTCGGTATCTAAATGGATACGAGACAGTTCAGGCACTCGGTCACAACAACGTAATAATTGGAAAAGAGTCTCATGAGCATCCCATATGCATTTGCTTAAGTATGTTTAATTGATTGGAATGTAATTTGCCTATGTTTAAGTGTAAATGTGATATTGATGTAAAGTACAAGTTTGTAAAATATGTGTTATGTGAAACGTTGTATTGTATGAATTGAGTGAACCATCGATGATGGTTACCTCATCTGAGTTCGCAATACTCACCCAAAATTGCACGTTGACATTTTAGGACCGAGAGACGACGCGAGTCACTGAGAGACCCTACAAGAAGCTTCATTCTTGTACTTTTAACAAAGAAAAAATGGCTCAAAGGTCGGTCAACTGGAATTTTGGACAGATTAGATAGACTTTTTATATTTTTCCTCTTTCATATAGTACTCTTGTACTAGGTTTTGATGATGTACCTGTAGTAAGTATTGAAAGATATAATGTAGACTTCGGTTTTGTGAAATGAAATTAGGGGAAAAGTTGGTTTTAAACTATCGTGATTTTCTTATGATGCTTTATAAGTGAGAAATGATATGATGCCTAATGAAGCGAAATGTAGTGATCGAACGTAGCTCACCCTTATCGTAGGATATATACCGAAATCCCGGTGTGTACCCTGCAGTAAGGGAGCGCTACACTAACCAAGTATGAACTTTGGTTTATGCACCTACTGGTATTGTACCTATTGGATGCAAGTTGGTTTTTAAGAGAAAAACTGACATGGATGACAATGTACATACTTACAAAGCAAGTTTAGCGGCTAAAGGTTACAAACAAAAATAAGGAGTTGATTTTGATAAAACCTTTTCGCCAGTAGTCATGCTAAAATCCATCAGGATCTTATTAGCCATAGTAGCATATCATGATTATGAAATATGGCAGACGAATGTCAAAAGTGCATTTCTTAATGGGAATTTACAGAAGGATGTGTATATGGTACAACATGAAGGTTTTGAATTTAAGAGATTTCATAATCAAGTATGCAAGTTACAAAGGCCTATTTATGAACTTAAGCAAGCATCACGGAGTTGGAACATCCATTTTGATGAGACAATCAAAGAGTTTGATTTTATTAAAAATGTGGATGAACCACGTATATATAAGAAGATTAGTGGGAGTGAAGTCGTTTTCTTGGTACTATATATGAATGACATATTGCTAATTGGAAACGAAATACCTATGCTACAGTTTGTAAATATCTAGTTGTCCAAGAACTTCTTTATAAAGGACATGGTAGAAGCAGCTTATATTTTGGGAATAAAGATCTATAGAGATAGATCAAAAAGATTGCTTCGGTTGTCCCATTCTATATACATAGATAAAGTGCTAAAGAGGTTTAGCATAGAGAATTTTAAGAGGAGATTCTTACTCATATCGCATGTGATTTCTCTCTCATAGAGTATGTGTCCAAAGACACAAGAGGAGAGAAATAAAATGGATTATGTTCCATATGCTTCGACAATTGGATTAATCATGTATGCAATGCTATGAACTAGACTTATGCTTTGAGCATAACGAGCAGGTTTCAGTCTAATCCTAGTGAGGGTCACTGGATGGTTGTGAAAACTATCTTAAAGTACTTGAGAAGAACTAAAGACGTTTTTTTGGTCTATGGAGGAGATGGACTGAGAATTCAAGCATATTCAGATGCTAATTTCCAGTCAGATCACAATGATAATATATCATAGTCAGGGTACATCTTCATTCTAAATGGTGGTGTAGTAAGTTGGAAGAGTTCTAAACAAGCAACCATTGCAGAGTCAATGACCAGAGTACATTTCAGTGTCAGAGGCGGCAAAGGAAGTAGTTTGGATCAAAAAGTTCATCACTGAACTTGGAGTGGTTCATAGTATTGTTAAGCCTATAATATTGTATTATGACAACAACGGTACTAATGTGCAAGCAAGGAACCTAGGTCTTATCAACCGTCCAAACATGTACAGGAAGTTTCACTTGATCAGGAAGATAGTGGAGCGGAAAGACATAGCATTGGAGCGGGTTCCCATTGAAGAGAATCTAGCAGTTCCTCTTACTAAGCCGTTGTCTCAAAGGAGACATGATTGACATAAGGATGGATATGGTATTAAATTCATAGGGGATTGGCTTTAATGCAAATGGGAGATTGTTAGTTTATGTCCTTGCAGCCAATCAATTGGATACAAATTAATGTATGACATTATTTTGAATTAATAAAAAGGCTTTATTTATCTTTATATATTAATTTAATTAATATTTTATGTTTTAATACTAAAGGTAAAATTCTTGGAATAATTACTGTGTAATTAAAATTATGATGAGATTGAATTTACACTTATGCATTGTTCCTAAATGTTCCTAGTTATGGTTTCATCAAAATGGGATATTACTGAAACGGTAAAACTAGCACACATTATGTTTTTTTATTATGAAGAAAGTAATTGATCTCATAAATTAAAGTATACAGATACTTAAACTAATGTGTGGGCAATTATTAGATAATAAGTCACTAAACTGACCCAATTATGAGAATTCCAAATAGAATATTACTTATGTGTCTATAGATTATCTCATAATGATGGTTGTATAATTGATCCTCAGACTTGAGATTACCAAGGTATCTTATGTGGGAATTACTATGTTTTGATGCTACTTATGAATCGTCTTAAGATAATTCAGTCGGTAGTAATTGGATACAGTATGAACTATATGTAGATAGTTGAATAAGTCAATATAGGATTCATCACTCTAAAATAATTAGAAAGAATATTATACTGTTCTTGATTAGCAATGATTTATGGAATTCTTTAGTCAGAGTGAATTAAAATTTGAAAAGGTGTTTTTAAATTTTAATTATAAATTAATTACTAATTTATAAGAACGAACATGATTGGATGATAAAAGTAGACATTATATCCATACTCTATCCAATTAGAATATTGAATAATAAAAGGATTAAATTATACATCGTAGTTATGCATGGACAGGTTAAGTCAATCACTTTGACATTCCTGATATTGGGGTAATCATTACATATTGCTAGACGTCAATCATGATTTATGATTATGAATTATTAAAGATAAATTAAAAAAAGTTTTAATTTATCTAATTCTAATTGAGAATTAGAATTATAATTTATAATCATTTTCAATTTATTAGGAACCTAATGGATAACACATCAAAGAACACTTTGTGAAAGAAAAATCAATTTAATTAAGTTGGACTTCATTATAAAGTTTGAGAAACTTTGGGAATTAAATATGAGATATGTGATTTTATTAAAATTAAATTAATTATAATTAGAATTTGATTTTAATAATAATTAAAGAAATTTAATTTTAATTAAAGACCCTTAAGAGTTTTCTATTTATAAGGGAAGAACATTTTTAGAAGCTAGCACCTTTGTCTTCTTCCTTTCAAATCAGTCTTGAGAATTGCTTTGTAGATATGATCAGAGGTTAGACATTTGAACAGCTCGTGATTGATCAATCGGGAAAAAAGTTTCAAAAGTTTTTCAATAAGAAGACTAACAAGGTATGATGTCTAATTCATTTCATTTTATTCAATTATCAGGATCCACTTGAAATTCATCCAAAGTTTTGTTTTCAAGTATGCCTGTGACTCGATTATGGTTGGATTCCAACACATAATCTAAAGAGAACAATTATAATTATAATATTTAGAAAATGTTAAAATTAAACCCTATTATAACAGAAATTTTAACCTCATCTATTAAATGTCAACTAATGCTGACCTGATAAATTTTTAAATATTTTTTATTTTTTGTGAACACTCAATGCCACGTCAATGCTAAAGTAGCAAGATAGGACCCACTTTAAAAAAAATAGCAAAATGATCAATTTTGACCCTAAGTTTTATACCATTTGATAAGTTTAACTCTAATATTTTAAAGAGAACACTTAAGACCCTAACTTTTAGATAACATTAAAATTTAACACTATTACAACAAAATTACTTACGACTTGATGACTATGCTGACTTGACAATTTTTTAGTAATTTTTATTTTATTTGCATGTTATAACGACTTTATTTCATAATTGCAATTATATATATATATAACAGTTCTTATTTCATTATAATATTCTAGTAAACTATTTAACAAATTAGATATTTGATCATATTTATATATAAAAATAAAACTAAAAAATATTAAATTAAAAGTTTCTATCTTTTACTTATATTTATGTATAACAAGTTGTAATTATCTTACTTCGGACCTCTTATTAAATTCTCTCATAACTTCCCTTTTCAAAATCATAAAAAACATAATTAAAAATTATTTTTTATGATAAATGTAAATTAATAAAATATAAAATTACTAATATTATTATTATTATTATTATTATTATTATTATGATGATGATGATGATGATAAAAATAAATAAATAAATAACAATAACAATAACAACAATAACAATAATAACAACAATGACAACAACTTACATGGAATTATAAAAATTATATAACAACAATGACAACAACTTACATGGAATTATAAAAATTATATATTTTTTAATTATAAAGATAAATATGATATTTATAAATATTAAAAACTAAAAATCACGAATATGTTACATGTATAAGTAATAATTAAATGTTTAATTTTAATAAAAATGTGCATAGGAGAAGTTTAAAAGTTTAGTATTGTAATGTTAAAAGAATTGCTTAAAAATGAAACACATTCTCGTGATAGAGAACTACTTTTTATAAAGCCATAGTAGAGAACCACAATTTTTATAAAGCAGCTGTATTTTATTTTATTTGCTGGTCCCACATTGCAATTTTGTTATAAACCCGTTACAACATGTAAATAAAATAAAATAATTATTAAAAAAGTGCCAAATTACATCATCAAGCTATTAGTAATTCTATTATTATAGAGTTAAATTTTAAAATTTTCTAAAAATTAGTATATTAAGGGTTCTCTCTGGAATATTGTCTAATGGTATAAAAATTAAGTTCAAAATTGACTCTTTTGCTATTTCTTTTTTAAAAAAGTGGGTCTTATCTTGCCATGTCTGCAATAACATGGTATAAAAAAATTAAAAATTGTCAGGTCAGCTCTAACTTGACACGTAATAAACAGGATTAAATTTTTTGTTATGTTAGATCTAATTTTAATATTTTCTAAATGTTACAAATATAATTATTCTCTCTAAAATATTAAGGTTAAATTTATTAATTGGTGAAAAACTTAGGATCAAAAGTAATCATTTTTCCCATATAAACTTCAATAATTAGATAAATATTATGATATTTATATGTTAATTGAAAAAAATCAGACCCTCCAATTAATGTTTTTAGCTTTTCGGTCGCTATGAATACATCCTCCAGGTGAGGATTAAGCAAAAACTTTTTTCTGCTTTTGTTTTCTGTGATGGACATTTTTGTCCTTTATAATAACATTAATTACATTATTTAGTTTTTAAATAAATTATCGATTAATTTACGTAATTTATTATAGAAAAAGATAATAAAGTGACTCAATAAATAATTTAAATCAATGATTTGAAATTCGGGCAGAACATGGATCTCAATTAGTGTGAACCGGATTCATATCAGTCGTGTGATAGGAAAGTCCGATATGAAAACTATATATAAAGGTTAAGGTCTTCTACATTTGCTTATATCAATCATAATTATAAGAATTTTCTGATAAGTTAAAAGACCTTACGTTTTGAGAAAACTATAAAAAGTGTTAATCGAGTCTCGGGAAATATTTGCTGTAAAAGTCTAGGATGATTAGAACTCATTTTAGCCTCGAAAACTGCTTTGAAAGTTCGGATGAAACCAAGATAAAGTATTTTATATTGCCTTTATTTTTAACCCTTTTATGTACAATCCAAAACACATAATAAGTTCTATGCTACGTGTTAAATTCTTTCTGAACAATAAACTCAATTCGTCTTTATCCACGTATATTTTTTAACGATGGCTTCTAGACTCTCATGGTCTTCTTCTGCCTTCCTTCTCCTTATTGTCCTTGCCTTTGTTGTTGAGCTTTCACATGCAAGAGCAGTCTTGCTGTTCTGAACACAAGAACATGATTTTTTTTCAAAAAAAATATAATATAAAAGTAAGTAATATTTGATTATTCAATTAAACACTCATTAACATTACTTAAATTTTAAATTATAAATAATGATAGGAGATTTTTTAAAATAATTTGAAAGCAAAAAGATTTAACAGACCATTCTAACTTAAATGAAAGAACCAGATGTACTTATAATATTATCAACAAAATCTCAGCAGATGACGAATAATTAATGTTCTCTAAAATTTAACAAAAGCCACTAGTTAGCTCTGGATGGGAAATACATTTGATAAAGTCACGAATATTGAAATCTATCATAAATGATAATCCCCAATTGGCATTATGACATAAATACATATTTAAGTGAATAACCAGACATTTTAGCCTATATAAACACACTCTCTGGGTCAGGCAGCA
>JANQBM010000001.1:19177446-19190820 GCA_025594535.1 Erythroxylum domingense | reverse complement strand
AACCTGTTACCCACGAGCTTTAAGCTCACCCCCTCCAAATTCTGTCCAATTCAGGTGAAGAACAAGAAAGTGAGTAATTCAGGATACAAGGCGGCACCCCAATCTGCAATGTTCTTTTGTAATTCTCAGGATTGATTTTTGATAACTAAGGCTTTAGTCACCTTTCAGGTTTTACTAGTCTAAGAGTATTGATGTATTATGACTTGTAAGGTTATTAAAGCTTTGTAAAAAAAATATACATTTTGGAGATGAATGAAATATGTATATATATATTACTACGCATAATTACGATCATGGTTAAGTTTTTACGTTGTATATGTTGATCCAATAAATTTTGAGGTATTAGAAACAATTAACGATTACGTTTAGGTGATTCTGACAAGAGTTTCGAATAAATGAGAGCATTGAGAAGGAAAATTGATTGTATTAAATAAGGGAAGATGCAAAGGAAAAATACAGAGGATGAATATTGTCTATGATGACATCACACACAGAGGCTAGGAAAATTTAGAAGAAGAAGTATCCTCTGTGATGACGTCAGAATTCAGAGGCAAGGAGGATTAAAGAGTATAAGTATCCTCTGTGATGACGTCATAACACAGAGGCAAGGAGGATTGAGGAGTATAAGTATCCTCTATGCTGGCGTCAGAACACAGAGGGAAGGATGGATAAAGTATATAAGTATCGTCTGCGATGACGTCGGAACACAGAGGACACATCATCACATAGACGATACAACATAGAGGAAAGGATGGGTAGAGCATAGAAGTATTGTCTGTGATGATGTCAGAATACAGAGGACATGTCATCATATAGAAGATAGAACATAGAGGATAGACCATAGATGATAAGTGGTCAACCCAGAAGATAAAATTCAACCACAAAGGATAGATTATGGGTCAAGGATTATAAGAAGGAGTTAAGAAGTAATATGAGTTGAAGCATATCATCTGTGTTACTATTCACAGAGTATTGTCTGTGTTACTATTCACAGAGTATCGTCTGTGTTACTGTTCACAGAGTATCGTCTGTGTTACTGTTCACTGACTATCGTCTGGGTTATTGTTCATGGTTATCTTTTGCCCTATTTTTGACCCTTCAGAAGATAAAATTATCTTTCGAGGTCTTCATGAAAGTTGTAGCTCTTGAAGTCCTCTTTAAATCTATCCAAAGGAACCCTAGTTTGGACGCGTATAGGAAAAGCTATACTAATGGCCCTGAAGCAGGTATATGTGTAGAGTGTCGAGAAGACGACCCGATAATGATAAGTCTGATGATTTTCTTAAGGTTAGGCTCCAGAATCGGGCCCTAACAGATGTGGTATTAGAACATGCATGAAAGGGTTAGACTCCGGAAGTAGGGTCTAACATATGTGGTATCAGAGCATGCATGAAAGGGTTAGACTCCGAAAGCGGGGTCTAATAGATGTGGTATCAGAACATGTATGAAAGGGTTAGACTCCGGAAGCGGGGTCTTACATTACTAATTGGGTTAAAAACTGGGTTTTACCTGGCCCTAGAAGTCCAAAATAACTAGCAAAAAATTAAGTTTTAGAGGCCGATCAACATTTGTCCTCGCACAGGCCACGATCATGGCCCTGTGTCCTCTATCGGGCTTCCTCCAAATCTTCTCCATTCTTCAATATCTGATCTCAAGCACATCAAAGGACTTGAAACACACAAAATTAAAGCTCAATAACATGCTCTAATCCACATAACACTCAAAACATAAATATCTAACCAACTAACACAATTCTAAACCTAACATGCATGAATCAATTAATTGACAACTAAAAGAACTAAAATGCCTATTAAAACATCATGCAACCTAAAAATATCATCTTTTTACCTGTATATTAGAAAAGGAAATATATATAGAGTAGTTACAAGGCTTTAAAACCAAAGGGAAGGAGAATCTGGTCTGCAAGTTGAAGAAAAGCTTAAATGGGTTGAAATTAGCTCTGAGGCAATGGTATCAGAAGTTTGATTCCTTTATGATGGATCACAATTTCAAGAAAACGTATATCGATGCATATGCGTATTTCAAGAAGTTCACAAGTAAGCACTTCATCATTCTTCTTTTATATGGTGATGATATGTTGATAATGGGTCAAGATGTTGGAAAAATCCAAAAGATGAAGGATAATCTATCTGAATCTTTCAATATGAAAGATTTAATACTTAAAAAGCGTATTTTAGGCATTGAGATAACATAGGAAAGGAACAGTAGGAGATTTTGATTGTCAAAAGAAAGGTATATTGAATGGGTGCAAGAAAGGTTCAATATGAAGCATGTCATACTAGTTAGCACGCCACTAGCACCTTACTTCAAGTTAAGCATGCATTCATGCCCTACAAATGAAAACGAGAAATATAGTATGTCTTCTATTCCATACTCATCTGTAGTAGGGTCTTTGATGTCTGCTATGGTCTGTATAAGACCAGATACCACACAGGCTATTGGGTTAGAGAGCAAATTCTTGTCGAATCTAAGAAAGGATCACTAGGAAGTAATGAAATGAATTTTGAGATACTTGAGAATTACTCAAAGTGGAATTAACGTTTTAGTGATGGTGAGGTAATTCTAGAAGGTTATATGGATGTAGATATGACTAGAGATTTTGAAGGAAGAAAATTCACTTCAGTTTTTCTATTCAAATTTACAGTTGGAGTCATTTTATGGCAATCCAAGTTACCAAAGTGTGTAGCATTATCTACGACTGAAGCAGAGTATATAACTAAAAAAAAAGCTAGTAAGGAGATGCTTTGGTTAGAAAGATTCATTCAAGAGTTATATGTTAAGCAAGAACACTATGTAGTATTTTATGATAGCTAGATTACTATTAACTTGAGCAAAAATAATATGTATCATTCCCACATGAAGCACTTATATGTCAGATATCATTGGTTGAGGTATGTGACTGAGGAGTAATAATTAATATTGATGAAGATTCGTACAGATGTGAATGGTGCTAATATGTTGACTAAAATTGTTCCCGAAAGTAAGAATGAGCTTTTTAGTAAGCTTATTAGGATGTCTTTTAAATCATAACATGTATTTCCTATAATTGGGCTAAAAGGGGGATATTATTGAGTGTCTAACATTATTTTGAGACTTTTAGTGATCGTTAAGGCTTTTTTGGTTTGTATGAATGACCACCAGGTGAAGACAAGATGAATGAAGGTTGAAGGAAACTCTTCTAGGGAGACACAACCTTGTAGGGTGCTACAAGCATGCGTCCTTATTATTGAGCAAGTTTTAACCTGATAAAACCCTTAATATTCCATAAGCACACGGGTCGTCACGTAGTATATGAGGTGTCGATCCTATGAGGAATTAGTGAACTAATTGAATGCTAATTTGTTTAAGGCATAAAAATGTAATTAAAATAAAAACAAAAATAACCAGAGAATTAAGCAATTGAATATGGATAAATTGAAAGTGAAATTGTAAAATTAACATAAAGAAATCAAAATTGACCGCAATCAATTAACAATAGAAAATTCATACAAGAAAGATTAACCAATTATAAGAGAAGGGGATTTATCCTATCATCTAATGCTAACTTAATCACTTTTGAGTTAATTCACTATTGATACTAGACCTTCAAAGGATAGATTACTCTCTCTCGAGTTATAATCATTAAACCTAATTGAATTGAATTAGTGACATTGCAATCTCTTAGTTAACAAAAACAACCTACAACCAAATTTGATCTTAAGCTTTGTAATAGAAAATTAGGTCCTTACATGAGATCTTTCTTCTTATAAATTGTTGGTTTGATTGTTTATGTGATCTATTAAATTATTTAACTCTCATTACCCAATCTAATTATTTTGCTATCAGTTCACTCTCTCGATTTATTACCAAAGCATACAAATATGAAAAACAATCACAATACCTAAATCATTAACATCAAAAGCAATCAAATTAATATTGATTCAAGAACAAATCCCTAAAAGCATTTAGATCATCCTTAAACACATATTCATGATCATCAAATCCATTTTATACATCAAATGAAAGAAATAATAAAATGGAATGAGAAAGATAACTTTGAGTGGACTCGGAGTGACAACAGTAGGAGCAGTAGCAAAAACTCCTTCTCCTCTCTCCTTTCTCCTCTTCTTCCTTCTTCTCTCCTCTTCCTTAGATTCTTTCCAAATGTAGCAAATAAAGGCTCTCTTAGATTAGGTCATTCTTTTGTCTTTTATAGTCCTAGGGCTTTTTAGGGTAATGACTAGGTTTTACTTAGGCTCAAATGTCCGAAATAACCCTCTAAAAGTTGAGCTCGGAAGCAGTCCCCATATCTGTCATCACACCTGTCACGATTGTGGCCAATGAGTCACGATCGTGACACTTAAAATTTTGTTTCTGTCATAATCGTGGCCAATGAGTCATGATCGTGGCCTATCCTATTGGCTTCCGTTATGATCAAAAAATTGTTGAATGCAAAAACAAATTACATGTTTTATGCTAAAAACTGCAAGTATATGGGTCGTTACTTGTAGTAAAAAGTGAATATCGTCTTACAGAGATTGTACTTAGGCATCACTTAATTCAGGTTATGCTTTATTTAAGACTCAAATTCAAATAATAAAAACTAAAAAACAAACTAAATCAAACAAACTAGCAACGAAGAAATAATGTAATAAAAGTGTAGAAACTTTGATTTCAAGATTAAAGATTAGAGATCACTTTTTCCTTATCTTGTCTTCCTCCTACCTTGTTGATTGAATTATGCCTAACCTAAGATGTCCTAATATTTTAATCACCCTCTCTTAAGGTGTAATCAAATGTCCCTAGCCAAATTAAATGGAATTGACTATGCAATCTCTTAATCTATAAAATTAGTCCACTAATTTAACTAGTTATGAAGCTATCCTATGGGTAATCAACTAATTAGTCAAGATATCTCTTTAACTAATCAATTAACTTGATAAATGCAGGTCTATAGGATGCTAACTCTTATTGTACAACCCTACATAATTTACCTAACTCAAATTCTCAATATATTGTAAGGTTTAAGGGTAAAATTTATCAAAAGCATTCATTCATTTAAAACAACAAAGTAGGAGTTCAACAAGTAGTTTAAAAGTAATTTCTACAATAAATTCAACCACTCATAGTAAGATCAAGTTCAACCATATCCATATCTCCAAAATATGAAACATACTAGAAAAAAAAAATACAATAGTGGCTTTCTTCCCTTTTTGTATATGAAAATCTATAAAAATGGAAATTTGATGGAAGCTATTGATTATCAGCCCTGATTCCCACCTTTTACACCTGGAAGCTTGTGATTTTTCATGAATAGTCAAAAAATGTGAATGATGGTTGGAAAATATATAATTGTGTAAGGAAGGATTTTTTATTTTTTGTCTTTTAGTCACTAACATGTTTGGAAGTGTTCCCACGTTTTTCTTGATGCCACGATCGTGGCCCTTGAGTTAAGCTCTCTATCATGATAGTGGAATACAGGCCACGATTGTGGGCCAATCCTAGTGCTTTTGTCACTATGGGCCTATGTTATGACCCGAGTGCTCTCTAAAACTCCTTTTTTCTTCGATATTGACCCTGAAACACTGACAAACACATCAAGGAACCTTAAAAACATAATATTTATGCTCAAAAGCTTGTACTAGCCCATAAAACACTTAAAGCACAACTAATTAACAAACTAACACAATTCTAACCTAAACACATACTAAATGACTGAATTAACAACTAAACATATATCAAACTATGCCTAAAATACGATACAATTTACACTTCTTAACATCCCCACACTTAAACGTTTGCTTGTCTGTAAGCAAAAGTCACATATAAAAAATAAAATTCTATCACTTCATTTTCACAAAGATTAAAGCTTGCAATCCCTCAAACTTTGGCCAACTTAAGTGTCAAGCTACTATACACATCATGACTAATTTTCATTTATGTACATAAGCAAACTTAACTTAGGAAACCATCACTTAAAGGTAATTATAAACTCAAAATGGATCTTCCTTATGGATTTTAGTCATTTCTCTCAAGTTTTTGATTGTTAATGTTTTGCTCAAATTTCCTATAGAAAACTACACCATTATAGGCTTGCTAATACACTAATTCTCCTCAATAATGATTACATGTTATGATATATCAAAAGGACTTTGTTTTGAGCTAAGGTTAAGGTGGGTTAAAAAGGTTTTAGGGGTTAAGATGGCATCTCATCTCTCTTCGAAATATTACCCACTATTTGGAACCTATCACAATGTAATACAAAATCTCAGGTATCCTTAAACAAGTTTGGCGAGTAGAATCCACATTTTCAAGTGCAAGTAGCCATCTTGTTGCTCTATAGTGTCCTGCATAAACTGAACTATGACACTAAGTCAAAACTTTAGGCATTTCATCTTCACGGACACACCTGCGAACTAAACTATTAGCACATATTTTATATAACACAGGTTCATCCCAAATATAACGAGACCACTAAAATAAAAAATGCTTCCTTTGTTGATGCCAGAGATTCGAAGGAAGAATACCTCCTGAGATATAATTGGAAATATTTGCAAAGCAAGGAAGAAAAGGATTTTCTACCATCATTAAGGCCTCGTTAGGAAAACGATCTTTAATTTCCTCTTCCTCTTCATTTTGTATCCCTTTAAGTCTCGATAGGTGGTTCACTACAAAAAATTTTTCTCCTTTCTTGTCCTTAATCTCAATGTTGAATTCTTGGAGCAGAAGCACCCATCGGATGAGCCTAGTCTTAGCACCCTTCTTTGCAATGAGATAACACAACACTGCATGATTTGTAAAATAATAACTTGTGAGCCCAAAAGATAAGAAAAAAAATTTTCATATGCAAATACCATATCAAGGAACTCCTTTTTAGTAGTGGTGTAGTTCAATTATGCTCCCGTCAAGGTCTTGCTGGCGTAGTAAATTACATTTATCCTCTTCTTGCTGGCGTAGTAAATTGCATTTATCCTATTCTCCTTCTACTGTCTGAGTACAAGACTAATGGCATGGTTTCTTGCATCATATATGATCTCGAAGGGAAGTGACCAATCTGGCGACGTCAAAATAAGTATTATTGTAATTGCGTTCTTTAACCTGTTAAAAGCATCTAAATAGTCATCTTCAAACATAAAAGGCACATATTTAACTAATAAGTGAGTCAAGGGTTTAGAAATACGAGAAAAGTCCTTGATGAACTATCTGTAGAACCCTGTATGACCAAGGAATGCTCGAATGCTCTTGATGTTGGTAAGAGTGGGAGCCTTTCAATCACTTCAGTCTTAGCTCAATCTACTTCAATCCCCTGCATGAGATTTTATGGCCCAAAGCAACTCCCTCTTGGACCATGAAATGACACTTATCCTAATTCAAGACTAAATGAGATTCCTCGTATCTTTGTAACACTTTATCCAAATTAAATAAGCAATGATCAAAAGGGTCTCCAAAAATAAAGAAGTCGTCCATAAATTGTTACACCCCTATATGGAACCTGTAACCATCCATACATAAGGCAACCAATTTCCTGTATATAAATTCATAACATGCATTTTGTTTCAATGCTATACATATACATATTACAAAACTCCCTAATGCTTAACATTACAAGTTAACAGTAGTAAAACATTCTTACATTTACATGGTAATCCAAAATAAAACATACAATTTTCTTTAACCATTACATATACAATCATATTTAACTAAAAACACCTTCTAAAAGTACTTTTTCTTTTATCTGTTGGCCTTGGTGCCTATAAATGTTCCCTGTACCTCACTCTTATGACATGGACCTACATGGATTAACACCCATGTTAAGTTTAAAAGCTTAGTGGGGAAAACACTTACTTTGGATGGTCACTCATAGCAGTCATCCACCAAGCACACACATTCAGAAATATCACAATTCATATTCTATAAATTCACATTCATGAACCAAACATTGATATTTAATGGTCATATAAACAATGATGGCATACTTGAACAAAGTACATAATGCAAATATGCTTTAGCATATTATCCGTATGCCAAAAATGCATATTTATCAACCAAATATTGATATTCAATGCTCATTGATACAAATTATTAATATAATTGTACACCATTACAACCAATACAAATGCTCATCAATACCAATTATTCACGTTGTCATATTGCATTTCTTATTTATGACTGTTAAGGTTCCTTTTTGTGTTAAGTTTGCACATTTTCTGTGGGTGTGGATAATGGGTATTGTGGGTATATAAAGATATCAAACTATGGATACCCGAAGGTATCGAATTGTGGATACCCGAAGGTATCAAACTGTGGATACCCGAAGCTATTAAATTGCGGATACCCAAAGATATCAAACTGTGGATACCCAAAGTTATCAAATTGTGGACACCAGTGGTGTCAAACTATAGCAGTTTTACTGTAACCCTATAACCATGCCTATCTATCCACAACCAAGACAATAGAGCAGGAACTATAACATTTCCTTTAACCATTTGAAAATTTCAAAATTCATACATTAACGAATCATATGATATGCTTTTCAAGTCATAAAATCTACATTTGCATTAATACTTGCAATTCATGGCTTAACTCCATTAGAAGGGTATTAAAATCAGACTTGTATAATCTTACTGTACACATTTGAGTAATGAATATGCGTATAAATCATTTATGAACCTGTAAATTTTCTTTGGAATGCATTATGCTTAATCTTATATTCCAAAGTTTAGTCTCCCAATTTGCATGTGATAAGTTGTATTTCATTTATTTCTAGATTTGTGAAAAATTTCATATATATTCATAAAGGTTTGGATAAGATGCAATAGAAATCAGAAACAAAAGCAATGCCATGATCGTGATAGGCACTTTCTCTATTCATACCACTACTTGTTCCTCATATACAAAATGTTAGAATTGGGTTTCTAGGTCTTTTAGATATTTTCCCCTCTGTGTCTCTCGTTTTTATAGAACTAATAATCAAGCCATTTGAACTCCTAACTCAATAATCAAGCCATTTGAACTCCTAACTCAGTAGATATAAACCAAATATCATAACTCGCTTTAAAATAAGGGTAACATCAGGTCAACATTTTTTATCTCAATTTTCAAGGTCATAAAGCCAGAAATAAGTCAGAGTCCCTTCTAGAGATGTTTAGATCTATCTCCTAGGTTTAATATGCAACTAAAATAACACAATTTAGAGGTCTGTAGGCTGAGTGATGACTCAAACAATGTGAGTGGTTCAACAAACCCTAGACAGAATTCCACTACGTGATACTTTCTTATCGTATTCAACCAATTTTATGCAAGGTAACACCAAAATAACAACAAAGAATCATCCAAGCAACCATTCCAAATCTAAATGAATCTTTTAACATATTCAAATACATATATATATAGAAATTAACTAAGTGAAGTCCCAAACCTTAAAATTGGCAAAGTAGTTCTTCTAATGTTGTTCCTTCCCTTCCTTTTTGGCTTCGCTTAAATCACTAAGTGAAAAATGATGAGATAAAATGGAGGGGAGAAAAATCTGAAGTTAGTCCATCAAAGTGTTGTCCATCTCCCCTCTCTATATGCATTTTAATGAATTTTCTAGTCTTAGACACATGTTTCAATCCCATTGGACCATATGTCACAATCCTATTGATCTATGCGTTACAATCCCATTGGACCACTTGTTACAACTATATTAGATCATGTGTTAAAATTATATTAGAAAATGTGTGACAATTTTATTGGACCATGTGTTATAATTATATTGGATCATGTGTTACAATTATATTGGATACACATGCTTTGATCTTATTGGTCCATGAGTTGACTTTAGGAAAATTGAATATTGGTCCTTCTGCTTCCTTTAATTCCCACATTGGCCTATAATCTTATCAATTTATTTCATTCCCCTATGTCTTAAGTTTTTAATGGCATAAATTTTACGAAATTTTATTAGTTATATCAAGATTTATGCCCCAAAAACTACAGGCTATTCGAAAACAAGGATAATAGCCATAACTTAACTTCAAAACAGAATTCAAAAATCTTAAAGGCAGGATCAGATTTCAGTTCCTTCATGAAAATTTTAGAAATATGTCTCTAGTTTAATCTCCAATTAAAATTATCAAATTTATAGGTATACAGAACAAGATATGGCCAAATGATAAAAATCCATTCAACGAGGTACACATCCTAAATCAACTAACTTTGGTCATATCATACAAGAGCAACACAAAAATACATCTAATTTAACCAAAAACATCTCATCTAATTATGGAATACTTATTTTATCAATTCCCCTCACATCACATTTATAAATCCAAGCAAACATATTACACATTTCCATACATATTTCACATCTAAGTATATATGTCCATGTCGAAGCAAACAAATTATCCATTTACTCTTATCTTTTACATTAATTACCATTATATCTCTTACTATAATGAGATGTACTTAATTCATTATGGTCACTTCTCAATATATTCTAGACATGCCATGATACTTAAAGGGTATATGTTGGGGCGTTACATAAATACCTCTATGAAGTCTTCATTCTATATGCAAAGATGGCCATCATGCAACTTTGGAATGTGGCTAGTGTATTGCATATACCAAAAGGTATCCTCCTGTAAGAAAATGTCCTATAAGGCTAAGTGAAAGTAATCTTCTTTTGGTCCTGTGGGTATATGAACATTTGATTATACCTTAAATATCCATTAAGAAAATAATACAAAGTATGGCCAACCATCATCTTAATCATTTGGTCCAAAAAAGGTAATAGGAAATGGTCTTTCTTGGTGGCCAAATTGAGCTTCCTATAGTCAATGCACACTCTCCAACTTGTGATGGCCCTAGTGGAAATATTTTCACCTTTTTCATTCTCCATCACTATTATGCCTCCCTTTTTAAGCACACATTACATCGGACTCACCCACTTGCTTTCTAAAATTTAGTATATAATATCCACATCTAAAAGCTTCACCACTTGCTTCTTTACATCCTCTTGCAGGAATAGATTTAACCTTCTTTGCCTCTCTCTCACTATCTTGCATCCTTTTTCAAGGTTAATCGTGTGCATCACCACATTGGGGCTAATCCCCCTGATATTGGAAATTTTCCGCCTCATGGCTCCCATCCTCTTCTTAATAGTCTCTACCACTTTCTCTTTTTGCTTAAAATCTAATTAGTTGGAAATGATGATGGGTAGGGTGTGGTCCTTACTTATAAATGTGTATCTCAGGTGGGAAGGTATGGTTTTGGCTCTCTTGTAGGTGGCTTTAGAATAGAGGGTGGTGTGGGTGTATCCGTTCTCTAACTTCTCTTACTCACCCTCTTCACACAATTCCTCTTCACTCACACTCTTATCCCTATGCACTTCAATAACTTCCTCTTCAACTTCCTTAACACAATCATCCATAACATCAATCTTCATACATGCACTTTCATCCACTGGCTTCTTCAAACATTTAGTCATATTGAGTTCAACCTGCTTATCACCAATTCTTAAAACTAGTTTTCCTTTATGCGCATTAACTAATGCCCATTAGTATTCATAAAAGGCCTACCCAAAATCAATGGAAAATTCCTATATTTTTTAAAATGCAACAAAAAAAATCAATAGCAATTATAAATTTATCCATTTTTACTAAAAAATCATCTACTACCCAAAATGGCCTCTTGATGGATTGATCCACAAGTTACATAAGGATGGATGTTGGCTTGACATCTCTTAGCCCCAATTTTCTGGAAATAAACAAAGGCATCAAGTTAATACTTGCATCTAAATCACATAAGCATTTAGAAAATTCAAAATCACCAACAACACATAGAATAGTAAAACTCCCTAGATCTTGTAGTTTTAAAGGCATTGTGCTTATGATGATTAAAATACAATTCTCTATTAAAGTCCTCGTCTGATTGTCCTCCTAAGTGCATTCATGTGTCAATATGTCCTTTTGAAACTTTTGATACTTGGGTATACACTCGAATGCCTCCACTAAAGACAAATTAAGCTGAAGCTTCTTCAACTTCTCCAAGAATTTAGAGAATTGAGTGGCTACTTGATGTTGTCTCACCCTCTACGAATATGAATCTTAGGCTTGTAAGGGGGTGGCGGCACATATGGCTTCTCTTCTTCTTTCTCTTTTACCTTCTCTTCTTCTATCTCTTTTCCTTTACCTTTCTCCTTTTGTTGGCTATCCTTTTGCACACTTGGCTCCTCCAATTGCTTGCCACTCTTAAATGTGATTACCTTGAGTTGTTCCTTTGGATTGGCCTCAGTGTTGCTTGATAAGCTTCCTGCATTCCTAGAAGATGAAACATTAGTAAGTTGACCTACCTATAACTCCAAGTTGTAAATGGGTGAAGCGTGATTCTTTACAGTTTGGTCAAACTTTGCCTCAATTCTCTTCTGACTCTCTTCTTGTCTTCTTTGACCTTCCTCTTGGCTTGAGAATTTTTAGCCCAATACGTCCGTAACTTGTCCATTTTTCTCTCCAAAGACCTAAGTCAGTCTTGTTGAAATATAAGAGATCCTTATGCTCTCACTTGGGCACCTAAATGGTTAGTATTTCACAAAAAATATGGGTGATTTTTCTATCCAGGATTATAAGTGTTAGAGTATAGATTGCTACCTCTTTACGGCTAGCCTAAGTAATTTACTTGTTCTATACCACTGGCTTCAAACATGAAGTATTCAGTTATGCCATAATTTTCTTACCTATATAACTCACATTGTAATTGCATGACCTTGACTGTGGATGAAGAAGCTCCTTGCATGTAGCTCAACTGCTTAAAGGGCGATAATTTGTTCTTACAAAGCTATCATTGAGTTAATTGGAATCATCGCTTTTTGCTACTTGGATCCTTGTCTACTCCTTTCATTTGACCACGTGCAACTATTGCTTGCCAACTCTTCTAAAACATTAGGAGCTGCATCAGTAGTTTTTCTCATCAAAGACCCCTCATGTGGCTACATTTATGGTTCCCCTTGTGCTTTGATTTACACCATTGTAGAATGTTTGCAAAAGGAACTCCCTCGGAAGGTTATGGTGGGGGCAACTCCTTTTTAATTCCTTAAACAATAACTTGCCATCACATTCTTGAAAGTTTGAGATCTTCTTAATGATTCTTGCTTTCTTGGTCAAGGGGAAGTACTTAACCAGGAAAGCTTAGGTTTGATACTCCCAAGTAGTGATTTTCCTTGAATTGAGTGAGTTATACCATGCCTTTGCTTGATCCCTCAAGGTAAAAGGAAACAATCCTAAGCTCACAACATCATTAGACATCCCATTAAACCTGAAGGTGTAACATCCCGGTCCCACATGACGGGTCGGATCAGGGAAACGGGTCTATGAGAAGACCAATGAGAGTAGTAATGAC
>JANQBM010000001.1:19138365-19149042 GCA_025594535.1 Erythroxylum domingense | reverse complement strand
TTATCTCAATTTATGTACGGAGGTAAATTAAATAAATTTGTTCATTTTAAGCATCCCTGGTGGGGAATTCCTCCCCCGTGGGCCACGGGTCCAGATGTCACGTAGGACGTCGGGCCTTGGACCCGCTCGGGGAGGGGTTCCAACAAATAAGATCCAATATCAATTCATCGTTACTTCGAGGCTCAAGGTGTTCAACTGCCACCACTGACACCATCCCTGCCTCCATCACCATGAGGCTTTGTTTCTATTTCTTTTAAATTTAGTCTTTATTTTTGTTGTTATTTTATTTTACTTTATGTTTCTTCCTTTTTTTGTGTTTGTTTGTCTCCTTCTCACATTGAGGATAATATGTTTTTCAAGTGTGAGGAGGGTTGTGTGTTTTTCTTTGAGTGTGAAGTTTGCATATTGTATGATAGTTTGTCAGGGTGCATATTGTGAATTGTGTGAATGTGTCGATGGCTTAGATGAAATGAAATTGATTTAATTGTGAACATAATCTATTAGGTTGTGAAGAGTCATTAGCTCACGAAATTAGTGATCTATGTTTTTTGGCTAAATATGCAAGTTCATTAGGATTTTGTGTTAGTTTATTACCCTATTAGTTGTCACATTCATTCATAGTTTTATGTCTATTAACTTAGTAGCTTTGCTAGTATTTTTTCATGAAATCAAGTAGCTAAAGCAATAAGGTAGGCATTAAATAATTTTTTTGTGTGTTTGTAAATTTTAAATAAATAACTATTTCACTAGCCTTCAGATTATGAATAGAGCTAATAACTAGTTAAGAACGTGATGTAGTCGAGTAATCGGATCGATACCCATCATAAATGTGTGCTTTCGTGTCAGAAGGCTATAATGACGTTCCAACCAATCAACTTAATTAAAACATGACTTAGTCGAGTAACCGGATCGACATTCATCACCAATGTTTGCCTTCATGTAAAAGATTAAGTTCATGTCCAAAAAAAAGTAAATAAATAATGATTTCTAATAAAACCTACCGAAATTATAAATAGCTTTAACTTTTCATGAAAACGTACTTAGGAGTAGTTACAGAGTTTGAATGACCAAATAATAATTAATGTGTGTGTAAAATTGAAAAGGGTGAATAACTTGACATTTGGGTCTTGATTAATATGTATATTTAGTCCAGAGCTCCTAGACGTGGATTTTGCATGTTAAAGATTTGAAATAACTTGAATGATTGTGTTTATAATTAAACTTGTTTCATAAAGTTGAAGTCATTATCTCATTATTGCATTGTGTGTTTTGTGATTTTTTGTGATTTTTATTTGTTTGCTTGAGGACAAGAAAACATTTAAGTGTCCGGATGTTGATAAGTGTAAATTGCATCATGTTTTAGGGCATAATTTGATATGTGTTTAGCCGTTAATTCAATCATTTAGTATATGTTTAGGGTAAAATTGTGTTAGTTTGTTAATTATTTATGTTTTAGGTGTTTTATGGGTTAGTACAAGTCTTCGAACTTAAATATTATGTTTTGAGGTACCTTGATGTGTTTGCTTGTGTTTCAGGGTCAACATCGAAGAACAGAGGAATTTCGAAGACATTTGGGCTGAAACAACGACCCACGATCATGGTATGTCAGGCCACAATCATGACAGAAGCTCCATATTTAGCCCACGATCCTGACTTACATGCCATGATTGTGACAGAAGCCTAGGGAATGGCCCATGATTATGACCTGCATGCCACAATCATGACAAAAGGCTCAGATGTGAGCTGCGATCGTGGCCTGTGTTAGGCAGACGTGCAGACACTCATGAACATCAAAATTTGAGGGATTTTTTGAACCTTTTTGACCTTGAAAAAATCCTAGGGTTACTCAAAACATAAGAGGATATAAAAAGAACAAAATGAGTTAGAGAAAGGAGCTTTTTGCATCAGGCATCTTGTGAAACCCCCTAAAGAAAGATCTTCGAGAGATACAGGAAGAGAAGAAGGAAGAGAGAAAAGGAGAAGAAGCTGACTCAAAGTGTCACGACCCCGAACCACATCGGGCATATGACAACCACCGCATACCTGGGCTAAGGATACTCACAGTACCCTTAACTTGACTATGCAAGGCTAACTGGATATCTTCAAGAACATTTCAGCAGTAATATTTTGAAAATACCAAAATGAAAAACACTTATAAATCAGTTTCAATTGCACTTCTATATTCACATTAAAACTTTACAATAACTTTCGGACTTTGAATTCCACTCAAGAGCAATCTCAACAATAGTATAAAATTTTCATACATAAAGTAATTTACAAACCACAAGACAAACAAGAGTTAATTTAAAAAATTATAAAGCATATCAACATAATCATGAGCCATTATACAACAAAAGTACAAAACCGAGGCTACCCACCTGCGATAATACCCCAAAAATGTCAAAGACTACACGATCCACTCAGAGCTTCAAGCTCACTAAATTAACCTACATGCTTGGGAAGCGAAGGGGGTGAGTACACTATGTACTCAGTGAGTAGGAAAAAAGCATATATCCCAAATAGAACCCTGTACACATCAAGACAGTCTAAATTTCCTAATGATAGTTTTACACATCTAACATGCATATAACCACATATGAAGTGAATATGCATGATATATAAACATATAAACCTAGTTTATGACTCATCCCATACTGGTTAGGAACCATATAGGTGTAACATCCCGTTATCCTATGTTAAGGGTTAAGAACCTAGAATACGATACATGAGAGATTAATGAGAAGTTAGAAAGTGAATTTCATGTTCATGCATAATATGACATACACACACATGTGAATATTAATGTTTGCACACTAAAATGATTGTACATGCAGTCATTGACATTTTTCGGGTATAATTGAGTTATAAATGTGATTTTTGATATGAATTGTGGTTCATATGTATTGAAAATTGAATTGGTGTGTATAGGTATTGATTTGGAAATTTTGGTGAAATTTAGAAAATTCCTAAATTTTTGGGTAAATTTTGAACTAGGAAAAATGTCAAGTAGTAGGATATTTGATAAATAGAAGTAGAATTAAGAGTCAAATGATAGTGGAAATTTTTATAAATGACATTTGGATTTAATGACATATGTCATTGAAGTATGGAGACAATTGGGCTAGAAATTGGAGTTGATTGGACTAGTTAATGAAAGAACCTAATTCCAACCACTAGAAATTTGACATATGGCAAGTGAGTGTTTAACTCACGACTCCCTAAGGTTGAAAGACCCATTTAATTGTTTTACCTTCATTCTTCCTTTTCTTCTTCTTCACTACGAAACTCTTCTTCTTATCTTCTTTATTCTTCTTCACTTTCACAATTTTTGCTTTACCCACCACCATCAAAGTTGAAGCTCACTTTCACCTCCATTTGTTACCATCATCTTGCTCTCCCTTTCATTTTTCAATAAAGACCTAACCCTACAACCTTTGAAGGATGATGTACAAGGGTTGTGTGGAAAGCTAGGGTTAAGAGAGATCTTGAAGAGTTTAAACATTAATCAAGCAAGTTATGCTTTAATCTTTATGGGTTTTGTTAAATGGAACATGTCTGATGAGAAATGTGATGATTGATTATGAGTTTTTACATATGTTTTTTAACGTGGGTTTTGCAGTGAGTTAATGTTATTCATGAATTGTTTGTTAAATAAAACATTTGTTATGATAGAATTAGGAGATGAATGAGTATGAACAAGGAAGTTTGAAGTATGATGATGTGTGTGTGGATGAAGAGATAGATAAAGTTATGTCTTACTTGGTGTTAAAATGAATGATAATTCATGAGTTTAAATCCAAAGAAAAGGCTAGTGTATTGTCTTGAAATGAGAAGAAGTAGGATGATATTTTGGAGATAAGGTGGAGTTGAAAATGAAGTTAAACGTGTGTTGGCATATGTTAGATGGAGTACTTCACTAAATATGCATCTATATTTTGGCTATATCTTGATTTGTAGATATCAAGATCGGATGGATTTTGATTTAGAGTAAACTAGGAACATATCGATACATTTTTTATGAAGGAATAGAGTTTTAAATATGTCCTTAAGAGTCTTGAAATTTGGATTGAAGTTGAGGATTGTGTTCTGTCGAGGTATAAGAATAGTCTGTAGTATTTTGATTATAACTTGCATGATAATGAACCAAAATGCATGAATTTGATTTCATTAGAAAGATAAGACATAGAGGAACATTTTATTAAAGAATATGTTCCATAAAAACCTCATTTTATAGGTCAAAATGGTCATATAATACTAACCTAAAAATATGTCCTGTGAAAAACTGGAAAATTGCAGTATAAGTAGGAGAATTGTTTCTGTCACGATCGTGGCAGGGGATTCCATGATGGTGGGTGGTGATTTTTCATGGAAATATTTTGATTATGTAATGGATGAACCAATTAAGGATGAGGTATATATCTATGATGCTTTTGGACTTAATTGGGGCTTAAAGGAACATAATTTTGATGTTGGAAAGGTTAGTTAAATGTGTGATAAGTTTTGATTGATTTTTTATGTTATACTTTAAGAAAAAGGATGTTTGATGGCAATGCATCTAAATTTGAAATGTTTAGAGTGTTAAAAGAGGACATAACATAATGAATGAATTGTTTGATGCTTTATGAATGAGATATACTATGGGAAGAGATAGGATTTCATGAATGATGAAATTAAGTTGAAAATGATGAATCAAATTAGTTGAATTTTGTGGAGTTAATGTAATCAATATGGTAGTTGAATTAGTACAAAATGAGGTCATATTATAAGAGGTGAATTCGAGAAAATTTGGTGTGAAATGGATGTGTTGAATTCGTGCAGAAAAGAAGGAAGAAAAGGCAGGTCATGATCGTGGCCCTTACCCCACGATCGTGGTCTGATAGAATATGTTTATGTCACGATCGTGGCTCTTCCCCTCAATTACGGCCTGGCTAAAAAGAGTTTCTGTCATGATCGTGGCCAACTTTAAAGGTTTCAGTCACAATCTTGGCAAGGACACCACGATCGTGGCCGGTCCTATAAAGAAAAAGAGTTGTCTTTTGAGTGAAGTATGAACCAATTAATGCTATGGTGTTCCCATATAAGGTATTTAGGCTTAAATGATTTTTTGAATGAACCCAGTTGATGTTGAATGAAGTGATTGAAGTGGACAAAGAGTATTAAAGATTACAGAATGATTAAAAGGTGTTGTTAGTTGATTTTAAGATGTGTATTAAGGAAATATACCTGGGAATTTATCATTGAACATGCATTATACATGACATATATATACATATGCTCATGATCAAGTATTCATATGAATGTGCAAAGTAGTAATGGTAAATGTATATGTTTGCATATTATAGGAGAGCATACTAAGCGACTGCTTCCAGACGTTGTCGGAACTTCAAAGCAATAAGCACTGGGAGTAAATTGTGAGTAACCTAAGATGGTCTCACTATGAATGTTTGTTTATTTAATTATGTATTGAATTATTATGTGATGTGCATGCCCTGATTCTAGACATTGAATGTTTGAGGCATTTGATGCACGATTACCATATTTGGAAGTGCTCATTGTATGTGAATGTGACGAAATAAGTGATACTCAACTTGTATGTTGAATGCCAGAAAAAAGGTTCGATGACAAATGTGAATAAGAAAGAGAACATGAATGTGACTGAATGAGTGTGATTGATTGAATGGTGCACACCATTACATGAATGTATGAAAGATAAAGGCAGTCGTGACTTGAGTTGCCAGTGAAAAAGAGCTTAAAGCACAGACATTTATGGTAAGAGCCTAAGGCTCAATATATAAAGAGCCTTATATCCCCAATGGATAAGGGACAGTATGATAGAGCCTGGTATCTGCAACGGATACAGGACAGTAAAAAAGGCACTCAGTCACAACAACGAAATAAATAAATGTGAGTCTTATGAACATTGCATATACGCATGATGTATATATGTTTTGAATGATTGTAATGTATTATTAAGTTATGTTGAATGAGAAATGTGAACATTACGTACAACGTATATTGTGATGCTTTATGTTCATAAATGAAATAATGTGAATTATGTGATTATTTGAATTGATATGTTATGTGATATGAGTGAACCATCGAGAATGGTTACTTAACTAAGTTTGCAAAACTCAACCAAATTGCAACGTTGGCATTTTCAGATTCGAGAGAGCGACGACTTAGCTTCTAAGACTGCTTAGAAGAGATTTTGTACAACTTTTGGGATGGAAGACATGGCTCAAAAGTCAGTCAACTGGATTGAAGGACTCAGACTAAAATTTTGTTATAATTCCTCATATATGTAGCATGTTTTGTAGAAAAACGGTAGACTCTAATAGGTTATTGATATTGTATATATATGGATGACTTGTAAAGATACAATGTACATGTTGTTTTATTAAATGAAATGAGGAATTTGAGGTTTTAAATTATTATGATATTTATGGTTTTAATTTATGATGCCATGAGATATATGTGAAAGTGATATAGTTGGTGCACCGCTTATGTCGTCATATGCTCGAATATCTGAAGGATGTATAAGTAGGTGTCGGATGGGAGCGGGGTGCCACAATAGGCCTAGCCTATTAATCACTCTTTCAGTGAACATAGGTTCCAGTTCCAGTACACAACAGTAGAAAAGCATCATATGTAAAATCAAAACTTGTTAGAAAGTCAAATCTCATAATAGGCCAAAATAGTTATGTATGTCACCACTAATCGGCCAAACTAGTGTGCACACCCACTGAATCCCGATGTTCGCTCGACTTTCATTTGTGGTGAATCCAAACTACGGTCGACAAGAGCGTCATGACCTTAGGTGATGACCTCGTCGGTGATCAGACCTTTAGATGTGCAATCACCTGCAAGTCTAGTATAATTGTGTCGTTATAAGGACTCGACTTTTATATACCAGCATTAGGGGTCACTTAATCTGTTGTGCCTAGCATATGATTGGCCAATCGTTACCTCACCAATTTCAAACAAAAAATCATATACAAATATTTAATACTAAAATCAAGTAAGGTATCATGCCTTTATTTATCGATCCAACCGATAAAATGGAACCTTATTATGACTCTAAGATAAAAGAGAACACATACATGCAACTACATGACTCGGTTAGGCATATGTAAGCTCCAAAACGTTATTTCATGTAATGAAAGTCATTTTTTTGCACTCTAAGTGCAAAGTTACTCAAAAATGTAGTTTTAGAAAATAAAAAATTGTTCTTTGCACTTCAATTATAGGTTTGTTGAAAATAATATCATTCCTTAAAATACGAAAAAAACATAAGTTTCACTCCCAGTATAAAGTTATTCAAAACAATGTCGTTTATTAAAAATATAAGTATACTAGCATTTATTTGAGATTAAATTCTACTATACATTACCTAGGTTTAAAATTCACATACAATTCATCATACATGTCTTGGAATGTCATAACCCCATTTAAGAGATATGTTTTCCTCAACTCACCTCAAAAGAAGGTGTACACTCCTTTGACTTTAACAATCCTTGGTACGAGGTCCTTGATCTACAATTCCCGAGTCTTTATACATACAAATGTAATGTATTTACTACTTAAACATATAACTCATATTTATACAACATCATATATGTATAAAACATAATATCACTATTTTCTAAAGCTATAGGATTCGGCCATTAAGCTTCTCACATGGTTACTTCCCTTATTATTTACATAAGCTTTCTTTCGCATTTTCCAAGGCATTTAAAGCCTTGATCCAATACTTACACATTTTAAAGAATAATTGAGCACATTTTTATCCAAGTACATTAGGCCACTACTCATCAATCTAAGCAAAAATTTAAGTTTACTCTAAGTAAACATGAAAGCCTATTTCCAATGCACACCATCAAAATCCTTAAATCCTAAGCCAAGTTAACTTAGGCATTTTATCAAACACTTAAAGATTTAAACTTGAAAGCCTCCTTCCAATGCACATCTTCCTCATTTTTCATCATCAATTCACATTTTACATACACAATTAACATCGTAGAGTTCATTTAAATAATCAATTTCAAAAGATATTCAAAATTTCACAAACTTTCACTGAAAATAAGACATTTCAGTTTTGGCTTAAGGAAGCTTCTCCATGACTTATTTCATTCATCTAAATCATATTTCATGCACATTCGAGCATGGAGAACAATATATTTTAACACCAAACCTAAAATCATAATGTAAAGAGAGATGAGACAAAATTTATGTAGCGCCCCCTTACCATAGGGTACACACTGGGACGCCCGGAGGTCATTCCGGTATATATCCTACGATAAGGGTGAGCCACGTTCGATCGAGGCATCATATCATTACTCATTTATAAAGCATCATAAGAAATTCACAATAATTTAAAACCAAATTTTTCCTCATTTCATTTCATAAAACTGAAAGTCTACCTTGTATCTTTCAACACTTACTACATGTACGTCATCAAAACCTAGTACAAAAGTACTACATGAAAGAGGAAAAATATACAAGTTTATCTAATCTGTCCAAAAATCCCAGTTGACCGACCTTTGAGCTATGACTTCTCTTGCCAAATCACAATCTACATGGCTGGTAGAGCCTCGGAAGTTAGAGTCGTCTCTCGGTTGTGAAAAGACAACGTTGCAATTTTGGTGAGTTTTGTGAACTTAATGAGGTAACCATCATTGATGGTTCACTCAATTCATGCAACACAACATTTCACATAACACATATTTCACCAAATTATATTTTACATGAGTATCACATTTTCACTTAAGCATAAGCAATTTTGCATTTCAATCAATCAAACATACTTAAATAGATGCATATGAAATGCTCATGAGACTCTTTTCTAATTATTACGTTGTTGTGATCGAGTGCCTGAACTGTCCTGTATCCTTTTTGGATATTGGGCTTATTGATAACTATCCCTTATCCGATGAGGATATAGGGCTCATTTTATATAGTGAGCCTTAGGCTCTTAATCATTTTCTGTGCTCGAGGCTCCTTTTTACACTTTGAGCTTTAACCTGTAATCGGTAGCTACTCTGGTCACAACTGCCATTATCTGATTGTACATTCATAGATGGAATGCATCTATCACAATCAATCATAGCACATAGTTCTACACATTCACATACAAGCAGCACTTCAATATCTCAATCCAACATCACAGTCATCGGACCTTCATTGTCCGGAGTCAACAATCAAGCCACATTCATTCAATCATTTCAAAACATAATTTAAACAAACAAGTAATTAAGTGAGACCGTCAAGGTTACTCACAAGTTGCTCCCGAAGCTAATGCCTGGAAGTTCTGGCAATGTCTGGAGGTTGACATTCCAATTGCTCCCCTATATCAAACACCATACATATATATCACAATGTGCAAAATTATGAGTATTTAATAATACATATGTATGAAATGAATTATGTACAATGCATGTTCATAACACCCCCAGGTATCTTCCCATCAATTTCATTCACAAAATCATTTTCATATCAAAACTCATCTAAGTACTAATTATAATTAGGTTTATGCCTCACTAAGACCATTAGAATCTCAATTCATTTCTTATTCACTCACCTCAGCTTATTTTCTAAGTCACACTTTCGGGTCTATTGTTAACATTCGATTTGGAAGTGGAGTTGATGTAATTTGGTCATACTATCTGCTCGAAAAGTGTTCATCTATGTCTTATCTTTCCATTGACACTAAAATCACTCAATTTGGTTCAGAAATGTGGAAGATATACTTCCAAAATTATCTGGTTGTTCACAATCAAAAACAGTGTACTACGTACAACTTCCATCTAGAAATTCAATATCTTAGAGAAAGAAAAAAAATTATACTTCTTGATAATATTTGTAAGCCTATATCTCTAGTTTACTCCAAATTAAAAATCGTTTCATTTGGAATCTTATAGATCCAGATATAACCAAAATACCAAAGAGTGTTCAGGAAGAAAATCCTATTTCACTGTTCCAACAGATTCCACACTTTGATTTGATCAATAATTCTCAATTCAATTTAGAATGCTACAAAAGTTTACAAAGGGATAGAACACTGTGTTAGGAATCTATTAGTTCAAGAATTAGATCATTTGGAGATCTAGAGAAAAAGTTATGGTCATATAAGTAAAAAGTAGACGAAGTAGAAAGTAGACTAAGCAGAAGATAGATTTAGCAGAAGATAGACTAAGCAGAAGATAGACCTAGAAGATAGACTAAGCAAAAGATAGACCCAGAAGATAGACTAAGCAGAAGATAGACACACAAGGTAGACTAAGCAGAAGATAGACCCAAAAGATTGACTAAGCAGAAGATAGACTGTAACATCCCCTCACCAATGGGAAGGGTAAAATAGTCTTTCAGAATAAGTTATGAGTGCTTAAAATTGTATTGATATGTTCATGCATACACAAGTAGGTGAATAGTGAATTTTGCACATGTAAATGACTGTACATGCATTCATGACATTTCTTGGTATAGTTGTGAAGAAATGTGAATTTATGAAAAATATGATTTGTGTGTAAAAAAATTGTATTGGAGAGGGTTATTTTGGTTTCCCGATTTTTTGTGAATTTTAGAAATTTTTTGGAAAATTTTCGGGGTCAATTTTTGGACTAGGAAAAATGCCAAGTGGCAGAATAAGGGTTTACCGGTAGTGGAAATGACTGTCCAATG
>JANQBM010000001.1:19105178-19116814 GCA_025594535.1 Erythroxylum domingense | reverse complement strand
GACAGGAGCATTAAGTTCAATCAACTTGAAGGTAATTCTTTAAGTTTATGATTTGTCTTTTGTCTCGTGGGTATTATGAGATTTATTGAATTGATCCCAAAGCTCAACAACTTGAGCGTCTGATGATACTCCACCCCGAATATGTCTAAAGTTCACACTAGCTTTTGGGTCATTTATAGTTTAGAGGCTTGGTTTTGTTTTAAAGTAATCCGCTTTGATCCTTTTCTTTTCAAAGACTCTCTAGCTCTTGCTATCCTTTGGTGTCAAATCTATTGCTGAACGTTTTTTTGCTTAGGCAGAAAGGCTTACATGAACCATTTGGACAAAATCTACAAACAGAGTGACATATCGTGGTTTACACCAGTGGAACTTTTTAAGGTGATCTCTTTCTTACGCATGGTGCCTGTGAAATAAAGAAAAAGAAAAGATGACAATTGTTACTTATCTCATTTCTAGCATTTTTTATCAAAATTGATTATTGATAAAGAAAATGTTTTTCATTTTCATGTAATTGACATTCTATGATACTGTGTTTGGTGTACCCTACAAGCAGAGTTGCAACCAAAGAAAACTGCCATGTTTGTATAACGCATATACCTCGTAGCTAAATTGTGACTTATGCTAGGCACACTGGAAGAACAAAAAGTCTGTATCTCCTTGATTGGGTTTATTTATAGTTTGAGCTGAACGAAGCAGTGTTTGTCGCCATAATTGGTTGCTCACATGAAAGTTTTGGATACCTTTCTACATATTAAAGCATTTATGCACAATAGTTATATTGAATTACTTGCAATCCTCACTCACTTCCCCCACTCCACAATACCTAAAAGGGGAAAAAAAAAGGAAAAAAGGAAAGAGATGTTTGAAGTTTAATTTTTAGTTATTTATTGTAAGATGAGTGTGCATAATATATCTTTATGGTCCCTGATGTCAAAACCATTTTTCCTTGTAGCCTTGGTATGCCCATGGGATTGCTGAAGCTATAATGCGTACAGCTAATCTTTCCGTTCCACTAAAAGTAAGGGCTGTCTATCTCTTGATCAACCACTTACCGGATCACAATTACAATATTATGTCATTTTCTACTACATCCGTTATTTATTCAACTTGCCTCTTTGATGTTACGTCATGTTCCTCTAATTATTGACCTGCCTTGACACCTTGTTCTGGTGATAATTCAGCATATGCCTTAACTTGACAAATTGAATTTTGTTCGGAATTATTTCATATAGATGCTTAATTATTGTATGCTCAACAGCTAACTTTTTTTCTGTTATTGAAAAGCTGATTGGTTAAGGAATAAAATAGCAGGATATTAGAAAATACATCAGCTATACCAACTCTGGCCACTGGTTCAGCAACCTTACTTGATCTCCTGTTCTTTTTGTTGAGGTTGCATCAAATTGAAATTTTAACTTGTCTCAATTTATAAGGATTATATAGCTTTGATGCCAAGTTTGTTGAACTTTTCTACTGACTTCCTCATCTATGTATATATTTTTAATTCACTTGGTAAATGCAATGAAAATAATAATAATCCGTTGTTCTACAATGTGGACTCAGATATATGAAATTGGTGGTGGATCAGGAACTTGTGCGAAGGGCATAATGGATTACATTATGTTGAATGCACCTGCAAGAGTA
Source organism: Erythroxylum domingense (assembly GCA_025594535.1). Classification (NCBI taxonomy): domain Eukaryota; kingdom Viridiplantae; phylum Streptophyta; class Magnoliopsida; order Malpighiales; family Erythroxylaceae; genus Erythroxylum; species Erythroxylum domingense. Next base: position 19,115,170 of record JANQBM010000001.1, on the reverse strand, counting down.
TACAACAGTATGACCTATATGTATGTGCCTTTGAAATTACATTTTCATGTTTGAAATAAGTTTTCCATTTATGCTAAATGTTGTGCATACACATAATTCCTCCTCGTTTTCTGAAATTGTTAGAATTTATATCATGTATGGAATCTTTGTGCATGTCCTGACAGTTTTATGCCTACTATTCTTTCATATCCATAAGTTCACAAAACTTAATATGCAGCAAAGTGCTGTAATTTTGGAACAATGCACATTCTTGGCTAATTGTTCTTTGCTTTAAGTACTACCAGGAAATAACTCAGGATGGGAAATTCCAGCTTATTTGGAGTTATCTTGAGTTCTTACTGGAAACATCAGAATGTTTAGTGAAACAAATAATTGAATGTGTTGTTGGATGATTGATGGTGGATAATAAAATATGACCAAGTTTACAGCGTGAACATGAAAATAAACATGCTGGATTTTTCTGGCAGTAAATTGTACATTGATCGATGGAGAATTAATTTGATGAGTGTGTGGTTCTAGCTCATCAATCATGCAACTCTTTCTATGTTTGTTTTGGTGTGCAATTGTCTTTGTAATTCTTGTATTACAGATCTTGTTCTGAAATGATTCTTTTCTGCAGCTCAGTGGAAATCAGTCCATCACTGGCTGAAATACAAAGAGAAACTGTTGGAGAAGTTGGCAGTCACTTGTCAAAGTTTAAAGTGGAATGTCGCGATGCTGCTGATCGAAGTGGATGGGGTATGCTTTCTTCTTGGACTTGTTCAGCTTCTTTTTGTTAGTTAACTGTAATTAAAGGTAAGTAGTCAGCAGAAAATCAGACTGAAGATTTTAAATTGTGGAGGAATGAATTTGGATCATATTTGTATAGGAACCACTCCTCTTCCTCCTAAAATGGAGATATATGAAAATTTTAATAAATTTCATTGATGTGTCAAGAATATGGTCAAAAGTCAGAACTTGCTCCACATAACAAATCTTGAGTTCTAGATGGGATAGGTTTGGCTCCCCCTACAACATCCTAGTCTATGGAAATCTCTCTTTGGGAAAGCATAAGCTGTCCCTGTATTTCCCAGGATTGAAATCAGTAAATCATTTATATAAAGGGAACTTAGTTGCTTAAAATAAACTTGCATAACATTATATATTCTCAAGGTTGCAAAAATTTCCACTTTTCTACTTGACTTCATTTTCTTGTTAACGGAATTTGTCTTATGATTGTACAGAAATGCAATAAACTTGCATTGAAATATTTGAGAAAATAAAGAAAAACTGCAGTTGCGTTTGTATTTTCTATAACTTGTAGTTTTATGGAGGAGAGTTCATTGTTTTTCTGTGAACATGGCCATGGTGAAATCAGTCTGTTATAGATACGTTTAGTGCCTTATTTTCATTGTTTTCTTTAACACGCTTAATATACTTCACCCAGTTTTCAGCTGAATGTTTTCTTAGTAGTAATCAACCTTCTAAAATTCACAATTGAATCTAATTTGTTTCGTTATAGGAGACTTGGACCAACAACCTTGTTGGGTAATCATGTTAGAGGTATGTCCTATATTGGTTGATCCTTTTTTGGTTGAAAAATTGTTTCCTGGGGCCAACACCATAGACTTTTTGAGCTTTTGAAGATGATTGATGTTTTGCATTGGTTTCTTTCCTATAATGTTGTTGTTTGGAAATTATTTTTCAAGTTTTACCTAATTAATGCATGTTAAAAAATGATATTATGCATCAATAGTTCAGTCATTTGAATAAATCAAACAGGTTTTCATTTCAATTGAGCAGAGCCCTCTCAATCTCTGTAACATGACACTAAGTGGTACAGAATAAGTTGATTATCACAACTTTCCTTCAAAGTTTAGGTGAAATGTTTGTATGATGATTCTTTATTTATCACCTTAATCTTATAAACTTACTATTGCAGGTACTTGATAATCTTCCACATGACCTTGCTTACTCAGAAAATCAAGTTTCCCCATGGAAGGAAGTTTGGGTTGAAAAGCAACATGAAGGGTAGGCAGTAATGTGCAGTATATCTCCCCCAATTCTTTTCTTGCGAGCTTTGTACTGGGTTTCAATTCATACTGTTAAGTTAGAATGCATGGGTTCCTTTAAGCGATTGTTTTGCTGAGAAATATTGTGGGAAATTTTACACATCAACAATTGTGGTGACCTTGGAATGTTTTAATCCAACTCCTATATAATTTGGCATCTATTATAGGATAATTCCACTAGTAGCAGTTTACCTCAGGCAGGAGTGTACTTCTAATCGTTGTAATCTATTATTTCTTGTATATTGTATATGCAGTTAGTTGATACGCCTTATTACACATCTTAAGTATCCCTTATCTTGAAATTTCAAGAAGTATTTTCTTAAGATGCAATGGTGCAATATAGGGAAAACTTACTTTTGCTTTTTGTTTACTGGAATGATACACATTTTAGCCAAAGACTAACTGAGTTGTATCGGCCACTAGAAGATGCATTGATTAAGCGTTGTATTGAGACAATAGAATCAGAAAACAGGCATTCTACTTCAATGAAGAAAAGGATTTGGTCTAAGATCTTCCCAAAACCTCGAAGATGTTGGTTACCAACTGGCTGCTTGGTAAGAACTATGATGGTTCTTTATCGTCAACAGATTCATTTCTTTGACTTACACCTCATTGAAAATGCAGAAACTACTAGAGGTGTTGCATGAGGCATTACCAAAGATGTCTTTAATTGCTTCAGATTTCAGTTACCTGCCTGATGTGAGTATACCTGGTGAAAGGGCACCTTTGGTTTCAACGAAGGTATATACTTTTCTATTTTGTTGGGAATTGAACCACTAGTAGAGCTTGTTTATAATTGCCTAGGAAACACCATCTCCTGTGAGGTGGGAGGATTTGGGGAGAAAAACAAATCAAAAGGCAACTTATACATGTCTGCTATGCTAAGTTGCCAAAGCAATAACCAAGTTTTGGAATGACTGCAAACATTGTGGCAATAAATCTATTGTTGATGGATCATACATCTTCTTTTGCAAACCATGTATTTTGTCTTTTCCATCTCCACTTGCCCATATTATCTTTACTGTTAAAGAAACTGTCTACATTTGACTCATTGACTGTAAACATTAACTTGCTTGAATTTTCACTTATAGAGTTTTATGATGCAAGTTTCCATTTCCTCGTTTCTTAATTGGTAAGCGTGAGAAGAAAAATTAAAATTGAAGGAAACATTATCACATAATTTTATGCAACTGATGAGGAGAGGTGTTGACATCAAGTGCTTTTCTTAGTGTCCAATCAGTGTCTAGTCAAACCTTGAGGAGCAAATTATAAATGCTAATCATCTTATTCTTGAACAAAGATGGAAAGGGTCAACTTATATGGAATCTTTTACTTGATTTCATTTTCCAATTTCAAGCGAATTTTAAGCATCAGGCGTATTTTCTTTTATGTCACTATTGCAAGAAACCTGTTATCTTGAAATTTCCCTCGAGATATATTGATGGCAGTGCTTTTGGTTTGTTCTAGAAGTAGCATGTCTTTGAATCTAGAGAGAGGGAAAGAGATGTGGTTCTAAATGTTGCAACCTTTGTTCCTTTTCAACAAGAAGAAATTATGTGGCTAAGAGTGCATGGATATTGCTTGTGCCAGTGAATCTTTTCCTTTTTCTTTTGGTTTAAATTGTGGCACCAAAATCTTCATTGATTTGTTTTTGATGCTTGGGGATTTGAATGACTAGCAGCTGGATAGTAACTTTTCCCCTCAAATGCTGCTCAATCCTAGGTCTCATTGATGTGATATATCATGAAGGAGAAATCTAGAAGTCCTCTCAAATATGAACTACATGGATATATTGCTTGCTTCACCTGAATATATACAAAACCACGCAAAAGTGATTCATAGTTTTCAAATTTTATACTGCAGAGAAATGGCCACAGCTTGGATTATGCTAGTTATCTGGATGCAAAGGTTTGTTATTTCTACACATCCATTTTGGTTGAGTTTTTCCTTTTATGTGCACTATGATGAAATAGAGGGTTGGGTTAACACTGATGCATTGAAAAATATATGATTTATATAACCTGGGATTTTATACTCTGTCAACTAGTGTAGTCAATTCAATAAGATGATTTCCCAAGTCACTGCCTCGCCTTGCTAAAACCTATAAGAAGCCAAAACTCTTGTCTCTAGAGTAAATTCATCAATGTAAGTGTTTGTAGAAAAGACTTTGTGGAAGCAATATTTTGAGAGCTAGCTTTTATTAATCTCTCTGTGTTTTTACTATGTTGTATTCTAATTAAGTACGATATTCTCAACAAGTGTTGGTCCAACTGACTGACATTGATATAATCTTGAGACATTTTGTCTTAACTAGTTTTGAGTTTTCTTCCAAGATCATAATGATTGTTAAATTTTCACATTACAAAAGCATGACAAAAGAAGAGTTTGTTTTGCATTGCCCATTTGTTTAATTTTAGAATCTTAATGAGATTGTAGGGTGATGCTGATATCTTTTTTCCTACCGACTTCTGGCTTTTGGAACGCATGGATCATTACTGTTCTGGATGGCTTCAATTGCGTGGAGATAAATCATCCAAGCAAGGGAAAAAGAGACGAACAATTGTAGTAAGTCCATTCTGTACCACATCATTCTCAATTTTACAATGACATCGGTTTTGTTGTCTAGAAGAAGCTTTACTTCTTCACTGAAAATGGTAAATACTTCTTCTATCTTGGGGACCTGTTATCAGTCATATATTATACATCCTTATGATCATCCTGTGTTGATCAATCTATTCTGTTGTTAGTATTCACGCATGCACTCCAATAGATCAAGTGAGATACCTACAGCCATTCCGAACTAGTTCGGGATCCAGGGTTACTTTTAACTGAACTGCATCAGATAGCTTGTTATGAGCTCTAACTTCTTTCTTGCAGCTTGATACTTCATCCTTCATGGAAGAATTTGGATTGCCATCTAAGACAAGAACTAAGGATGGATACAACCCGATGCTGGATGACTTCAAGAATACTAAGTTTTACCTGAGTGTTCCGACACATAACATAAAATAGGTTATCTGGAGCTTGTCTCGTAAAAATAATCTCCAGGAAACCACATGTTGCAGAAGGTAAGCTGCCTAATTGAAGCAAAAGAATGAGATTCATAGTAGAATTTTTGTGTATGGTGGGGACTGGGGGAGGGTGAGTAGAGGAACGGTGGATAGTCACTGGAATGGGCCCTTCAAGGAATGGAGTTGGAAGGATTGTCTTCAAGAAAGAAAATTAGATATACAAAATTTCAAGATGTAGATGACATTGAGCAATACAGGATCTTTGGAGGGCCTGGAAAAATTTCCTTTTGAATTCTGGTCCCGTTGTATTCTTGGGAATCTCTTCCATTTGTAATAATTCTTCCAATTACAAGAGCTTTGTTATCTTTTCCTTCAATTCTGCAACTTTTTTGGTATTCATAGTATTTTGCTTTTTCTCTTTTGATTCACTAATAGTTAATTGCAAAAGACCATAGTCTTGGTGAGTATTAACCAAGTCCATCACATGTTGATAGAAAGTTAAACTTGGCTTTGTAGTTGATTGGTCAAAATAGACAAGCCAAATTGGATTTTACTGCCTTTGGATAGCTTCATTGAAGTTGTCCATATAGTTGGAGGATAGCGTCATTGAAGCTGTCCTTATAGAAGCCCATAAATGTGGCCATTGGCCGTATGATGAAAAGTATTCATAGAGAAAGAAATAGTAAGTGTGTAAAAGTTTGGGTTGGAGCTAATGCATAACGAGTTTTTGGGTTGTGATTTTGTAGTATGTGAGTTTGTCTTTGTAAAATTTGTATTCTCTCAATCAATAAAATGAGTGTATTTTGACAAACCCGTTTATTTATGGGCAATCTAATTGCCAACATCTAGTATCAGAGTCAGGTTAGAGTGCTCAAGTAAATCAAGATGGCTTCGAGTACAACAATTGAAGTGCAACTAATGGAATTATCTATTTTCAAGTTTGAATGCAAAACAATTTTGTGATGTAGAAATGCTTGGAGTTATATTTGAGAAGCAATGGATACGGTGAAATTTAGGAAAAAGGCTTGGAAGAAAAAGAAACATTGACGGCTAAAGAATCAATATAACTGGTTCGTGATCATTTATTAAATGAAAAAGCTTTGTTTTTAATTTGTCAATTTGTTGAGTTGCCAATTCTTGAAAAAATATTTCATGCTAAAAAAAGGGAGGCTTGGAGTATTATGCTCAAAATTTATGAAGGAGCAAACACAATTAGATGAACAAGAGTACAAGGTTTGAAAAGGCAATACAAGTTGATGGACCAAGGTAAAGATGAAAGTATTCGTGATTATTTTTTACAAATGGAAAAATTGATCAATGAGATGAAAAATAATGATCATGAAATTATGGAGAAGATCATGCGCACGTTGACAAGTCAATTTGATTATGTTGTCATAGTCATTGAAGAGTCTAAAGATTTGCAGTTCATGACTTTCAATGATTTGCAAGCCTTATTAGAGTATCATGAAATGTGTATGAATGAAAAATTATCAAACAAAAGGGAGTAAGTTCTAAAAGCCCAAGTAAATTTAAGAAATGAGAAGGAATTTGCAATTGGTAAAATAGAGCGTACTCAAAGAAGTTCAAATTTTAGAGGTAGAAGAGGCAAAAATTTCAGAACCAATTTTAGACCAGGAGCAAGGGAAGGTGAATCTTCTCACGATAAATCCAATATTCAATATTTTTTTGATACAATGTAAAAATGTATTGATCAAAAAATTATTTTGTACAAGGTCTATGGGGCATACCCCAGACATACAAAAATCAAAGATTTTCCTGTTTACAAAAGCTACAAGAAAATCTAACATCATTACATACAAAAGCAACCTTGTTCTAATAGTAATATACGGTCATTTTTCCAAAATAACCATGTGTGGTTATTTTGGCACAATGACTGAAGCTGGTCATTGGAGTATTCAATCTGACCTATTTTCAGATATTGAACTAAGCAAATCCAAAACCAGTGGGTAGTATGCTAAAAGACAATGTAATCAGACATCGTTACAAGCTATGGTAGGAGATCCAATCTGGTAGTGACGTCAGTCATACATAGGGCAGTGAATCTGTAGCAACATCACCTATTTAGCAACATCCGAAATTGAGGCAAGTTGAGGGTAACCCATATGATGGCCCTATCACCAAGCAGATTTGCAAGCATTCATTGCGGCCGAAGTAAGTAGGGGTAGCCAAAATGTCTATCTCCTCTGTGACTGCATCAAAAAGGTCAAGCAATGTACAGTCATCAAGTCCCTCACAAATTTCTGTATCTTAATGAACAGTAACTCTGGCAATGAACAGTAATTCCGGCGATGAAATGCCGGCGAGTAACTCCACTATTTGACGATAAACAATATTGCCGGATAAAATATGCAGACCTCAGTTATTTGCACTAGTTGTTAACCTGCAAAAACAAAAGAATGGTTAGGAAAACACTAGTTGCCTTTCACTACTAAGGCAGCGTCACCAAGGCTCCAAGCAAATTAGTGGCATCAGAAGTTGACTTCAGCTGTGGGCAGGGACCAATCACCTGTCCTAGCCGTGAACTATCCCTTCCTATTGTCGTTTTGAAAAACAAATGTGCTCTTGTCCAACACCCCTCTAGTCTCATTTGACTTCTCTTCTGCGATCAAAAGCACCATTCTCATAAATCTGTATAGTAAACTCTAGCCAGCACACACATAAAAGAAAAAGAGCCTATCACTACTAGGCCTGAAATCATTCTTTTGACTCCTATCCGCAGCTTCACCATCTCAACTCTCCATACTGCTTGTAATCTTTGAAGCAATCAAAATGTTATCAAGTTTGTTGGGTACAACTGATAAAGAAATTTGTAAACTACCATTTTGATTTTAACAACTACATCATGTATTGTAAATGGAACTGATCTAGAACTTTGGCATTGCGGATTTTCCAGATGATGTAGACAGTGCTCAAGAAAGCTATTCTTGCCGCCTTACACCTTAATCTTGCTCCATTTAGATTTTTCTCGATCCATTTTACTGCGCTAGATAAGGTGGTCATGAGTCAATTCATGCCTAGCCACTCCCGGATGACTTTCCAAATTCCTTCTGTCAAGAGGCATTGAAAATAGAGATGGTTAACCGTCTCTAAGTGGGAGTTACAAAGGCTGCATGTTATGTCAATTATAAGTGCAAAAAGTTTGATCACTATTAATCTGAATGCAAATCACACATTCAGTGCCATAATTGTAAAAAATATGATCACTATAATAGAGAATGTCGTGCTCGAAGACAAGAACATAAGGATAATCGAGTTGGAGTCAGTGAGAATAATAACCCAAAGACATTGTTGATGGCTGCTCATGAAACCAGTAACAGAGACAATTGCCAATGGTTGTTAGATTCGGTTTGCAACAATCACTTAAGTGGAAACAAGGAAGTTTTTGTCGAATTAAATGAATCATTTCATTCTTTAATAAAACTTTTCAATAACTACCAAATTCCAATTTTGGGAAGAGGAAAGTTATAAAATTGAAGAATGGGTTTTTAAATTACATTTATGATGGCACTATGCTCCTACTCTTTGCCAAAATCTATTAAGTGTTGGACAACTATCAAAAAAAGGTTACGATTTACACTTCAATAAAGATGGATGCATCGTGAGTGATATAAAAAGGGCACGATTCTTAAAGACGAGAATGGTGTCCAACGTCTATTTTCAACATATTTTAATTATGGTAATTCTTCTTGTTGTAATACTATGACCATCAATGATAATTGGTTATGACATTTGTGAAGCATTAAGTTTCTTGCAAACAAAAAGAGAGTTTCAACTTTGCCAACCATTCAAGTTCCTGACCAGATATGTGAGTTATGTGTAATGGGAAAAAAACATAAAGATCTATTTCCTACAAAGCAAGCATGGAGAGTCAAACGTTAGATCTATGTTATGTGGAGGTTCCATCAAATGGAGGTAATAAATACTTTATTACATTTATTGATAATTATAGAAGAAAGGCATGTGTTTATTTTTTAAAGCAAAAATCTGAGGCATGTAAAGTACTTAAGAATTTTGTAGTGGATATTGAAAAACAAAGTGGTTATTCTTTTAAGACCTTGAGAATAAATAGAGGCACATAATATATTATTTGTGATGATTTCTTAAGAAAGCATGGAATTAAGCATCAGTTAATAGCTAGGTACACTCCTCAACAAAATGGAGTGGCAAAAAGGAAAAACAGAATTATTATGGATATATATGGTGAGAAGCATGTTATTTTATAAAAAGTTTCCTAAAAGTTTCCGGGCAGAGGTCGGGGCTTGTGCGATCTATATTTTGAATAGGTGTCCTATTAAAAGTGTTTGAGATAAAAATTCACAAGAAGCATGGAGTGGACAAAAGCCAAATCTTAGTTATATGAGGGTGTTTAGTTACATAACATATTCATAGGTACCTGATGAGTTAAGAAAGAAGCTAGATGACAAGGCAGAAAAATGCATATATCTTGATTACAGTATGGAAACAAATGGTTATAAGTTTTATAATCCAAGGACTCAAAAAGAGATCATTAGTCGAGATTCCACTTTTGAAGAAGATGAAGTATGAGATTGGTCAGAAAAAGAAAAGAAATCATTGCCAGTATTGGTGTTCATAAACAATTAATTGGAAACGACTAATCAAATTGGAGAGACGTCTTCACCTCTAATTCTTGAAGGGTCAACATATGTTGATCCTGAAGTGACATCTCCTCCTACTTCACCTTCACTTAGGCGCTCACAACAAGAACTCCATCCACCCATTTATTTGAAAGATTATCAAGTAGAAATGATGAAGAAGTTGTAGCCATTATGCTTTCTTTGTAGATTGTGATCCATTAATTAATGTTCGAGGAAGCAATGAATGATGATCGTTGAATTAAAGCAATGGATGAAGAAATTAAAGCAATTGAGAAGAACAATACATGGGAGCT
>JANQBM010000001.1:19021404-19033248 GCA_025594535.1 Erythroxylum domingense | reverse complement strand
TATATAATTAATAATAAAATAATAAATTTTCTAGAATAATCATTTTAATATAAGGGGTATAATAGTCATTTATTATACATTACATTTCATTCCATCCATTATCCAAACAACATTTCATTACATTACATTATAAACCCTTCTATCCTTCCCAAACAACGTATCACTATATTACATTCCATTTCATTATAAACTGTTCCCTTCCATTCTATTTTGTTCCTTTCCATTCCATTAATTAACATCGAACCAAACAGGCCCTTAGTGTTGCCCATCTCAAAAACAACAGAACTATAGGAAAAGAGTAAAAAACAACTAACTCATGTTTCCCTTCCAAAATTCAAGCCAAAAAGAAAAAAGCACCAAACTTTAGGAATATCAAACCATACCCGTCAACTTTAGATACAGTACCGATCTGTGTTCTAAGTTGCCCCATATGACATCATTGCAAAAGCGAATAAAAACCAGTTAACTATCTTGACAGAACCACGTAAACTGAGAAAAAGAAAAAAACCAGAGAGAGAGTTATACTTCCATTAGACGGCGACCATCAAGTTGGAGGCCTTCGGGACTTACATACTCCATCTCCGTCTAATACTAGTAGCGAGTGACTGGTACGGAAGCAGAGGGAAAATCTCAATCGGAACAAAAAGAGCTCCACAAAGTAACGGGCAGGGTCAAGTCCAACGTTAACTCAAATTTAAATTGAAACATATTGGTCTACTTAATTAAAGATTTTGTCCATTGCAACTGGGTAAAATCCTATACGGTTCCGTCTCCCAAAATAGGTCAGGTTAAAGAAGATGGACACGTTTCTAGCTCTACATAACACGATTATTTATTTTATGTCCATATTCGAATTCTGTTTTTGGTTAGAGTAGGTTTGATATAAATTCTAATAATAGACTGAGTGGGCCTAAACTAGTTAAATGAAATATATATCTTTTTGAAAATTTTGACACCAAGTGAGGAAGGAGCAGGTGCATCGTGCATGTTTCGAATTTTTTTTTTCTCAATATCTTCCTTTTTCACGAGTGATATGATTTATGTAGACAATTTTTTTAAGAAATTAAATTTATTAATAAAGAATAAGAAATTTTAAATTTTGTTCTATGCAGCTACATGAATCTTTTGAGTATAGCAAAGCCACACATCTCAATAGTTTATGATATATTAGAATATTATGTTATGAACTCTTCAACAGCATAGTGTTACAGGATTTTTTTCAAAACGTAGCATAATGCCAGAAGGATCATTAATAGTAAAAATGTTTGAGGAAGCATAAATGGCAAAGATAACTTAGGTTATAATTGCACATTGTTTCTCGTGAACATTGCTAGATAGTTAAACCTTCTAAGATATAGAGTTATACCGAATCAATTTTCCAATCATGGATGATTATCATATTTAAGGTAGTTCCCTCCATAAGCATCTGTTGTTTGTTTGTTCTTTTGTTTCCCTTGAAATATTATGTAAATCCTCTCTTTCTAAATCTTATATATCAATCTACTAAATAAAATTCTGAAGTTGGTATATTTCATTTTGTACTTCCATTTTTTTTAGTAATCTAAATAAAAATCACAGGTTAATTGTCAAACAAAATCTCAAATTTTACAATCATAGTCCGAACTTTAAAAAGTGACAATTAAATAATCAAACTTCTAATCTTTTTCAAATATATTCTGACATTATATAGTATCTCTATTAACGTTGTTTCGTGGTAAACTACATAAGATAGAAACTCTAAACACTTATACACGTAAGACTTATTATAGACGTCAGAATTAATTAAACTAATCAAGTTTCATTAAATAAATTAAGAAAACTATGTTGTTTAAGATTAAAAACTCTAAATTAATTTGGTAGTTCAATTTGTTACCCTTCTGTTTGTTCTCGTGCCAAACTCTACTCCTCTTTTTTAAGTTCATTAGAGGAAAACCAGGAAGTGCTTTTCTTCCTTGTCGCACCAATCTTCTCTGTCACACGTTGTCTCTATCGCACTCCATTCTTGGCTCCTCTTCGTATTACAAAATCTATCGCACCAATCTTTTATGTCGCATTATAGAAATTGCGATTTTCATGTGCATCTTGTTCATACTTTTGTCGTGTTTACTAATTTTTATAGTTTCTTTTTTCAATTCATTCTAGGAAAATTAGGAAGTGCTTCATATATATTTGGCTTATGAATTATATTTGGAACATAATGTTGTTAGATAGTTCTTGATTTATCCATCTACGTGTGTTTAGGTTATTTGGATTAGCACTTCAACTTTGCAAAAATTTAAAATGTTTTTGTGAAGATTGTTTATAATATTATACAATGTTACAGAATTAGGATCGAGAGGATAATATTCTACCATGCTCAAGTTTTGACCTTTCTTCATTGTGTTTGTGTTTACACCAACTAAACTAGTAGCTACAATAAGTGTTTCACATTAGAACGCGAGATGTTTGTCCCTTCCTTACCGGTAATTGTAACTATGTATCTTTTATTGAATTAGTTGCAATAATTATCTTTTGTAGCTAAATTGTAGGTGCTAGACATATTGCAATCAAAATAAAATTGTTAGATATATGGTGTATATATCTACTTATTTTATTTTGGCATATTTTTATAAATTGGATTTATCAAATTTTTGTTATCTTGGATTCAAAAAGTTATTTAGATAATGTTCTAGATAGAATAGAATTCTATTTTGAATATATGTGAATTTCATTGAAGGATTTTTGGAAGGCTGCTGTGTGGTGGTTGCGTGTGTTATATATATGACCCTGTATTTGCAGAACACTGTGGTTTGATTGATTTTGGGAACATAAGATAAAGGCAAGTTGACTTGCGTGTTTGTAGAGGGCATTTTGGTAAGTTTTATTGTGAATTACTTTCACTCTTCTCAAAACATACGAGAGAGTGGTTGTTAGTGATATATACATCTATGGCAGATTCGTGAGAGTGGGAGTGGGAGTGCTTTGTGGGTGCATGTTTTATTGTTGGCTTTCATTTTGATATTGAATGTTGGAATGAAACACAACCGAAGGTATATTGGAGTGGTTTGGTGAAAACATAGCTATATAGTATTGTTGGATTTTTGGTAATAAGTATCCAAAAAATGGGCTTTACGTATTTGTATGGTGTGGGCCTTCGATGATTGAGTTGTGTATGTCTCTATCTTAGCCAATAAATGAATCAGGTGGTTTGTGGCAATTGTGTGTTGGCATGTTAATTGGATGTTTGGAAAATACAGCTGAAGGGTTGACATTTGTGTAATTCATCTCTTTTATTGGAAGAGTTATTTTTACTTTGTGAAGGATTTGGCTTAATGCTAAACTAATGGATTGCGTCAATAGTGCATCATGCGTGAATTGGATTTTTGAAAAATAGCTGAAGGTGTGTCCATATGTGTACAACCCAGCTCTTGCATAAACAGTCCATTATTATTTGGAGAAGGTTCTGGCTAGGTATTTAATTCATGGGTTGTGCGTGATATCTATTTAATTTTTTGGAGGCTGAATTGAGGAAGATTTATGGAGTGGCTGTTGGGTGGACTGCTTTCCCATTATTAGTACGACGACTTGCAGATTTATTTCAGTGGAGCTTAACTTTTCGCGAAGTTGTTTTTTTCTTTTATCTCAAGTGTTTTTGTTTTTGTTTATAGTTATGTTAATCACTTGAGTTTTTCGTTAATTATTTTTATTAATTGTCTTTCATTAAGAGTAGTAGAGAAAAATCCTCTGACGAGGTTAACAAGAGTCGGTCGTGTTATTAGGTGTGAAAATCTTTCATGGGAAGTGAAGTTAAGAGATAGTGTCAAGGGTTGAGTGGCGCCGACTCAGTAAAGCCTTGGGTAAATTTATTGTACTTCAGTAAAAGTGATTAAGTTGGATGAGGGCCCCGTAGACGTAGGCAAGGAATGCCGAACTGCGTTACTAAATTTTCGATGTTAATTTATTTTTTATTCTTTTAATTTTTCTAATTTTATTTATTTTCTAGGAACAAATCGGAAAGTTTGCGAAACTACCACTCCTTACGATTTTTCAAGAACTATTAGCTTCATATTGTGATTTGGATTTATTCATTGAATAATCAAATTGGTTGTATATTTCTTCATTTCTTTTAGATGATTAAGTTGAAACTTGTAAACTTAAGCTTGTTGTTAATAACACGGATTATTTTTAATGAGGTTTAAGAAGAGACATAATTTTTTATTTGTAATAAAATGAAGAATTGAGAGAAGAATTATCAAGTCTAATGTTGATTTCATGCATTACTCGAAATATTTATTCACTCTATCCAACTCCATATCTTCCTCTAAAAATTTTACATGTGTTTGTTTTCATTCTATTGCCTACTAGAATTAGAAATTTTAACAGATAAATCAGTTACAACAGAATATCCATTTCCCTTCTCTGTAAGCTCTCACTAAAACATATGGAATGCATAGTTTGTATTAAAAAATTTTAATTTTTGTTTTGGAAGAGTGGTTCATATACAAGAGGTGTGTCATATTGCAATCCAAAACCTTAAGGTTTCTTAGAAACATCTAAGCTATAAGCTATCTCATTAATTTTCTTTTCAAGTATCCCAAATGTTAGAGGCACTCTTCTAAATGAAGACAAAATATCCTCTTTAGAGAAACCCAAATGATTACATTTCCTTTCTCCTGAAGGAGAAGGGATAGAGGAAGCAGACAACATTACTGCGTACTTGGGGTCTATTGTAAAGTTAGCAAGTTTGATCTCAAACTTAGTTGTTACCAGTAGTCTCAATATTAGACATTGCTACCCTTCTGTTCATTCTTGTGCCAAACTCTGCTCCTCTTTTTTAAGTTCATTAGAGGAAAATCAGGAAGTGCTTTTCTTCCTTTTCTTCCTTGTCGCACCAATCTTCTCTATCACACACCAATCTCTATCGTACTTCATTCTTAACTCCTCTTCCTATTACAAAATCTATCGTACTAATCTTATATGTCGCATTATTGAAATTGTGATTTTCAAGTATGTCTTATTCATACTTTTGTCGTGTTTTCTAATTTTTTATAGTTTCTTTTTTCAGTTCATTATAGGAAAACCAAGAAGTGCTTTATATGTATTCACTACAAGAAATATTTTTAGTGAAAGTCAAAGTTGTCACTAAAAATAGTAATGTTAGTCACTATTATTAATAGTGTTCAATCTTTGAAGTCGTCACCTCCCGTCACAAATACCTCCATCACTAATGAAATAGTGATTAATTTAAGAAATGGTCACAATTATGCAACACCTTTTGTGACACAAATACTGACACTAAAACTTGTAAAATGTGTGACAAAACTATATGATCACAATAACTTTACATATTTATGATAAGTTTATCATCAAAAATAATATAACGTAGTAACGAATTAAGTCATAACAATACTTCATTTTATTGTGAAGAAAGTGTCGACACTAAAACCTATCAAATGTTTGACAATACTATATGGTCACAACAACTGTACTTATTAATGAAAAGTTTGTTGACACAAATAATATAAAGTATTGAGGAATAAAGTTGTAATAGTACTTCACTATATTGTAACAAAAGTGTCGACAGTAAAACCTATGGAATGTGTGACAACACTATATGATCACAACAACTTTACATTTTATGATAAGTTTATGGACACAAATAATATAAAGTAGTGACGAATAGAGTCGTAACAGTACTTCATTTTATTGTTACAACATTATCATCACTAAAATAATTATAAATAGTGACAGAATATTTGTCACTAATATTTTAATAAAAAATTGTCAACATCATTTCGTCACAAAAATGAAAATTGGTTCTTACAAAAAGTATTGACACTAATGTGTTTATTATTATCATAAATAAAAATATCAATTCATCAATGGAATTACATTAGCTGGTAAAAAAAATTTGCATCAGTGGTTATATTGTCTAACAGATTTCGTCACAAGTATGAAAGTTATACATTACAATAATTTTGTCACTAAATAAAGAATATATGTTACAATAAATTTATCACTAAATTTTTCATGTTTTTCCCAAATAATATTATTAAATTTTACAATATAATTACTTAATCAATAAAAATTTTTGCATTGGTGGCCATAAAATAGAAGTTGTCACAAATGATACAGATTTTTAGTGCGAAGATATTATCAAACAAGCAAATAAAAATTATTAGTATATATAAAATATATAAATATCACCAAAATGTACAAATTTCTAATTTCCAATTTATATAATTGGAAATTTTAATATTCAAGAAAATTATTTATTACAATTATCTCAAACTACTACATATTAATTTAAGTTAAAACTCTCTAAGGTAAAATTTCCTGGCTATTCTTTAGGATGAAGTTCACTGTTGATTTATTTCTTACAAAATAAATAAAAATAAAATCAGTTAATTAGTTTATAAAATATTATAGGGTAATCAACATACAAAGGAAATCCAGCTATCTCTAGAGCTTACCAGGAGTCTATGCCATTCAGAGGTCGTACCTACCCATCCATCATCCTTATATCCTTAAAACCACTAGCCCGATGGTTGAAAAACAAAAAACAACATTTCTAGATGATAAACGAAAAGTAGTTGGAGTGAAGAGATTGTTTGATGAAACACCTACAATTCTCCGACCAAATCCATCAACCTGGGATGGAATAGTCCCCAAACTGCTATTACAAGATCGCCCATATGGTCGTTACCACCTCTTTTGTCGTCCATATCATGTAGTCTTAGAGCTTTGCTATCAAAGCTACCCTTTATGATGGAGGTTTTCGGCTATTCAAGCGATGTGATAAAAGATTTATAATCCAAAAGCAACCATTAAAAATGAACAGGATGAATAGAAGTAGTCATAGTTAGTGTGATGATCTAGTGCATGGTGGGTGTTGGAGGTTGAAAGAGAAGCAGTGACGAAGCATTATAGAAATCTTTCAAGTTTCTATGCTTTTATCAAAGTTTACCAATGGGAATCGATGGTAAGAGAAAGAGTAGCTCCATGGTTAGAGAAACAGTAGTTACACTAGAAAAAGTAGTTCCATGAGTCTATCGAGTTTATAGTAACAAATTAAAGCTAAAAAAACTAAATCATGAAAGAATGTGTAAGCTGAGGCTAATAGTTCTTGGGGAAAAATAAGTTGGCAACTTCGGAAGAAAACCCGTTGCTGTCAATTCGGTAAAGAACCCATCAAACAATAAGATCAGAACAATAAGTTAAACAAACAAAAATGGCCATTCACTAGTTAGTATTTAAGCAAAGGAATTGGAAGATATGGAGAGAAGATTGCAATGACGTAGAGAGGAGAACTGTGCCCATAAAGAGTAAGCAATTTATTGACACCACGCATAATAAGTTTCTTGACTAAGTGATTGTCCACAGTTTCTCTTCTTCCAAATATCAACTCCTCTTTTTCTGTTTCGTTTTTTCCGGTTGGTTTAATTGTATTACTGTGTTGTCATTTTATTGTTTGACAATTAATTACTCTACTAATGTAGTTCTTCAATTGTCCTCTATCAATCTAATTTCTTAATTTTGAAAAAAAAACACTATTTCATGTTAAAATTTTTAAAATTTATGTCATAGTTTAATTTTTATAATAAAATTTTATAGTTTATAAATTTAAAACAAGATTTAATATTTTTACAATACATAATAAATATGGATGAGAGTAATTTATTTTTTATCATAAACTATGATGTTAGTTTTGTTTAGCAAATATCTATTGATATGCAAAATATTACTTTTGGATTATTAATATATGTAGTTTGAATATTTTATAAGAAAATATTTAAATTTGTTTGTAAATAATAATATTAAAGAAAAACTGTGACACGTAATTTTCAATCCCTAAAATTCATACAATAATGACAAAATTAAGCTTTATTAGGTAATAAAAATATGTCAACATCTATGAATGCAAAGCAAGAAGACAATTTAGATGAGATAGTCGAATCAAGTATGAAAGAGATCATCAAACCTAGATGAACATTAACAATTATAATTTTGTATGGTAACTTTGACTCGCAATGCGAGTACTACAGGAAACAAAACTGTGTAGCGACAATTGCAGGCCTCAAAGTCATTATGTAGAGTGAGGACCTTTGGTTCTGTTTAAGAAAATGTAGATTATGTATTTTTAGAGCAGAAAAGGAAAAATGTTAGTATATAGAAGTAAGATATACGAAAAAGGTAACATTGTAACCTGTGATTAGCAATGATGTAGTCTCTGGTAAGGAATCGCATTCCTTGAAGGTGTTTTAATTTCCTTTAACATTCTATGAATCACTTTATATTATGTAATATAAATAACTTTAAAATAAATTTAATATATAAATTCTAATGTATGTTTTTCCCTTTTAAAAAGATGGCATATAGTAACCTTACGATTTTACTTCTTATAAAAATGTTAGATATTCAATTGTCAAATAATCAAATTTCGTTAACAATATATTGTGACTTGTGAGAGATAAAGATAAGAAGTTTTAGTTGATTAAAAACTTTATCTTTTCTTTTATTATTAAAAACTTTTACGGATGATGACGAAACAAATTCAGTAAGTGAAGATGAGGAAGGCGACGATGACAATGATTGAGCATTGACAAGAACTTTGTTTTTAATTTTCAACAGGTTAAGAGTTTTGCTTAACATTTTGGAACAAGATTTTTATTATATTTAAATATTTAATTATTTTGATTTTTTGATGAAATTTCAAAGTTATGTATACCAAATATCTATCGATATGTAAAATATCACTTTTGGATTATCAATATATGTAATTTGAATATTTTATTTGAAAATATTTAAATTTGTTTGCAAATAATCATATTAAAGAAAAAATCATGACAAGTAGTTTCTGGCCTCTAAAATTTTTACAATAATGACAAAATTTATCTTTAGATTGGTTAATTTTAATATGTTATTATAACAAAAAATATTTATCATTAATTTGTTACGTTTATATTTACAATAACTTTTGTAACAAAAAGTTGATCAAGTAATAACAAAATTTCTTGTCGCTGAAATTACAAATAGTAATGTACATAGTGATAGTTCGGTTGTTGTGACAATATTAAGTAGACATTAACTAATTGAATTTTTATTGACAAAATTTTTCTTCATAACAAGTACATAGGCTTTTAGTAACAAAAGTTAGTGATAAAAGAAATTTCGACTGTATTAATATATTAATAGTGATAATTTAATTATGAAGGTACTAACTTGTCACAATTCCCATTGTATTTTATGTGACACAAAAATAAATCATCATAGTTAATCTAAACAATAGTGTCAATTAATTGTTTTGTCACAACAAACCTCGTATTTGTGACGAAATAATACTTGGTCACAAAAACATTGTCACTAAATTACAAATAGTAGTGACTATAGTTATAATTTGGTGCTTATGACAATATTAAGTACACACTAATTAATTGAATATTTATTGACAAAAGTTTTCGTCACAATAAGTAAAATATTGTATGACGACAAACTGTTTCATCATAACAAGAAAAAAATATTAGTGACTAAACTATATTTTGTTACAACAAATAGAAAATAATAGTTACCAACATATATTTCGTCACAATTACTATTAATTCCAGCCAAAATAATTTTGGCGCCAAATTTCATAGGCTTTTAGTAACAAAACTTAGTGATAAAATAAATTTTAACACTATTAATATATTAATAGTGACAATTTAATTGTGAAAGAAACTAAATTACCACAATTACCATTGTATTAATGACAACAATATAAATTATCACAGATAATCCAAATAATAGTGCCATTCAATTGTCTTGTCATTAAAAAAACTCGTATTTATGATTAAAAAAATAGTTAGTCACAAAAAATTGTCACTAAATTACGAATAGTAATAACCATAATTATAGTTCGGTTATTGTGACAACATAAAGTAGACACTAATTAATTGAATATTTATTGACAAAATTTTTTGTCAAATAAGTAAAATATTGTGTGATGATAAACCGTTTCGTCACAATAAGAAAAAAATATTAGTGACCAAACTATATTTTGTCATAATAAATAGAAAATATTGGTTACCAATATATGTTTTGTCACAATTATAATTAATTCCTGCCAAAATTATTTCAACGCTAAATTTCATAGGCTTTTATTGACAAAACTTAGTGATAAAATAAATTTTAACACTATTAATATATTAATAGTGACAATTTAATTATGAAAGAAACTAAATTGCCACAATTACCATTGTATTAGTGACAAAAATATAAATCATCATAGATAATACAAACAATAGTGTCAATCAATTGTCTTGTCACAAAAAAACTCGTATTTATGATGAAACAATAGTTAAGCAAAAAAATTATCACTAAATATCTTAACTCTTGTAGTGATTTGACTTATGAATTATGTTTGGAACATAATGTGGTAGATAGTTATTGATTGATCCATCTACATGTGCTTAGGTTATTTGGATTAACACTTCAACTTTGCAGAAATTTAAAATGTTTTTGTGAAGACTGTTTTTGATATTCTACCATACTACAGAATTAGGATTGAGAGGATAATATTCTACCATGCTCAAGTTCTGAACTTCCTCATTGCGTCTGTGTTTACACCAGCTAAACCAGTAGCTAAAGTAAGTGTTTCACAATAGAAGGTGAGACGTTTGTCCCTTCCTTACCTGTTATTGTAACTCTGTATCTTTTATTGCATTAGTTGCAATAATTCTCTTTTGTTGGTAAATTGTAGGTGTTAGACATATTATAATCAAACTAGAACTATTACCTTCATGCTATGATTTGGATTTATTCATTTAATAATCATATTGGATGTATATTTCTTCATTTCTTTTAGATGATTAAGTTGAAAATTATAAAGTTAAGCTTCTTGTCAATAACATGGATTATTTTAAATGAGGTTTAAGAAGATACATAATGTTTTATTTGCAATGAAATTAAGAATTGAGGGAAGAATTATCAAGTCTAATGTTGATTTCAAGTACTGCTCAAAATATTTATTCATTCTATCTAACTCCATATCTTCCTCAAAAAAATGTTACATGTGTTTGTTTAATCTCTTTGTAAATTGAATAAGAGCATAACCTAATGAATTTCACACAAATAAATTATGCATTGGATATTACATTCAAGTATGTAAACTATAATGTGATTAATGTCTATTATAACAGATCAATTCTTTTATGTTAAAGGTTCAGTAGTTTGTTTACTACTTGAAATATATTAATTTATATACCTTAAGTAAATTAGGCGTTTAAATGAAAATTTAGAATAACTCTAAATAAGTATTATAAAGTAAAAATAAAGGTTGTCCAACCTAAATAGGTTAAGAACTACTTCAAAAAAAATTTGAGAATTAAAGTGTTTATATGATTTACTTCTCTTTAGATTTCTAATTGTCCCAATTTGAGATTGCTTAGTTTTTCTTTTTTTCACCTTGGAATATGTATCATTTTTTAATTAGTCACACTTTCTCTTAGCTCATTTTATTTAGTCTAAACTTTTGTACATATTTCCATTTATAATCATCTTCTTATGTGTTATATTATATGTCATTGTAAAAATGTAAAACTCCATCACCCTAGGGTACGTACCGGGACTCCCGTAGGTCATTTCGACACATATCCTAAGATAAGGGAGCGCTACGTGCAATCACTACAGAACTCTACATGGCATCACATACAATTAAATAATAAAACCAGTAACTGTAAATTACAAGATTTTTAAAACCAAAATCCTTCCTCTTTTCATAACTCAAAAATAGCAGTTTATACAACAAATATACAGTCTGTACATACAAAAACCTAATACAGATACTATGAAAGAGGAAGAAATATAACAACTCCTAACTAGGTCATC
>JANQBM010000001.1:18972543-19013268 GCA_025594535.1 Erythroxylum domingense | reverse complement strand
ATTATTGTTATTTCATATTAATTGTGATTATTATTTATTATTTTGATTTTTAGAGACAGGGTTAAAAATATACAGTATAACTGTACAATATGACAATGGACTATTTTGTAATTTTTTTAAAAAAACTCAGACTATTTCATAAATTTAAAAAATTACTCAAAACGATATTCGGTATTGACCGTACCTATGCAATACCGTATCAGAACCCAATCCAGTACCAAGTCTAATATGGCATTCATAACATTTGGTATTACACAATTCTCTATAGAAAATGGATAGACGTTTGACAAATTGTTACATAGCTAAGCATAAAATTCTCTCTTTCCTTTTGCCTAAAAGAAAATGGGACATCTTTGTTGCCATGTTATTTACGAGACAGAATCTTGCTTAGAAGTGAGAGACATGTAAGGACTCCAAGTAGATGTTACCCCTTTTCTCCCATGACGTTTCGCATTTCAGTTAAATTATGGTTAAAAGGATTAAAAACTCGAGTTTACAAACCGTAGATACATATAAAGAAGTGGAAACCGAGAGTCTAATATTTAAGCTAGTGTCATTGAACAGAAGCATGGCTTATCCCAAAGTGACAGCAGAAAAGCTAAAACCAATGTACTGCTTTCAAAATGACGTGCTTGGCTCTGTTCAACAACTAGAATGTTGTAAAGACAATGTTACTCTTGCCGGAATACAATGAGAATCCTCTTGGAGGAGGCAGATTTGTGGTCTCCACCTTCCTCACCCTCGAAACCACTAAACTTAAAGCTATAGATACCGAATGAAACAGTGCAATGATCAAGATGAGCACAGAGCAAACCAAGACCACTGCCAACAACAAATCCTTGAAATGCCATAGTGCTCGCTTCAGGTTGGCCATAAACTTGCAGGACCAAAATAAAGGGTTGCACAACCAGTTCCGGGTTAATTTGGGTTGAGGCAACAGGCATATGATGCCCCCTAAATCACGAAGTGTATTCAAAAGGCTGAGGTGGTTGAGGTTCCTCATCAACAGCCATGGCCGATGCAGAACCATGCTGCTGGCCTGCTGCTGAACCACCAGCAGGAGATGCTGTTGATGCTGGCGCATCAGTTAGAGAGAGTACTTCAGGTTCAGTTGGCAGCATATCTCTGAGAAGGACAAATCCTGAAGGTGCCAACTTCACTGGGACATATCTGCTACCTTCAATGAATTTAATACATTTCTCTTGGGCAGGAACCACCCTGGCTGGGTTGGTCAACATTTCAAAAGAAGGTTCAGGCTCTGCTTTTTTATCTGGTGGATTATCAACCTGCCAAAGGTATATGATCATCAGTTTAAGATGACACAGATACAAAACTCATTAAACTCTTCTAAGATGGACCAGCTTTTCAAATCATTTATAAGATAAAACAGTTATCCAAAGCTTACTCAAGGAAATAACTCAAGCTTATGAAGGGGAATCAGAAAGACTACCTGCATAGAATCCCCATCCTTCTCAGCAGATGATTTCCCCTTTCCAGAATGTGCTTGAGCAGATGATGATTCTGCTCCAGTTGCCTTCTCAGAATTAGCTTTCTGGTCAGCTTCTTTCTTTGCCCTTGCCTTGGCCTTTGCTGATGTTGAGAGAACTGCTGTTGGAAGTTTCACAGTTGATGTGGTAGTAGGAACAGTCGTGGGTTTCGGATACTCAAACAGGGAAGGCTTTGCATTTGAAATGAACTCAAACTTTGGAACTTTCAAGTCATAGTTCAGTCCAATAAAAGCAGTAGGTGAGAATGACAAGCTTATAAAATAAATAAGAGGGTACCAATACCAGAACTGGCTGAAAACAGCAAGGCCAACAACTGCAGTGATTTTATCATGTTTCGATTTAGACAGCAACCTTATGGTCACATTCCTCCCACCAGCATCAAGTATTCCAGAAGCAAGAATAGCTCCCATCTTGCTCATGGTGTCTTCATGCTTATCAAGAATAATCTTTTCCAGTTGTCGCCTAAATTAAGAGACTTTAATCAAGGTTATGCTTTTAAGAAGTGTGAACAGGAAAAATTCTTGTTCTTTTAGCAGTAAAGCATTAGTAGGCGATCAAGGGGGAAAAAACTGTCATGTAATACCTAAATGTACCAACACGAGAATCACTAGCTTCGTTCATCTGAACCATGACCATGGCCATTGCAATAAGGGCACCTTGTCGAACAAAATCAACTACATCTGAAGTCAAAGGTTCAAGCAATGATATAGCTTCACTCAAGCCAGTGCCAGCACATGAAATGCCCACTGCAAGTGCCGCACCATAGCGCACATGCGGGTTGTAGGACTCAGATAGCAAGGAGACAATCCGGGGAGTCTAAATTATAACATGGTTAAGTGAGCATTCAAATTACACCACAAATTACTATGAAAGCATTAGAAAAGTTTGGACAGGGATGGGTAAATGTTTAACAACAGGTACATTATAAGAGAACAAATACTAGTATGGATTATAAAAAGCTAGATGCAACTTATCAAAATAGCAGTTCAGAAAGCAAGAAGAGGAACCAAACCTGCTCTGGCTCAGAGTAAAGGACAAATCCAAGAGCAAGAACAGCTGTCCTTCTGACATCATCACTCACATCTGATACAGCAAAGTGCAGCAGTTGGCGTATGGCTTTATTGTTTGCTGTTCCACTGTAGGCCAAAGCCAATGCATACATGCCACCATAACGAAGTATGGGATCTTGATCTCGGGTCATCTGTTCAATTAGTGTATCTGCTTCCTCTTCTCTTCCATAAACTGTAAGGGCTATACCCAATGCTAATCCTCTGCAGTGTAACAAAACTTTATAAAAATGCACTAATGCTGAGCCATACACTTTTTCTGAAAGAGGAGTACAACTTTACCTAATGATTTTTTCATGCTGTGTCTCATGAGCATAAGCAAGCATTTCACCAGCTTTCTCACTGGCAGTTCCAACCATTAGCAAGCCCATACTAATTCCAGCAGCTTCACTAGCAACAGCACTATCAGTGTACAATGCACTTTTTATGTCGTCATATATATCTTCATCAGCAGTTCCAAGAGCTGCCAGACCAAGACCTAAGCATGCACCATGCTGAATAACCTGCAAAATCTCCATATTAAACTCTAGGTAGGCAGCTTGTCCCAAAAATAAAGCTAAAAGCAAGAATCATGACCAAAGCATACCTCTACATTTGTGCTGCGTAAGCTATCACGAAGGAATTGTTTGATTCCCTCACCATGGTTGGCATGAATAAGACCAAGAGCATAGAGAGCACCACCTTCTGAATAAGGACTGCCTCCCCCACCAGCTCCACCCTGAGGTAAATATGGCGCCATCAGTGATCTACCCTGCTGCAAATGTCCTCGGTGAATAACACCAAGACCTGCCGTTGCACTAAATTTAGCCCAATTTGTGGCCCTGCTCAACCAGTCCTGCCAGTTGATATGAGCCAAAACAATTAAGAAATCTAAAAAAAGAGCATACGGAACAAAAAGAAAAAACAAAAAAAAAAACCATAAACCAACAGTTAATGAAAGATAAAAAGCACTCTACAACTATGACTCACAAGATTCTCCCTTAGGAATGTATCCACAGTTGTTCCAGCATGCATGATTGCATTAGCATAAATTGTTGCACTATGACAGACACTATTTCTCATCTCAACAGACTGCTTTATTGTCTTCAAAATGAGTAGATCTGACCTGCAAGCAAATCAAAAGAGCCACTTTTACGTCCATGGTAATCCTCTCCAAGACAACCAACAATTAAACTGCAAGAGATAATATCTCACTGAAAAGACAATCCATACTTGTTATGACTGTACAAGAACTGCAAAGTCAACTGTATTGAGGTCTCTCCACATAAAATGCCTTTGATCTTTGCCAACCTCTCAGCATAGATCGCCTCATAAGTATCTATCTCATTTACATGCTCAGTGGGAGCTGCAGTTCCTTCTGTCATTTGAACATCCTCTGCAACAGCAGGATTTTCACTTTGAGCAGATTCAGGGTTAGATCTTGGCGGCACAGATACTGCAGGTTGTAACTTAGGAGCTGGCAGACGATCTCTAACATTTAAGAGAAATGCCTGGTGTTCATTCTCCACAAGATCGAAGGCTATCTGGAATGCCAAGAGAGCTTCATCCTTATTTCTGGAGTGTAGGAGTTTTTCCAAAATGTTTGCTACACCATCAGGTTCATCCAGAAACATCAAGCATTGGCATATGCTCACAAAATCAGGAGAGGGCAACTTTTGATACACATTAACAAGAAGACGAAGGACCTGCAAAAGGAAGACTATATCACAGAACACCCTAACAATCAATCAATTAGTCACAACATTAACACTTCATCCACAAAGTGAAAATGAGGTAAAAAACTTGGTTGCAAAGATACTTCCACACCCATGCACATGCAACATGTAGATTTAATCAGTTCATTCCCTGGGTACAGCAGAAATAACAATAATAAGTTATGAGCTAGCCCAATAACCTACTTACCTCACGCCGGTACTCTCTAAGATTAACAAAAGAATGAGAGACATTAATGCAATAGGACAGGCTTCCATGAACATTATCACTCCTTGTGATTGCTTCCTCAAGTTTGTCCAACCTTCGGCATTCAATGGCAATTCCCATTGCCTGTTGATATTTTCCGTCCACAATACACCTAAAAGAAAAAATGGTAAGATAACAAAAAGCACCATAGAATATAACAACTTAGAGGGTTCACAATCGCATACTTATCCAGCATTCTCTCTACGATGGCCTCCAGCCTAGGGTCGACATTTGTAGAATCACCAGATTCAGCTGCCTTAGACCTGAGACTAGCATACTCATCTATGGCCTTGGCTGAAGAAATAGACAAAATATTGTCACATCAGTAACTCGGAGATCTATTGTGAAACTTGGGTCTATCATATCGATGTGTCATTAGAGAGTAAAGTCAAAACTATACGATAATGGATGGCAATCAATTGAATAGAAAGTGAAAAATCACGCTGATACACGGTTCATTCTACATCATAATGTAAGCAAGACTGTGAAGCCTCTCAATCACATCCATATGCTCAATGTTATGAAACAATGCAAGGTAATCAGAATGCTTACCAAGAAGAGTGTTAACATAATCAGAATCCTCAGAAACATCAAACAGGGAGCCAGCGCCAAGGGCATACGATAATGAATCATTAAGTTCACCTAAGTAATAAAAGACCTGAAATAAGAATTCAGTTAAACAAAAGATTACTATGGTTAAATAGAAAAGAGAGAGCAAAACGGCTAAAGCCAATTCCTCCAAGCACATCCTATATTTTAATTAAATTGGATTTTGTCAGCAAACACAAAGGACATCATCAATAGTTTTTTCTTTTTTTTTTGACATTGAAGGTTAACAACAAAATGAGATTCACAACTAAGCACTTATCATTACACGAAATCTCACTCACATGCATCTACCAGTCCTATTTACAAAAATAATGACAAACTACAGCTGTTGTTAGGCACAACAGTCAGAAACTTATTTTAAAGCTTTTTATTGACTCGAGAAAAAAAACAAGATAAAGCCATACTTCCATGAACTAAGGATACAATGTACAGTTACGTTATTCCATTGTAACAGTGTAAAAAAGAGAGAGAGAGCATCAGGGGTGAAGGAAAAGAAAACAGTTGTAACCTTCGAAACAAGTAGTGCAGCAAGTTGTCTTTGATGCTGATCAAACTCCTCATCTTCGTATAAACTTTCTCTGAAAGGGAAAAGGAGAAAACATCAAGCTGAAGACATATAAAGTTGCTCCATGACATTACTCAAGTTAATTTTGAAGAAAGAAGCACAAAATTAGACCACCAATAAAGAGGGACACAATCAAATCTCTATTCACTTTACTTTTCAGACATTGTATATAAAATATTGAATTGAGTATCAACAGGAAGATCAGCCAAAACTACGTATTCTAAATTTGTAGTATTAGTTCCCACTTAGGTTTAAACTATACAAGCATCTAATGTAGCAACATAGAACTACGCAGTCCAGTTTGATTATCAAAAAGTCAATGCAACGTCATCTCAAGTAAGTTAGCCAACATTATTGGTTAGCAATTCAGAGTTTAAACCTACATGAAACAACATTTCAACTCCCATTTCTTACTAAACCTTTCAACAATTAAATGAACTATGCTGCTTATATGATACTCCAAAACTGAGATTGCAGTAAATAAAATAAAAAAAAAGTAGAGAAACATAATTAAAATTTCGAACAACAAGAAGCAGAAAGTCACATACATCTAAGAAAGAAACCAAAGATAGCCTATTCAATGCGATATTATCCGAATTCCGCAAAACAAGCTAGTGTACATTCGAATTCAAAACCGAAAAAAATATCCAAACTTATAACTTCATCTGCAAGTATTCCCAATTACTTCACCAAGAAAAGAGATCAGAACAAAAAGACGAATTTTTTCAGAGAATGAAAAAGACTTACATTATAGGTACGCTTGTGGAGATCTCAGGCCAGAACTGGTCAACATAGTTATTGAGATTATGAAGAGCGTGTTGCTTAAGCGAAGGGTGGCTTTCATTAAGCATCGCGAGCAAGCCACCCGCAGAGCTCACCGTCACCGCCGCCATTGCTGAAACCCTTTGGAACAAATAGAAAACCTATCCAGCAGAGACCCCAATTTCGCGAATTGATTTGTTCCCCTAGTTCGATTGAAATTCTTTACAGAAACAGAGGAATTTTATAAACCCTAGATAGAGGCGAGTGAGTTAGAGAGGGGGAAGGGACTCAGCTGCTATTAAGTTAAGAATTGTAATTCCCAACTTGACCGACAAGAAAACAAGAAAGAGAAATTCTTTGCCAAAAGCAAGCTTATTGATTTTTGAATTTACCCCTTTTTTTTACATTTATTGTTACTTTGACCTCATAAATTTTGCAATCTTTTCAAACAAGTCCTTGCTTTTGTAATATTAAGAAATTCAACTCTTATCATTATTCTGATATAATTAAATTTTAATTATTTATTATAATTAAAATTAAAATTTTACCGAATAACTAATAAAATTTTATTTTTAAGTATAATAATAATAATTAATTAATTAATCATATCTTTATGTTTAAAAATATTTAGTTAAATACTTATATGGTTTTATCCTTTTAAATTTATAATTTTTATACCATATTTAGAGTTTAGTGCACATCCCATTTCATTATTATTTTCCATACTAGTTCGGTATCTAAAGCGAACGAAATTTCTCCCGTTGCGAAGATATATGCAAGATCATTAATACATGCGACATTTTTTAATTTTTTTATAAAAAAATTATTTTATAATTTTATGATCATAGAAGAACAACTTTTTATCTTTCTTTTTTTTTCATGTTCTCCCTTTTTATTCGTTCGGGATCTAAGATTTGAAATTAAACTTAACTTCCAACCGCAACAGAGGTACAGTTGTAACTCAACTGTTTATAGTTGTGACATATATGATGATTTAATAGAAATGGAATTGTTTGGAATTAGATATTTATTTTTGCTTCAATTCAGCTTTCTTCAGATGGCCATCCCAAGAAAGTTTTCGAGTTCTCTTTAGGTAGATATTAAATAGCCCATGAGAGTGATCATCCCTGGAATTTAGCTCACTTGTCATATACCAAATAATTTGGCTTCACTTAACGTTGCCTCCTATCCATTAACACTCACATACGCTTAGAACTTAAGTGACTTTAGCTTTCTTCAATATTTGTACTTACAAGGCGGTATAACTTTTCATTTAATGTATGAAATTATTTTAATTAATAAAAAATTTGATTATCTTTATGTATTTATTTAATTAATATTTTACGTTTTAATACTAAAGATAAAATATTTGGAATAATTACTGTATAATTGAAATTATGTTGAGATTATAATTATAAGATTCAGTTTATACTTATGTGTTATTCCTAAATGTTTCTAATTGTAGTTTCATCAAGAGGGGATATTGTTGAAATGGTAAAACTAACACATATTATGTTTATTTCTTATGAAGAAAGTGATTAATTTCATAAATTAAAGTATGGAGATACTTAAATTAATGTCTGGGTGATTATTTAAGAATAAGTCACTGAACTGACCCGATTATGAGAATTCCGAATGGAATGTTACTTATGTGTCTATAGATTATCTCATAATGATGGTTGTATAATTAATCTTCAGACTTGAGATTACTAACGTATCTCGTGTGGTAATTATTGTGTTTTGATGCTACTTATGAATCGTGTAGTAATTGGATATAGTATGAATCATATGGAGATAGTTGAATAAGTTAATATAGGATTCGTCACTATAAAATAATTAAAGAGAATATTCTACTGTTATTGATTAGTAATAATTTATAAAATTCTCTAGCTATAGTGAATTAATATTTGAAAAGGTGTTTCCCAATTTTCAATTATAAATCAATTACTAATTAGCAAAAATAGACATTACTGGAAGATAGAAGTAGACACTGTATCCATATTCTGTCCAATTAGAATATTGAATGATGAAAGGATTAATTATATATCATAGTCATATATGGACAGGTTAAGTCAATCACTTTGACATTTCTAATATTTGAGTGATCATGACATGTTGATAGACGTCAATTATGATTTATGATTATGAATTGTTTAATTGAAGAATTAAAGATAAATTAAAAGAAGTTTTAATTTACATAATTATAATTGTGAATTAGAATTGTAATTTATAATCATTGCTAATTTATTAGGAACCTAATGGGTCATAAATCAAAGAGTAATTTGTGAAAGAAAAATCAATTTAGTTAAGTTGGACTTAATTATAAAGTTTGAAAAACTTTAGAGAACAAATATGAGATATTTGATTTTATTAAAATCAAAATTAATTAAAATTAGAATTTGATTTTAATTATAATTAAAGAAATTTAATTTTAATTAAAGACCCTAGTGATTTTTCTATTTAAAAGGGGAAGAACATTTTAGAAGCTAGCACTTTTGTCTTCTTCCTCACAAATCTGTCTTAAGAATTGCTTTATAGATATCATTAGAGGTTGAACATTTGAACAGCTTGTGATTGATCAATCAGAAAAATTTCAAAGGTTTTTCAATTGGAAGACGAATAAGGTAAAATTTCTAATTTATTTTGTATTTTATTCAAGTTTATTCAATTATCAGAATTCACTTTAAATCCGTAAAAAGTTTTGTTTTCTGTTGCCCGTGATTTGATCACAGTCGCATTTCTGCACGTACATGTTTGGAAGCAGACTCATTTCCTTACCTGTCAAGCCTAACTTCATTCATTTTTCCTTTATATCTTTCGTTCATAACCAAGGGAAGGTTTGATGCAGGAACCAGATTGGTGAAGGAAAAGTTTTCACTTTGGCTCAAGTTCTCGAAACAACCATGCTAAGGATTGTTAGCTAATTATCAATGGCCAGGTGAAAATTTACTCTTGGTTTAAGTTTGCTTTTTCTGTTTCAGATCTTTTTCGGATGTATTATCTGGTAACTCGTTTACTTTTTATATGTGCGTTTATCTCTACATTAAGCTTGCCACCAAATTGTTGATTGTTCTGGTCCTTATTATATGCTATCTAGGTGTTGAACAAAACTAAATATGTGAAGGTATTGTTCAATGTATTGAATCTTGTGTTTGGAGGGTTCCTCCCATATGGGGGACCCATCATACATTAAAAACAAAAAAAAGAAGAGTCAAAGCAGTAGCCATACATGGGCTGCTGCCAAACTCTGCAGAAAACTCAGCAGAGTTCTTTGAACTTTGGTAGCAAAGTTTGGCACGGATTCTGCACCTTGGAGGCCTATATAAGGCCTCCTTGGTATGTTAAAAAATAGAACATCACAGCAGAAGAGAAAAATAGAGAGAGAGAGAGAGAAAAAGTGGGTAGTATTCTTAGGGTCTTTTCCTAAAAAGGGATTATCAAAATAGTAAGGAAAAATACTTTTGAATATTTTTGGGAAACACTTGTGTGTGCCATTATTTTGGTTTTAACTCAAGAAAATTGTTGTACCCCTAAATTTAATTTAGGGAAGTCTCTGTTTGTAAGTTTACTATTTTTAATGGAAGAAGCGGATTAGAGTTTGTGGACGTAGCCCAAACGTTTTGGGTGAACCACGTTAAATATTGTGTATCATTATTGTGGTTGATTATTTTTATTATTCCGCATTTCGATGCCAGCGGGCCCAACAAGTGGTATCAGAGTCGAGATTATTCCTAGTATGCTCTGTGGTTGCAGCATTGTCTGATCTTTCACATCAGAAAAGAATTACTCTTAGGATCTACGTCGGGAGTACTATTTATATGTACGAATACTATTCATTTGTACGGGAAATTATTCATGAGGAGGCACTGTTCATACATACAGTTACTGTTATCTGTACATGGAGGCACTGTTCATACACGGATACTATTCATCTGTACAGGGTACTATTCACTGCCTAAAATTTTTTTAGATCAACGAAGCTTGTTGAATACCGATCTAAATGGAGGCAAAGACAAGCAAGATGATCAACCTAAATGACACAAATTACCACATATGGAGAAATAAGATGAAGGATCTCTTGTTTGTAACGAAGATGCACTTGCTGGTATATAGTGCTCAAAAACCTGAAGCGAAGTTGACAAACGATTGGGAATTTGAGCATAATCAAGTGTACGACTACATACGACAATTAATTGAAGATAATGTGTACAACTACATTTCTAACATATCAGATGCCAGAATACTGTGGGATAAGCTCGATGAACTTTATGCCTCTAAAACTGGCAATAACAAGTTATTTTACTTGATTAGATTAATGAAAGTAAAATATCATGAAGGCACAACTGTGGCAGATAACCTTAATGAAATACAAGGGATTATCGATTAGTTGTCAAGTATGGCATAAAGTTCGATGATGAGGTACTTGCTCTTATGGTACTGGCAACTCTCCCAGAGTCATGGGAAACCTTAAAGTTTCAATCACGAATTCTGCTCCAAAATAGCGTGGTAAATATGAAGACAGTCAAGAGTGGCATTCTGAATGAAGAAATGAGACGGTAATCGCAAGGTTCAACTTCTTCACAGTCAAAAATCTTGGTCACAACGACGAGGAGGAGGGGAGAAGATAGAGGCCAGAGCGGTGGAGATAAGAGCAGAGAAAAATCCAACAAATTTGCAAATGTCGAGTGTCATTATCGCAAGAAGAAGGGGTATATCAAAAGATTTTGTTGAAAGTTCCAGAAGGACCAGAAGAAGAACAAAGGCAAAGAGGCGAAAAAGGAAGATAACAGTGATGATGAAACAAACTTAGTAGGTGAGTTTAATATTGTCTACGATGATTATATTATCAATTTCATAACCACGGAAACTACTTGGGTGATTGATAGTGGTTCTACCATTCATACG
The DNA here is from genome assembly GCA_025594535.1 of Erythroxylum domingense. Lineage (NCBI taxonomy): Eukaryota > Viridiplantae > Streptophyta > Magnoliopsida > Malpighiales > Erythroxylaceae > Erythroxylum > Erythroxylum domingense. The sequence continues at coordinate 19,001,893 of JANQBM010000001.1, read as the reverse complement.
ACATCGTAGAGAGAACTTTTCTCATCTTACACCCCTAGAGATTTTGGTGTTTTGAAGATGGGAAATGACAACTTCTCAAAAGTTGTAGGCAAAGGTGATGTATTCTTGGAGACCATGAATGAAACGAAACTGACTTTGAGAGATGTTAGGCATGTTCCAGATATGCGCCTAAATCTGATTTCCATAGACAAGCTTGATGAAGAAGGTTTTTGTAATACTTTCTATAATGGCCAATGGAAGCTTACTAAGGGCTCATTAGTGGTGGCGTAGGGCACGAAGCAGCCAAAGTTGTACATGACCCATAAGAAGCTCTCCTAGTAAGTTGTGAATGTTGAGGAGAATAATAGCAAGATCGAGTTATGACACAGATGTTTAGGCCACATGAGTGAGAAGTCAATGACACGTTTGGTCAAGAAGAATGCCTTGCCAGGATTGAACCAGATCCAGTTGAAGAAGTGTGCTGACTATCTAGCTGGGAAACAAAACAGAGTTTCCTTCAAAAGATTTCCTCCTTCCAGAGTGAAAAATGTGTTAGAGTTGGTGCACTTAGATGTATGTGGGCCTTTTAAGAAATCCCTAGGTGGTGCCCAATATTTTGTGATTTTAATCGATGATCATTCACGAAAGACCTAGGTATATACGCTGAAATCCAAGGATCAAGTAGTATATGTTTTTATACAGTTTCTAATTATGGTGGAAAGAGAAATTGGCAAGAAGTTGAAGTGCATTAAGACAGACAATGGTGGAGAGTACACGGGCTCATTTGATGCTTACTGTAGAGAGTATGGTATTCGACATCAGTTTACACCTCCAAAAACTCCACAGTTGAATGGCTTGGTTGAAAAGATGAACAGAACTTTGATCGAGAGAACCAAATGCTTACTCTCTCATTCAAATTTACCGAAGATGTTCTGGGGTGAAGCACTAGTTGCAACAACTTATGTGTTGAACCATTCACCTTGTGTCCCCCTTCAGTACGAAGCTCCAGAGAAGGTGTGGTCAGGAAGAGACATCTCTTATAATCACTTACGGGTATTTGGCTGCAAAGCCTATGATCATATCCCAAAGGATGAAAGGAGTAAACTTGATGTCAAGACGAGGCAATGTGTATTCATCGGCTCTGGCCAAGACCTGCTTGGCTATATGTTTTATGATCCTATGCAGAAGAAGCTTGTTAGAAGCTGAGATGTTGTGTTTGTTGAGGACCAAAATATTAAAGACATTGACAAAGTAGAAAAGTCCACTGACAATTCAGTTGAGTTTGAGGAACCTCCAACAGTGGTGCCAAGACAAGTTGGAGATGATGTTCAAGATGTTTATTCTGAAGCCCCAGATGTTCCTGCTGAAGATGAACCAGCAAATGTTGATGGTGATGAGGGTAATGTTGATGGAGATGATCAACCACCAACCCTAAATAACTCTCCTTATTGCACAAGATTTGGCAGAGTGGTGCAAGGCTCTACCAAATATTCTCCACAAGAGTATGTATTACTCACTGATGGGGGAGAACCAGAAAGTTTCAATGAAGCCATTGATGATGAACATAAGGAAAAGTGGATGGAAGCCATGCAAGACGAAATGAAATCCTTACATGAGAACAAGACGTTTGAGCTGGTGAAGTTGGCTAAAGGCAACAGAGCTTTGAAGAATAAGTGGGTGTCGGAATCAAGTATGAAGAACATAGTTCCCATCCAAGATTCAAAGGAAGACTAGTAGTCAAGGGCTTCAATTAAAGGAAAGGTGTAGACTTTGATGAAATATTCTCACCAGTTGTGAAAATGACCTCAATTCGCACAATGCTAGGATTAGCAGCAAGTCTCAATTTGGAGGTTGAGCAGATGAATGTCAAAACAACCTTCCTACATGGTGATTTGGAAGAAGAGATTTACATAGAACAAACAGAGAGTTTCCAGCAGAAAGGGAATGAGGACTATGTATGCAGATTGGAGAGAAGCCTCTATGGCTTAAAACAGGCACCAAGGCAGTGGTGTAAGAAGTTTGAGTCAGTGATGGGGCAATACGGCTATAAGAAGACTACTTCAGATCACTGTGTGTTCATTCAGAAGTTTTCTGATGATGATTTCATCATCCTGTTGCTTTATGTGGATGATACGTTGATTGTTGGCCGGAAAGTTTTCAAAATTGATAGCTTGAGAGTACAACTTAATAAGTTCTTTTCTATAAAAGACTTGGGGCCAATAAAACAAATCCTTGGGATGAGGATTGTTCGAAACCGAGAAACTAAGAAGTTATGGTTGTCTCAAGAGAAGTATATTGAAAAGGTGCTTGAACGATTTAACATAGATAAGGTTAAAACGGTTAGTTATCCTCTTGCTATCTACTTTAGACTAAGTTCTGGACAGAGTCCTTCCACAGATGAAGAGAAGAGAGAAATGGAACGGATTCCATATGTTTCAGCAGTTGGAAGCTTGATGTATGCCATAGTGAGTACATGGCCAGATATTGCTCATGCCGTCAGAGTAGTGAGTAGGTTCCTTTCTAATCCTGGAAAAGAACACTGGAATGTTGTTAATTGGATTCTTAAGTATCTTCGAGAAACCTCCAAAATGTGCCTATATTTTGGAGAAGACAAACCTGTGTTGGTTGGCTATACTGATGCAGATATGGCTGGTGATGTTCATTCCAGAAAATCTACTTCAAGATACTTGATTAATTTTTTAGGGGGAGCTGTGTCGTGGCAGTCAAAGCTACAAAAATGTGTTGCATTGTCAACAACTGAAGCTGAATTTATTGCAACAACTGAGGCTTACAAAGAGTTGCTATAGATGAACAAGTTCTTAACTGAACTTGGATTCTCGCAAGACGTTTATCAGTTATTTTGCGATAGTCAGAGTGTTATTCACCTTGCGAAGAATGTCTCCTTTCATTCCAGATCAAAGCATATTGATGTGCGGTATAATTGGACCAGGGATATGCTGGATAAAAAGATGTTGCAACTCGAAAAGATTTATACAGATGAAATTGGATCATACATGCTAACGAATACTCTTCCAAAGGAAAAGCTCGTGTTATACAAGGAAGCGGCTGGTTTGGTGGATCCCCCATGTATTCGAAAGGGAGAGAATTATTAGGTAGGTTCCTCCCATATGGAGGACCCACCATATATTAAAAAAAAAAAGAGTCAAAGTAGGAGTCACATATGGGAGTTCACCAAACTCTGCTGAAAACTCAACAGAGTTTGTTGAACTTTGACAGCAAAGTTTGGCACGGATTCTACACCTTGGAGGCCTATATAAGGCCTCCTTAGGCCTCCTTGATATGTTAAAAAAATAGAACATCACAGCAGAAGAAAAAAATAGAGAGAGATAGAGAGAAAAAGTGGGTAGTATTTTTAGGATCTTTTCTTAAAAAGGGAGTGACAAAATAGTGAGGAAAAATACTTTTGAGTATTTTTAGAAAACACTTTTGTATGCCATTATTTTGGTTTTAGTTCAAGAAAATTATTGTACCCCTAAATTTAATTTAGGAAAGTCTCTCTTTGTAAGCCTACCATTTTTAATGGAAGAAGCGGATTGGAGTTTGTGGACATAGCCCAAACGTTTTGGGTGAACCACGTTAAATATTATGTGTCATTATTGTGGTTAATTATTTTTATTATTCCACATTTCAGTACCAACAGGCCCAACATCTTATCCAAAGCTGGCTATTAAATAATTGAGAATGGTAATTTGACATTCCATTCTTATGATCGATTTGAAATATTATGTTGACCAAATGGCTTCGAGAAGCAAAACTCAGCATTTATAGTCCTGAAGCAATAGTTTCGTAGTAACACATTGGTGAGGCGTTGGGATGTGTGTTTGGTAACCTTGTTTGCATAGGAAGAGGATAATTTGATGCTGCCCAGAAATTGGGAGCTGAAGTAGCTATTGGCTGAGTCTCTTTGGGGCTAGTGAAAATTGCAATGTTTCTTTCTTTTTTTTTGGATATAATAAATGAAAAATGTAAATTGCGCCATTCTGTAATTTCGGTTGTCATTTTACTCAAAGAAACATGTATTTCCATTGCCTAAATCAAGATTTACCAGTAGACTAGTTAGCCAGATATGGCCAACACGGCAGAGGCAATATGTGCAACTTTAGACAAAGCAATATCAACAATATTATCCAAGTCTAGATTTCATAAATGATTTAATCTCCTTCTTGTTGATTGGCACTGGTTAGCAATGATGTTCGTCAATGTTATGTCATATCATGCTATCAGAAGCTTTTGGTATATGCTGCTAAACTTAAATCAGAACTGTGCTCATTTTTACAAAACTACAAGCTGTTGGTATACGCATGTTTCCAACATTTACATTAGTTTTTCCCTGATAAAAGGATTTTGATTATCGGAACACAACATACTTGCACATCCTTCTTTTCCTTTTCCCATAAAATAGTTATACAATAGAAGTTATACCTGAAATCCTTTTGTGCAAACCACGTACCGAAGACAGAATAGCATGAAATTTTATCAACTTGCTAGCTGATCTCCACATATGTTTCTATTTTACTTGAAGAAATCATGCTACCTGCAATAAAATGTTAGGGGACTACAGGCAGCAAATGTTAAACGAACTTCATCTCTTTTCCTTCTCAAAATGACTTCATCTCTGATTCATCTTAAAGAGTGAACACAGGTGTATGATGTGACTAAGTTTCTGGAAGACCATCCTGGTGGTGACGAGGTTCTGTTGAATTCAACAGGTAACTCTCGGGTCTTGACCGAAGTAATTTAAGAACTTCAATGTTTTCACTATAAAGAACTTTACATGTTTTCATTTTGCAGGAAATGATGCAACGGATGATTTTGAAGATGTGGGCCATAGTTCAAGTTTATGTTGGGGAAATTGACGTCTCAACCATTCCTAAGAAAACTGCGTATACACCTCCAGAGCAGCAGCACAACAATCAGGATCAGACTTCCGAATATATTGTCAAGCTTCTCAGTTTTTGGTTCCCCTTGCTATATTGGGTTTGGCTTTTGCCTTCCGCTTCTATGCCAAATCAAACTAAGGTGGTGGGGTTGCATTTGAATTACTGGTATCTTAGTTTATTCTACTATTGTAAGCCTGTTCACGTTGTTGATGACAGTGCACCGCTTGTTATCTGAGATGATCACACCGTTCACCTTTGGGATCAAGTCTCGTTGAACTATGGTCCTTGTGAGCTCCCCTTATCCCCATACGTTATACAAAACTCGTTAGTAAACACAAGTTTGTACATTGATCCACCATCTTTTCCTTGTCCGGGAATTAAAAGTATAAAGTCTCAAGAATTGAAGGCATAATTTTCTTCTATTTTTTGACTTGTGGACAAGATATCCATCCAAACCTCTGCACTTTTTGATCATCTCCAAAACTTGTTTTCACTATGGACACTCACTTATTGGGCTATTTTATCCAACAGTAAGCAAGGATGAAAACTTCCTTAAATCCTGTTCCACACTGCAGGCTCATACTTTTGAATGTTCTTCCCACTTTATTCCATCTGAATGCAATAAAATGTACCAAATTGGCATCTGACTGCAATAAAATGTACGAAATTGGCTTTAAAAACCTAAATGATTGTTAACAATAATAACAATAAGATAAGATGTAACCTTATCTTATCCGTGATCTTATTATTATAAGATTGACTTTAATACGATATAATAAATGATCTCATCATTATCCTTGATTTTATCTTTAATATGATATTATTGTATGGTATAAAATTAGAGATATTTAGATAGACAAATTGTATGTAAATACCTCCTTATACATTGAATTATACGCATGAAATATAGAAAACTTTTCTTCTTTCACTTTTTACATAATGTAAGAGCCTCCTTTGTAACAAAAGGAGTCAAAATTCTGGAGCTTTCTTCATTTTTTTCTTACAACACTCTGCTTTTATATTGTCGATTTCTAAATCTATTCGTAAAACAATTTTCCATATACCAAATTGTTCCTCTTATTGAGTAGATTTCAATGGGATAAAAAATTCTTTCTCTGTAAACCTGCCCATGTGCCATCACCTTCCAGGAAAAGCTACCGGACTTCAGAACCCTAGTTGCAGGTGTCTGGAGGAAGAAGAAAGGCTAAACGACGTCGTTTCTGAACCAGTGAAACAATGTCGTTTCTTTCAAAATGACAAAAAAGACGCAAAACAATCTTTTGGCCACATTAGCATCCACATCAGCATCTATATAGGCACCATGTCAAGGCCACTTCATTAACAAAATCATACATATCAGCAGACTTGTCATTAGCCACGTTAACTAAGCATATGACACGTCATCATGACATGCCACATCATCATCCTAATTGATCGCCTCATGTCTTCTGCTAATTTGTCTACGTATCACCATCTGTTCCTCTCTAGTTCAGTTCAGACTATTGGATCTGTTTGATTTAGTACATTGGTCCAATTTGATTCAAAAATAGTTGACCAACACTTTGGCTATCCAGTTCAACCCTATCTCCTTCGGTTTCTTTGCGAAACAAACTAGTTCCTAAGGTTTTTTGACGTTTTGAATCCATTTTTATGGTCAAAATTATCAAATTTCAACATTAGAAACAAGTTTTCTACCATTGTTCATTATGGATGCCTTTAAACTTACCCAATATATTCCTAACTATCAATATCACCTTTGATGGTTCAAACTATTATTGTGGATTAAAAAAATGTGCAATTTTCCTAAATAGAGACTTCATTATCATATTGTTACTAGAGAAATACCCAAACCAACATAAAACATAGATAAAGATATAGATGTTTTCACAAAGCATTTAGTATCCTAGGACGGAATGAATCATCAAATATTAACATGGTTTAGGAACGTATGTGTTAAAACCATCAAACTTGATTTCCGACGCTTCCACACTGCACAGGAGATATGGAATTTTTTGAAAAATCTTTACTTTATATCTAATAATGTCAATCGATTTTAGTTGTATAGAAGACTTCATCGAATGCAGCAACAACCTGGATATATAATACATAATTACATGTCTGAATTGTAAGAACTTTGGGATCAAATAGCACTTGGTGATATTCCATGGTCCAATCTAAATGCTGCTAATATTTATACAAATCTTTGTGATCAACATCATATCTGACATTTGTTGATGTCTCTCAGGGATGAGTTCGAAGCCATTTGTAGCTCTCTCCTTCATTGAGGATCTCTGCCTAACCTAAACATTATCATTAAGGGGCTCATTACGTAAGAAAGCTGCCTCAACACACTTTGCATACAAAAGTCCATCCCATTTGTTGATGTTGTTCTTGCAACTCATGCCTTTTCTCAGCAAACTTCTCATAACTCGGATAAGAAGTTCTATAAGGGATCATGTAGATACTATAAAAATTTTGGGCATCACATCTCAAAGTGTAGAAAACAGCTCAAACAAAGCTCTAGACAAGTTAACTCCTCCAAGTCCTTTCAGCTTGCTTCAACTACTGTTGTTGCCATTGAGGGTCTAATAGAGAGCAACTTTCCCAAATTCTCTTTAAAAGATCTTTACACTCTTCTTTAACAACTCCAACCAGACTATAGTATTGTACCATCCTTTGCCCTGTCTATCACTTAAGGTACTTCAACTTTTTGGTATCTTGATTATTTTAGTTGTAATCATATGACCTCTGATTCCTCTATTCTTAAATTGTTAATAGCACCTTCTATTTCACACATTGTTCATACTACTATTAACTCTAATATGTAAGTATAATGTATAGGTACTGTAACTTCCCATGATTAGGGTTAAAACCCTAGGATGCTTTATAAATAAAAATTTGTTGAGAAATTAAAAATGCATTTCTTGCATTATATGATATACACATGCATGTGAATAATGTTGTCATTCATGAAATAATTGTACATGCATTCATTGACATTTTTCCGGGTATAAGTGATATTTTTTAATGTGATTAAAGTGTGAATTTTGGATAAATTGTGTTACAAAAATTTATTTGGTGAATTATGGATTAATTGTCTTGGAAATTTTAATTGGTGTTTAATAGAATTATTTTCGTATTTTTGGAGACATTTCAAATATTTTAGAGATTTATCAAAAATTTAAGGTATTTTAGATTAAGAAAAATATTGAAATAAGAGACAAATAAAAGTATGATAATTGGAGTAGTAATTAATTGATATAATTGAAAATTTGAGGGAATATAATGTATATTTGATCTAAGAAAAATGCCAAGTAATAGGATAAATTGATATATGAAAATTTGGATGATTTAGCCTATAATTGAGTGACATTTGGCATTGATCATTGTAGGACAAATGGACTAGTAAATTGATGACAAATGGCATTGTTTAGTGGAAAAATGGCTGTTGTACTTAAATAACATGTGACCTAGCTTTAATGGTAATATATGGCAGCACCTGTGCTTGATAAGTGTTGAACATGCCATAAGACACATGGCTATTCAATTACATGACACCTAACATCTTAGTTGGTAAGTTTCTGCAGGAGTAAGTTTAGTTCAGCTCACTTTCTCTTCTTCTTTCTTCACACACACCACCGAAACCCTCACTTCTTTCATCTCCCTATATAAGTTTATGCTTATGTCCAATTGCTATACAAAAATCCATGTTTTAACCTCACAAAGTTAAGTAAAAGATCAGCTTGAAATTGCCCACATGTTCTAGCCAAAATCCAACCAAGTTCTACCTTGAATGTGTGATGTTTCTGCTTGCTTGGAGTACTATATTGGTTTGATCTTTTGAGCTCGAATTGGAGTTAAACATGTAAGTAAATAATTAGTGTTTATAGCATAATATATGCAGTATTTTACTGAACATACATCTGTATTTAGGGTATAACTTGATCTGTGAATATCCAAATTATATGGAATTTGATTTAGAGTAAATTAGAGACATAGGGCTATATTTTTTATGAAGAAATTGAAATTGAATTTTGTCTATAAGAGTTTCAAAATTTAGTTTGAAGTTGACTTTGGGAGTCTATCGTGGTTTGGGAATAGTCTGTAGTGTTTTTTGTATAACTTGCAGAACACTACATGAAATTGCATGAAATTAACTTCATTAGAAACTTAAAGCATAAAGGAAAAATTTTCTAGAAGAATGTTTTGCCTAAATCCTTCATATTTCTTGTCAAAATGATCATGAAAGATTGACCCGAAGGTTTGTTTTGGGAAGAGCTGGAAGAAGTTGGAATAAAAGGTAGTGCACGATACTGTTTGACAGTTTTGAACATCCTCCATTCTTTTGGCTATAAATTTTTCTTCCGACCTCAAAATGACTTGATTTCTGAACCAAAAAACTCATAACAAATTTTTCTTCCTCTCCATAAAAACATATAGCCATCTGAAGTCATTCGGGAAATATTTGATTGATGCATTTAGGATGCAAATGAGGAAGTGAGCTGGAATATTTTCATTGAACATGCTTTGGTATTTTAAGTATATTTTGATCTGTAAATTTTTAAATGAGTTGATTCTTAATTCAGATTAAATTAGAGTAATATGGATACAACTTTCTTGAATAAGTCTAATTTTAATTATGTCTCTAAGTATTTCAAACTCTGGCTCGAAATTGAGTCTTGACTGAGGTTATAGTACTACCTGAGACAGAAATCATATCTTGTTGATATTGAATAAACTGTATTGATAAAAGCCGAATTAGACAAAGATTTCTTCAAAAAATTTGTATTTTATTCTCTTATCTTTTGATTGGTATAACGTTCATAATTTTTGGATATGGGAATTGAGAGATATGAGTTGTACACTGTCGAGGGTATGATCATGTACTAGCCAAAAGTTCAAATGTACACAATCTGTGGTATTGTGAGTATAACTCATAGTCAATAAAATTGTATGATTTTAGTGTCACTCAAAACTTAAGACATGGGAGAACAATGTTCCAGAAGGAAGTGTTGCCAAATTACTTCAATTTAATGATGATAATAATCATGCAAAGTAGACCCAAAAGTATGTTTTTAGACTAGTCTGGATTGGTATTGATATATGCATTAATATTGTGACAAGAATAATGATAAGGAACCCAGAACACATTGTACATATTCAATATACATGAATGTGCACTAATAAATTCTCAATTGTGGAAAATTGTGATATGTGTATGTATGATGATATAGAGGATCACATTGAGCGACAACGTTAAGATATTGCTGGGACATCAAAGCAATAAGCTAAAAGGAGCATCTGTGAGTCAACCTAGATGATCTTCCTAAGATTGATTGTTTGATTTATTCTGCTTAATTTTCAGTTATTGAACTGTTTGCAATCTGAATATGAATTCCCAACTTAAAGGTCCGAGGAGTTTAATAGACGGGAATGTATTGGAAGTGTTATACTTGCATCTGACAATTGAATGAAATATGTTGCCTTTGAATTTTAAATGCTCAACGAACATTGAATGCCAGACTGAGGCCCGATGAATTATGAGATTCTGTCTGTGCTTCATATGTGAATGTCATTCATGGCATATTCTGTTATTTGATGCATTTCATAAAATGCATGCTCAAATAAAGGCGTTGTGATCAGAGTAGCCCGTTGAAAGAGCTATAAGCTCAGTATTCTGCGCGTAGAGTGCTGCTCCGTGATTTATGTTCTGACTGAGCCCAATGGGCTAGTATCTGTTCTGTATCTGACAGGCACTCAGTCATAACAAATAGTAACGAATCAAGAGTCTCATATGCATCTGAATTTGAATATTATGATTATGAAATTTATGAATGTGAATTCTTTTTGAAGTTGTGATTGACTGGGTGTTCAAATTTTGGAAGAAGGTTTGTGAATTGCATGACATACTTTATGTCTTATTTTGATAGAAAATGTTGTGAATATGATTGGTTGTATGATATCTGTGTGTGCCTGGAGTGAGATCATCAATGATGGGTCTCTCATTGAGTTTGCAAAAACTCATCCAAAATTTGCAATGTGATTTTACAGGTACGAGACAGGAGACTTAGATTCTAAGATTCTCGTAAGCACTTTTTGGGATTAAGTTATGGATCAAAGGTTTGTCAGCTGGCACTTGAGGAGTTGTTTTTTTGTTTTTAAGTAGTTTACTTATGTCTTGTAGAACTTTTGTTATAAAGGTTTGTAAGCTACTATGTATTAATGAAATGACAAGTTGAGGTTTTTAATTATTGTGTTTTGTGACTTTTACATACATAGTTGATGCCATGAGTGAGTTAGATATATTGCCATGTTATAAGTGAAGGTGTGATAGTTAACACGCCATTATTATAGATTATATACTGGAATGTTCTCAGGGTGTTCCGGTATATAATTTATGGTAGTGGGGTGTTACAGGTACTATCCACACATCCAAATTATTCTTACCTGAAACTTTTCTTGTTCCCAAACTTCCTTTGAATCTTATTTCTATTAGACAATTATGTGAACTTGGTGTTAACTGATCCTTTTTTGAGCTATTGTTGTATTGTGTAGGATCCACAAACGAGGGAGATCCTTGGAAAAGGGCATGAGGGTGGATAGTTTTTTAGCTTACTTCCTTAAATCTTCCCTCCAAGTTTGATATTGGTGTTGTCACTTCTTATACATGACTATAAATTGGGTTTACTTATATATTATAATCTTTAATCCCTAGTGGTACTCTAGCTAAAAATGACAATTGGGCCCGGTTCATCCCTCCTTGACGCTGCCTGATGTCAATAGGTCAAGTCTGCGATGACTGGGCCTTGAGTCATGCTCGGGCTTGGGCTGTACAAGCCTAGCCGGTCAAACACATGATATATATTGCAAAAAATGACATTATTTTGCAATAAACGATGTCGCTTTTTATTTTTATTAAATAAAAAATAAAAAAGGTCAGGGCAGGTCAGGTAGAATCAGACCTATACTTGATCTAGGTTACCTCAAGCTTCAATGAAAGTTATCAAACTGGGCTTAGGCTGGACCTGGCTGGGCCCATTGCCATCCCTAACTCTAAGCTTTGTTAAGATTGAACATTTTAAACATGTCTCTTGTCAATATCTAAAAGTCATTCATTACCGTTTTCTCTTAATGACACTATTTCTTTAGCATCTTTTGATTTAATTCACTATGATATTTGGGGCCTTGCACCTCATAAAACTATGGGTGGTTTGAGATATTATGTTATCTTTGTCGATGATTTTTCTTGCTATATATGGATATACCTAATGCCACGTAGATTTGAACTATTCTCTATTTACTCTTACTTTGTTAATATGATTCAAACTCAGTTTTTTTGCAAGATTAAAATATTTCGCACTAATAATGTCATGGAATATAAAGACACAAAGTTCACTAACTTTCTTGCTCAACAAAGGACCTTCATTCAAAGATCTTGTCCAAACATATCTTAACAAAATGGTCAGACCAAATGCAAACATAAACATATTCTTAACACTATTCGAGCCCTTCTTATATCCTCTTCTTGTCCTAAAACCTTTTAGGGTGAAGTGGCTCTCACTACTATCTATATTATCAATCATATTCCTTCTCCTATCATAGGTAACATCTCTCTTACGAGTTTATTTAATTGTACTCTTGATTATGAGTCTCCAAAAGTTTTCAAATGTGCATGTTTTGCTCTTTTGTAACCTCATGAGCATACCAAACTAGAACCAAGGGCATGTTTATGCTATTTTCTTAGGTATGACATAAAACACAAAGGATATAGATGTTGGAATCCTCAATCACAAAGACTTTGAATGTCTCGACATATAACATTTTAGGAATATAAAATAATTTTCCATACTCTCAACATTTCGAGTCAATAAACCTCCACAACAATTTTATTCTGATCCTACCATATCTTTGTTTCTTGATATTTCTTCTATAGGTCCATCTTATAACCCTAATCAATACAACAGGCTCCTAATTCCATTGTATCTTCCCCATATACAAATCCTTCACTTTCACTGCACAACTCTTCCTCGTCTACTTATTCATCATAAGCCACCAAGTCTCAACAAATTCCTCGTCGTTCTACTTGAGTAAGTTAACCCTCTATTCATCTTAAAGACTTCCACGTTTATTCCACTATTATTTATCTATATGAACCTCACGCCTATCGTGAGGCTAGCTCTGACCCTTTATGACAGCAAATAATGAAGGAATAACTACAGGCTCTCTCTAACAGTGATACTTAGGACTTGGTTGAATTACCTCTAAATAAATCTGTTTTTGGTTGTAAATAGGTTTACAAAATTAAAAATTGAATAGATGGATTAGTGGAAAGTTACAAATCTCGTCTTATTGCTAAAAGATTCACTCAAAAATATGGAATTGATTATAAGGAGACTTTCGCTCCTCTAGCCAGAATGACCTTAATACGTAGTCTCATTATTGCTGTTGCTAGAAAAAGATGGTAGTTATTCCAAATAGATATTAAGAATGCCTTTCTTAATGGAGATCTCACAAAAAAAGTGCATATGTAACCTCCTATGAGGTATGATCATCCTCCTAATAAGGTTTTTCGTCTCTGTAAAACCTTGTATGAATTAAAATAGGCTCCTCGAACCTGGCTTGCAAAATTTAGTTCCACCATTAGAAAACTTGGTTTCAAGTCTAGTACTTATGATCATATACTATTTCTTCACAAAACAAATCAAGGGTACACTATTCTCCTTCTTTACGTAGATGACATGATAACTAGTGATAACAAACGTGGTATCTGTGCCTTTAAATTCTTTCTCTATCAACAGTTTGAGATGATAATCTAAATTATTTTTTAGGTCCTAAGGTATCCTTGGATGAATCTAGATACTATCTGTCACAAGCAAAGTATGCTACTGATCTCATCTCTCGTGCTGGCATCACTAATACTAAGACAACTAGTACTCAACTGGACACCAATGATCACCTTTTTACTATTGACGAGAGTCTACTTAATGATGGTACACTTTATCGCCAATTAGTTAGGAGTCTTATGTATCTTACTATCTCTTGTCCAAATATTGCTCATTCTGTTCATATCGTGAGTCAAGTCATGTCCACGCTCGTATATCTCACTTCTATGCTATTCTTCGTATATTAAGGTATGTCTGAGTCACTCTGTTTCATGGTCTTTAGTTTCGCTACTCTTTCTCATTAGAACTAATGTTTTAAAAATCGAACCGGACATCGAACCGATCGATAGAAAGGTTTAGAGGTTCAACTGGTAGTGAACCGCTATAAAACCGATATATAATAAATGAGAAGTAAAACTTATAAGAATAAGTAAAAACAAAATATTTTATTGAAATAAAAAATACACCAATGTCTATTATTATATAATGAACTAATAATAAATAAATATGAGTCTAATATAAAACTTAAAATAATAATAAAAATCAAAATTATATTTTTGAAGGAGGTTGCGTCTTATCATCATCAAAAGCATCAAATTCCCCAATGTTATTTAAAGATTCGTAAACTATGCTTTCATCCAAAATATTTGCATCAACTTCTTCCACTGCATTAAAATAGATTACAAATTAGTAATGTATGAAATTATTCTCAATTGTAAACTTATAATACAATATAATTTTAACTTAAACATGATCAAAATAAGATATGAACTGACCATCAGTAGATGTTTTTAATTCATTCGTTGTGACAAATGCATTTTCTTTATAAATCGTCTTTTCAAGTTCATTATGCAATCAATATCAACTGGATCATATGTTCTCTTCTTACTAAATGCTCTGAACACATAATAGAGAAATTATAAAGTTAATAATAAAAATAAAATTATTGCAATAAAAACAAAACTATAAAATACTTGTTCTTCGTTCTCAGATTATAAGTAACGTAAAGAAGGTCATTAAGTCTTTGATGTTCCAAAAGATTTCATTTCTATATATGAATACGTTCAAAAACAATCCAATTACGTTCACAACCTGATGCAAAAGTTATTTAACTGAGTAACCTAATAGCGAATTTTCTCAATGTTAGAGCACTGTCACTGAATAATCTTCACCACTCATCTGTATTTTAAATCAATATTTATGATAAAAATATATATCATTAATAAGTAAATAATGAATTAAAAGTATAAAACTTACTTGGCTGCATTTTTTTCATTATAAGTTCTCTCTTTGCTGATGATCTAGCAAAACTCTCTAAACCTTTCCAATACAATTTAATTTCATTTATTGCTTGTGATTGCTCTTCAATAAAGAAAATACCTTTGCTTTTAATCACATCAAACAAACCACCCATAATATTAATTGTCAGGGCTTCTCCACTATATAAAAAATAAGGATTGAGAAAATAAGCTGCTAAGCGGATCCTTTGAGTAAGATGCTTATCCTATCGTCGATCAATAATATCTATATTAGGCTTGTACAATTTCTCCTTCCCTTTAAAAAGATTTATAATTGTTTTGTGAGCTCTATACATACCATTATATATATAACTCAAAGATGGCTTCTCATCTGAGTCAACAGTCCTCAACAACCTTATAAGTGAAGCCACAATCTTCACAATGATCAAGCGAGCATCCCAAAATTTATTATCTAGAATAATAGCAAAATTTTCTTTTCCTTTTTCACTCTTTGATAATTTATGACTTGAAAAGTGTTTACTTGTCACCAAATTTTGAAGTAGTTGCTTATGTTCATAAACACTTTTCAAAGTAATAAATGTAGTTGCAAACCTAGTAGCAGCGGGATGCACAATCTCAACCCAATCTTCTTGCTTTCTTAACTAAGACAAAAATGTGACATAATTATACACAAAAATTGTGATCTTAGATGCACGTGAAGCAAGACTAGAAATATGACCCATACTACCAATATCTTTTAAAATAAGATTTATACAATGAGTAGTGGATGGAGACCAATAAATATGCGCATACTTATATTGTAATAAGTACCCAACTATACATAATTAGCCGTATTATCTGTAACAAAATGCACAACATTCTTTGGTCCAACCCACTCAACAATTTTAGAGAATAATTCAGATAAAGCATTGGCACTTTTTACCATGTCAGAAGCATCAATAGACTTGATAAAAGTTGTTCCAATATTACAATAAACTAAGAAATTAATCAAGGTTTTTTGTCTTTGATCAGTCCACTTATATGCCATAATAGTGCATCCTGTTGATTCCCAACTAGATTTATATGTATCCACAATTAACTAACATTCCTTTTTTAAATCTTAAAGCAAAGGCACATGTAACTCATAATAAGATGGTATCTTAAATCCTGAACCTATTGCTATTGTAACATCAATTGCTTCTTGAAAATATGGTAAATTTAAAGCATTTAAAGGAATATATGAATCACAGAACCATCTAGCCTATGCTCTTTTACATAAACAACATCCTTATCAACCATAAAACTTTTTAAACTAGGTTGAGAACCAGGAGTAGTTCTTGGAGAAAAATAAGAATCTATGTTAATAGCAAATTTTCTTTTTTCTTTATCTAATACTTTTGGTATTTCATCATCTTTAAAAGATATATCATGAGCCTCTTTATTTTCCTTTTACTTTTTTACTTGTTGCTGTAAATATTTTCCAATCATATCACGCACATCAAGTGGTACTTTTTTGCAAGAAGCAATATTACCCTTAACACTAGTAAGATGTTCTTTCGTTCTAAAAATGGCTCCCTCTTTAAATATTCTACCGCAAAACATACAATTATATTGGACATTCCTATCAGATGCTTGAGAAGAAGAAAAATAATTCCATACTGGATTGGACTTACCATGAGTAGAGGATGATTCCATATTTTCCATTATGATTTAACCTAAAAAGTATAAAAAAAAAAAATTGGGTATACTATTGTCAGGATAAAAGTATACAACTTAAACAATTCTTATTTATCAATTATAATAAAAAAGACCAACAGTAAGACGAGTGCCTTTTTCCTTTTAGGGTTTTGTATAACTTTGGACTAAGCTAAGGTTTTAGGGGATTTTGCTGCCCACTTAACCTCAGAATTCAACCAAGGATTCCACTTCAAAAAGAAACAAGGAGATATAACTGTATTTGTAACCAAATTAAGTACTTAGGATCAAACAACCAAATTAAGTGGAAACAGAGGATCCCTACTCACTTTAACAAAGCCTAGAAGATGTTTCCTATCACACAAACTCGTAATCTTTGCCTCTTCAAGAATGAAACTTTCCCAATTCCCACTTGAATTTTGCAAGGATAGTGACAAGTTCATTAATAAATATGTAAAGTTCACAGGTTCGGTTCAACCTTTAGATGTGGAATCATTAAGGAATATGATTCCTAAATATATCAAGTTGATATAGGAAGATACTATCATCCAAAGCTGCTTCTTAAACACCAGAAAAGGAAGGAATAAGAGAGAAAAATGCAAACAAAGCAGAATGGAACATACATATATAGTTATACAAAGAAGACTAATGATAGGAGTGCATTAAGATATGTTTTTTAGAGGTAATTAGTATATGTTTTCTTGCATAATGGTTACTTATCGCTCTAGTTCAGGATTTAGTTTGGATGTTTTCATTAAGTTTGATTTTCATTGTGTTCTTGTGTGTTGGATGCTAATTGAGGGTAAGAATTGCTTATTCTTGTGTAGGAAAGGAGAGGAAGCAAGTTGGAGGATGAATAAGAGAGTACAGAAGAGAAGACAAGAGGATTACATCTGGGACCAATTCTCACGTTCGTGGGAATTAGGCAAATTCCCACGGACGTGGGAAATCAAGACAGAATGTTTCTGCCTGTAATTCTCACGCTCGTGGGAATCATGCAGATTCTCACGGACATGGGAATTGTAATCCGAGGCAATCTGTGAGGCTTCATTAAACCTAGGATTTTTGGACAAAAACATAATTAAGCCTCCATCTTCAAGGGAGACATCACCCACCTATTGAAAGACCATCCTTGGGTGAAGAACACATGTTTGGAGCATCAAGGAAGGATTGAAAACAAAGATCATCATCAAGATTGGGCAAAATAGCACATCAATACTAAAATTTCATATTTTGGCAAAGAAGAGAAGGAGTTTTCTTATTCACTTTCTATCATTTTAATCTCTTCCTTTCTTTGTAAAGATGGATTATTTGAATGTTGATAGTGTTATAGAGACTATGTTAGGCTAATTTCATATTAGGGATTGCTTTTTCATTATTTGGTCAAAACTCATGTTTTATTGAATTGAATGAAGTGCCTTTGTTAGTTGTTGTTCTTAATTGTCATCTTGCAACAAATCGAGAGAGTGAGTGAGATGAAAATTGTGTAGGATTGTACAACGAGAGTTGGTGACCTATAGACTAGCAATTATTATATCAATTGAATAATTAGAAGAGAGATTTCAATTAGTCAATTGATCATCCATAGGATAGTGTAATAACTAATTGAATCGGTAGAGTCATTGGGTAGATTGAGAGATAGTTCAATCGATTCCCGTCAATTCAATTAGGGACAAATAGTTACACCTTGAGAGAGAGTAATTAGTACATTCGAAAATCTAGGGTGAGACACAATTCAATCAATAAAATATGAGGGAGATAGAATAAGGAAAAAGTAATCTCTAGCATTTAGATCCTTGAATTCAAGTTTTCTACAATTACAGTAGTGTTCATTGTTTACATTATTCTTTTAATTTTAATTTAATTTTCTAGATTAATTGCATTAAACAATTTTATTTCTTAAATAAAGTCTTTTCTAAATTAAGTGGTGTCTGGGCATCAATCCCTATGGGATCGATATCCGCTCTTTCTAATTACAAGTCACGACCCGTTCACTTGCAGTTTTTGAGTATAAAATAAGTAGATAGGTTTTACAATCCATCAACAACCAACAGCTGCAGAATGGATACATAGATGACAGAACATATGTTACTCACTCATTAAAACTTTGCTCCAGCAATTGCTCCACTTCAAAGTTCAAATAGCCTCACCGAAATATTGCTAGTAGATCAACAAATTGAATAGTTAAAAGAGTATATATAACCTAGCTATGAAATCATAGATTGATATGAAATGGAGTTCTAACTATTACAGAAAACTAATTAATCAATACTAGTGGATCCTTATCTGTTAACATATTAAAACAATAACACACAACAAATTGAAGTTCAAAGAGTATATATAACAACTGTTAATAGATTATATAACAAAGTTATATTATAACGGTATAAAAAACATAATAACAATGAAACTTGAATAAAACAAAATATTGAAACTATCACTGCCTTATCCTTATCTCTTAACAGAAACTTGAATAAAACGGTACAAATTAGAACTCTAAACAAATTGGAGCTTTATATGATATGTTCTTCCTCCTCTTCAGTAAGAAAAGTGCAGTAGCACCAAGCAAAAGAGCAGTACCCCTTCGAAATAAAAAAAATTGAAGCCCAAATTTAAGAGAAAATACAATAACAATGACAAATCCCAAATAGAAAGAACATAAACATTTCATGGCCGAATAAACCAAAACTTGAGTGTGAGGAACATGGGATGGATGCAGACACAATCCCTTCCATCACAGTACTTTGTCGCTAAGGAAGGAGTTCGAAGTTGCTTCAACATGCTCTTTATCTTAGACTAGCTACAAGAGATCTAAAAATAAAAGATTAACTTCACAGTAGTTGCACAACGAGATAACGAATAGAAATCGATTTCTGCATCTATGGTTAACCCTAAGTATCATATTTACCTACATTAATAGAAGTGAGTCTTAATGAAATATGAAAGTTTAGTAGCATTAGGTATCTGAATGGTGAGTATTTGACAAAACTGGTTAGACCGGTTGCTGAAAAATTGACTAGTTCTCTCATAAACCGGCCGGTTTTTATACTCAAAGGTTATTACATAGAACCGAACTAGACAACTGGCCGATTCAGATTTTTTCCGGTCGGACCGGCCGGTTTGGTTCTTAAAACCTTGGTTAGAACTATAATCTTACTTTGATGTTGATTGGACTGGGGACCCAATAAACAGTCGGTCCGCTATTGGTTATTGTTTTCTTTCTGGGAATATCTCTCATTTCTTGACGTAGCAAGAAGTAAATAATTATCTCTCGATCTAGTATAAAAGTCGAATATAAAGCTCTTGTTGATACTACATCTGAACTCTTTTGGCTACGATAGATGCTTCAAAATATAGATGTATTTTCTTATATGTAGTTCCTCTCTATTATGATAATAATAGTACTATACAAGTTGCTCATAATGATGTCTTTCATGAATGAACCAAATACATCTAAATCGATTATCATCTTGTTCAACATCATATTCCCCAAGGGACTATACAAATTGTTCCCAATTCCTAGCAATCTCTAATTGTTTACATCTTCATAATGTATCATCCACCTTGCACTTTATAGATCTTGTTTCCAAAATCAACCTCTAATCTACTATGACATTTGAGTTTGAGGGGGTGTTAACAATAATAACAATAAGATAAGATGTATAAAAGACCCGGATCTTATCATCATAAGATGTACTTTGATATAATATGATAATGATTTTTTCATTATCTATGATTTTATCTTTGAAATGACATGATAGTATATCACAAAATTAGGGATAATTAGATAGACAAATTGTATATAAATATCCCCTTGTACATTGAATTATACACACGATTTCTTCTTTCACTTTCTACAATGATAATTAAACAAGCGTGATTCTCGCTCAAAAATCTTAGACTTGCATAGAAGAAGTGGTGAGAGTATTTCCTCATCAGGGGACAAACTTATGTACATTATAAGTTGTGGTTCGTGGCAAACTAAAGTTGACGTCAGAGCCTATTCATGAAGCATGTGTGGACAAATCCAATCCAATCCCAGATTCCAGTTCTAGCCATTAGATTAACCTTCACTCTACTTTTTACTATACCATGTTTAATTTGTATTCTTATTATAAAAACAAGGTTAGCTCCATTTTTTTAAAAAAATAATTTGATCCTTTATCCTGTTGAGTCAAATCCCGTTTGAGGACATTTGAAGCAATAGCATCACTATTAAAGGGTTCAAATCACTATTACGGGTCTTACAATATACTCTCTTTTTGTCTCCTTTCTCATGAACAGGTTGAGTTAGTGAACAACTCAATGGGTAATTTTCATCGTCAGAAAAAGAAAAGCTTGCTACATATCTTCTGGTAAAATCAGTTCCCTTTACATGACTAATTTGCACTTTGCATGTGAAACAAGTTAGAGGTTTACAATGCCATCATGTGTCAATATGGTGGGTAGGTATTTAATAATGAATGGCAAATTCTAACTAGTTGACCGAAAAAAAATGACAATAAGGGATGTTATTATTGTAAAAAGAATCTTACAATAAATAGCAATAATTAGGGTTCGAGTACTAGAGAAAAGAGCAGCTGTGTAGATGGATTAAGTCAGCGATTTATAATGCGTTATATTTGGAAAGGCGGTGAGATGACATCATGAGCTACAAGGCAGGAAGTTAACTAGTACCACTCTCATGTATTATTCTCATTCAGCGGCTGGCTACTTCAAAGTTCAAACACAAATGGATTGAAAGCTGCTTTGAGTTTTGAGTGGTCTGCTACTGTAAAAGCTCAATGTTGGTGGTAGTGTACACTTTCCTCGTTTTAGTAGGAAGGACATTGTTAGTTTTACCTTAAGGCCACGTATGAAATGTCCCCAACACTGATTCATTACCAACCCCACAACGCTAGGATCCAAAAATATTATGCAGAAGTTTTTGGGTCAACCCGCCAGTGCCATGTCCTTTTTCTGATCAATCTTTCTTCAAAAAACCATCATCAACCCACAAGATGTTTCACACGTTTTGAGCAACAGCATTCTGGTTCTGCAGAATAGGCCACCCTTTGTTCTTGAATGCCCAAATCTACCTCCACACGTTTCATGGAGCATGTTTTTACCCCAAAATATCACATCACATAGGTTTTGCAGTAAAAAAGTCGTCGCCTGCATGTAGGTGAGGTAGGAGTGGCTTCCTCCTTAAGGCCGTCTATTAGTAAAAAAAGCAATAAATGTCCACTTGAAGTCTACTCCAACTCAGATTTGAAAGGAAAATGAAAAGATAGGATCATTGGAAATTGAAGATTCTCTTAAAGTTTCAGCCAACATCGATTAAGGATAAGCAGTACCAACCACCCACCACTATAACCACCTTTGCATCTTAATCAATACAACTTATCATTCTAGCAGTGACAAGACTCTAATTCACATGAGATGAGTCACTGTCACTTAGTATTAAACAATATTGACAGCGTCTTCCTGCTTAGCCTTCTGTTGATTCCTACGATAGTAGGCAATCTTCGTTTCAGTTACATCCGAATAATTTTAGAAGCAAACAGAAGAGGCATGCATGTTCTAAGTTAATGGTCATTTGACATTAGAGTTAAGCTTCCTCATTCTTCTTGCCTAATTGTCTACTGTGACAAAAAGATCAATTTCACTCTTAATTCCCACGACTTTCTATGATTCTTCTTGCCAAAACTTATCCATAACTAATACCCACTTCGGTTTAACTAGCTTAATTATCTATACTTACTGTTTATAAGTTATGCAGTAAGCAGAAAGAAGCTAGGCGACGTCAAAATGACTTGCCTGGTTTTCCCCATCAAAGAAACTCAATAAGCGGATTGAGGCATTTTCTTTGGAATCTTCTGATTCTCCTTTCAGCATGAGACAACTTGCATAATTTGGCACAAAGGGTCGCGGAGAGGCAAGTAAGTTGAGGACAAAAAGAGTACAAAGGTCGGTATGATAGTGGAGAAAGATTCTTCAAATACATCTAGCACCGGAGCAGCTACCCCACGTCACAGTTGCACCAACCGCTATGGCAGGTGAGGTTAAAATGTCTAATCAGTAGTGAACAACTATGTTTTTGCACCAGTCATGGGCAGGCATCATCGGTAGTTAATGAAGACGAATTGGCTCACATGGAGATATGTTTCACTATAAAGACAGAGAGGCAGTAGATGATAAACGAAGAGACAAAAATTTGGAGGGGAAAAGCCCCATAATTTATTTCAAGTAGTTTTGGAGGTTCCATCAGTACAAGTATAGACAAAGGGAAAGAGAATACGGTGCAAAGGCAAAGACAATCTACTAATTTCTGTACCATCTAGACTGACCTAACAAAGACTGAAGCCTATTCCTACATCCTCTCTCTTTCCCCTCTCTCAGATGATCTGTTAGACAAAGGACTTGTGATTTGTATCTTGTTGTGTAACTCACCCCTGTAATGTTACAGACCATTAGTCTACACATCTTACCTACTTCTTTACAATTAGAAGAGTGATGGAAAATGGAAACAAAACCATCACTATGAAAAAAAAAGAGCTATTTCCTGCTACTTCAAACATCACTAAGCTTAAAGAGCAATTGAGTTTGCAGGAAAAATAAGTTCTGATGGAACGAACACTATCGCCTTCTATGGATCTAATTTTTCCCATTCATAACGTCCAGGAAGTGGCTTGTCTTTTACAGGGTCAAAGTTGTACCTGCATTTAGTAATGAGAAGAAAATTTTCTTTGTTAACTGGAATGAAATAAAAAGTAAGCTATGCAGATGGAATATATGAAGGCTTGAAGAAATGCTTTTGAAATAATTTAGTTATACTTTTCAATAAATTGTTTCCGCTGCTCTTCTTCAGCTCCAGAGAAGAAGTCATTCATTTCGTGAGCTGTTGGGATGTGCTCATGAGCCGAGTTTTGTATTCTTCTGTTGGCATCAGTTGAACTGGATGGCCTAGTAGTAGAACCAGGGGTCCTTATGGTTTCTGAATCCCTTATCAAACTGCAAGGAGTAGATTCCCTTGTGCTCCTGTAAACGAAAGGAAAGGAAAAACAAAAGATAATTGACATAAGACGAGTTAAAATATCATACTAACTTAGATGTGTGTCTGTGTTACAAACTAGTGACTCCAGCGAGAATTGTAAAGTCACAATCTCATGAAAATGGCATTAACATGAAAATTGAAATAAGGCTGAACAAAATTGAAAAGATTAAATTGTTAACACATACTGCTGTTTTTACCACATCACCCACTATCCCAATCATGCTAATGGCGGACAACTCACATAAATTTCCGTGAAGGAACAGTAACCCATCAACCACAAACAGCAAAACACTTGAAAAGACATGAAGCAGAGATGTTGAAGCTACCACAAAATGCAGCTGGAAATTTTCCGTTCATGACGACCTCAACTACTAAAATGCATTGTAGAGATCCACAGGCGTCGGTTGAAGGAAATGTGGAGGATACCTAAATTTTCCTCCACTATGATTCTATCCCTTTCTTCACTTAGATGGTATCAAATAATCACTTGTATGCCCAGAAATGCCTTATTTGCCTTATATGAAGATTCATCTTAAGTCCATTTCCCTTGTCCACTCCAAATATATCGTTATGATGAGACCAAACCCAAAATAGCAACGGACCAAATATACTAAACAAGTAGAAAATTTATTGGAAAATTTCCAGGTGTATGCGTGATGAGGCGTATAAGAATAAGATCATGTGAATACTAGCAGATTTACATAGACTTGTAATCGAGTTGATGTCTTCCAAACGAACTCCAACAAACAAAATTTCTGTGAGTAACACCTGTCATGAATTTACTTATGACTCTATCCAATTGAAAGCCCACTAAACACAATAACAATGCTTCTAAAGATTTGCTAAGCAAAACTTAACCTTAACAGAGAAAGGGCATCAATCAAGGAAAAAAAATCAGCTATGAAAGATTTGACGTGTTTTCATAACACAATGCAGTGGCTTTCTATGATCCAAAAAAAAAACCAACATATCTTATTTGTAGGACATGAACATTGAAACAGAATCACTTAAGTTGTAGAATAGTAAAAATTGAATTATGGGAAAAGGCATTCT
Organism: Erythroxylum domingense; assembly: GCA_025594535.1. Lineage (NCBI taxonomy): Eukaryota > Viridiplantae > Streptophyta > Magnoliopsida > Malpighiales > Erythroxylaceae > Erythroxylum > Erythroxylum domingense. The sequence goes on along the minus strand of JANQBM010000001.1, from coordinate 18,977,109 downwards.
AGTCACATGTAAAATTACTATTTTCTTCCTCACTTGACAAATCAAGATAACATCACTACTCGTTAAGCAACTAAAAAAAGTAAAAATGTCACATGAATATTATAGCCCACAGAGATGGAAGTTATAAAGAAGCTTAGGGGTTAAGCAAAAATTTCCAAAGCAAAAAGTTTCTGTTCAACCAAATCAGGCATAATTTGCGTCTTAAATATAAAAAAGAAAAAGAAAAGAGATATGCAGAATCCTTACCGACTAAAAGTTCAAAAAACAGTAAAGAGAAAAAGTTGGTCATCATACAAAAGTAGCAAAAACTTACCAAACAAAGTAGTGCAAAGTCCAGGAAAAAGGTCAGAGAAAAAAATATGCAACAAAAGTATAACTTGAAGCTGAAAAAAGAAAATATAGAACACAACTTGCCACTGATAAATAGGGCTCGTTAGAACAAACACAAAAAGAAATTCTGAGAGCGCGAAGAATTACATATAACCCCGATCCCAACCCCAACAAAAGAAAAGGGTTATGAACCAATTCGATCAATCTACATTTTCACTTCTAATCCCCTCTTTCCAAACAAATCCGATAAACACACACTCATTTTAAGTGGTCTAAAAAGTGAGTACAATCAAATTCCCAATTCTCTGCTCCTTTCCACTTTTCTCGACAACCGACACAAAATTCGAAAAACAGAAACCCCAACAAGTAAGAGTTATGAATAGGAACACAAGAATCTGAAAAAAAGAAAAGAATAAAAACCCACCTCTCTGTACCTTCAATCTCCAAAAAGTTCTCTCCAAACGAAGCTTCAACACCAAAATCCTTGCTTTCACTCTCACGACTACTGTTCCCAATCCTCTTGTCATCTTCTAGAATCTGGTCTCCTTTATTTGACACCCCCACTTCCTCCTCGTGACCTGACCCGAGTGACTCAGAATCCGAACTTGTTCGCACTCTAGAAGCAACATCTTTTGGACTAGGATCAGGGCTAGGGTTAGGGTTTTCCTGGTGATTGTTGTGCGTGTACCTCTGGCGCTTGGAATCGCGTAAAATGATAGGGGGCTTCTCAAGGCGGCGGCTCCGGAGCTGAATATAGCCGCCAGAGACGACATCGGCGGTGGAAGGAGGCTGGAGATGGGCTTGACGTTGGAGGGCGAGAGTTTTGGCGCGTGTACGGACGCCGAGAGAGAGGTCCATTACCGCAACGTCGCCTGCCGTTTTGGCTTTCTTCATGTACTTGCCCATTTGTTGACACCGAATCACACGGCCTCCCTTAGATATATAGATATATTAAGCTAATCTATGTATTTCTCATAGATGGAGAGACCGAAGAAAGAAGAAAATGGGAAGACGAGAATGTTTTTGGGTGTGTAGAGTGGGAGTGTTCAAAGATGGCTTTAGCTGTTGGTTATTGGTTAGCAAGTCTGGAGAGAGAAACAAGAAAGAGGATAGAGAGATATAAATATTTTAATTTTATCGTGAGAAGCTCAGCTCAAAACAATTATTAAGTGATTATTTTTAATTATAATAAGATTTTATTCGTTATATTTCTAATTTGTTTAAAATAAGTTCATAAAATTTTAAAATGAGTAATATATCCAATTTTTATCCGTCACTTAGAATATTCATATATAAATAACTTTAAAATTTTATTAAAAAAATAATACTTGTAAAAATCTTGGAGAAAACTTAGTAATATACGACATACTCCTAACTAATAGAGAGGTTGTTTTCAAATGATCTACACGAAGGAAAACTCTAAAATTTTATTAAATTTATTTTATATAAACAACAACAATAACTTTCAGTAGAAATCTTACAGAGAGTATAGAGAGCTCTAATAATACATAAATTTATCTTTAACTAGTAAAGAGAGATCCTACATAGAAAGACTTATCTTATATATAAGCATTATATAATTTAAAAATAAGATAAACTCTCTTTATATATTTGTTAATACAAAAATGTTGAATAAACAAAAACCTCGAGAGCAAGTGTCCACTTGTTGTGAATAGAAAGAAAATTATTTGAAGTTAACATTCACATTTCATTTTTAAAAAATCGAATTAAAATGCTTGAAAATATTAAAATGCTACAAAACATGAAACCCAAAATCCAACACAAAAACGATAAGATAATATCCTAACATTATCTCGTATGACGAGATTTACATGATGACTGCTTACCGAGACGGGTAAGAGCATCGGATACCCTTTGTAAGTGGCCACGTGGAATTATCTCTCCTGAAGTTCTCCATTGTTTACAAGAGACCCCACCACCACCACTCTCCTTCGCCCGAACTTGTAATCCACGCTCCACTCCCTATTTGTGATCCTGTCCTCTGTTTGACTTCCCTGTTAAGGTCTATCACAATAATCAACTGTCACAATCAATATTAAACTTTTTTTTGTGTAATTTTGTCCATTATTTTATTTTTTAAAAATCTCCTTCCCTTTCCTAACATTACAACATTCAAATTTTGATATATTAGTTCTTATCAACTTAGGTCTTAAAACTTCCAATAAAAATATACTTAACATCTTTAAATTTAACTTTTATCAAACTAATTCTAAGACAATATTTTATTAAATCAAAGAATTGTTGAAATAATTTATAATTCTAATATTTATTTAATAGGATTAAAATTTAAAGTGATAAGTGAATTTTAGTGAAAATGGTTTTTAAAATTTTTCTTCTATAGACTAACTCAAAATGGAAAGGTTCAAAATAAATTTTAAAATTTTTGTTAAGGTGGACATGGTTTATTTTAATAAAAATGTTGATACAAACTATTCCTATCATATCATCCCTTTTTGTCTCTATAAAGTGAAGGTTTATGGAAATGGAAAGTCCATATAGAGAGAGGAAGACTTACATTAAGCCAATAAACCCAAAACTTCATGACTAAGAAGGTAAAAGTGTGTTTCAAACATCAACGTTTAAAATAAAATATAATTTGAATTTTAACGTTTCAAAGCGTTCAAATTAAATCTTATCATTTTCAAAACGTTCAAAATATACTCGAAATAAATTAAAAATTTTAACATAATTAACTCCCGATCAATTAAGTATCACACGTCAATACTAATAAAACATTATTTATATATATTAAAAAGTGAGACCCACTTCAAGGTAAGTACTTTTTTAAATTAACTAAAAATTAAGTCTCACTATCATTTGTCAGTAGATCCCACTTTTATAGAATTTTGACAATAAGTCTCACTTTTCATCTAACATTGAAACTCACTTTTATAAGTTTTTAATAATAAGTCTCATTTGTCACATAGCAATGGAGTTTATTTTTATTTAAAAAATAAAAATAGTACCTTTTCAATATTAACATGACATTTAATTAATGATGAGTTTACCTTGTTATATTTTCTATCTACTTATAGTCTATTTTAAATATTTTTAAAATATTAGGGTTCAATTTGAACGCTTTAAAATATTAAAATATATTCTATGTTTAATGATAATCATCAAAGTTCAAAATATACTTTTAATTTGAAGAAGAAATAACAATTATATCAAAAAAATTGGGAAAAATGACGAAAGCTTCATGTGCATAAGTAGAAAAAGTAGAAGCCTATTGTTACAAAGGTTTTTCCAAATACCAAAGTAGTGTCTACTCATTTGCACTACAATCTCACTTAGGTCCCTTTAATTAAGACTCAGCTTTTCCAAGTAATCGTTAACTAATAAAACCTTATTCTTGAATGCTTTACAGCCCTTGAAGTGTTTGACTCTCACACTCGAGTAAGAATACTATAAAAAGTATTAAATAATCATAGGCAACTATAAACACACAAGAGCTACGATAAAAACCAACCTTTATTACTTCCTTAAAAGTGTATAAAAGATTACTCTCTCTCAATGTGTTATCTTCCTCTCTTCTCTCTCCTCCTTATGAGTAAGGCTCAAATAAGCTATTTATAGGCACTTTTGGCTTTACAATTCAGAATCCTAATTGAACTAACTAAATAAATCACATCTTATCCTAATCAAATTACATCACACTATCCAATTGGATGGCATCCTCATCCAAATAGGACTTTATCTAATAGGATTTATCTACATCACAACTAACAAGATGAGAGATTACATTTAATTAAGAAAGATACATCCATATCTATGAAGAATTCTATTATCTTCAGATGATCCTCCCATATGGTATTTATCTTTTAAAACTGATATATATCTACTATAATATTATTTATTACATCATCCAAGATCTCCCCTTAATCTCTATCAATTGATGATGGGTCATCCAAGCCCAAAGCCTTTCATAATACACTAGTCCAGTCTAGTGCTTACCCATGTTAAGTTCATTAGTCATGGTCCATCTATTTGAGCGCATGTTAAGTCCTTAGATGTAACACCCCAACTCCCGCTGAACCCGAACCCGATATCGATAGTGATATCCGGATCCGTGCCCCGCGAAGGTGGCATGTCACATCACTTAACGCTTCACTAAACACTTAACAAAAGTCGGTATAAGTTTTTTTTTTTGAAAACACTTTTAAAACATTTTACACTTAGCACTTATTGTGTGCTCACTTTTTCAAACACTTTATT
>JANQBM010000001.1:18941909-18963220 GCA_025594535.1 Erythroxylum domingense | reverse complement strand
ATGAGATGTGGTAATTTACCACATCTGGACCCGTTTCTTTGGTCCGACCCGTTCTCTGGAAACGGGATGTTACATTAGAGCTCTCACATATCTCCCTCTTGCATTGATCCAGCTAACATGCAACCCAAGGTCCATCTTAAGCTATCTTTTGGTCTTACATCTGAATCTTACATCGCGTCAAAGATTTCTACCAATGTGCATTAATATATGCCAACTCATCAATAATGCTCGTTTTCCTTTCCTACTCACAAGTCTTTGCCTTTTTTCGTCACCTTGGTGTCAAATATTGGTCAAGAGTCTCCAATGCTTGCACTCCTCCAAATATGGTTCTCTCGAAGACTCTATAGTCATTGACATATCTCCAACGTACCATATTCTCTCCCCATCGAGTTTATCCTTGCTTTTATTCCAACTCTCCTTTATAAGGTTCATTGTACCCAACAAAGCATAAAACTGAGATGAGTAGGAAGTGACTTCTTACTTCCCTTGAGGAATTGACCCTATGAGTGCCTCCACACTGTTGACATGCTCTGTCACATTGCTATCTCCTGCCATACCGAAATATGACTCTAATACCAATTGTTACAAAGGTTTTGCTAGACACCAAACTTATATCGAAGTCTCATCTGCTCTTTCGCATGACAATTTCACTTAGGCTGATTTAAGAAAGACTCAACCTTCCCACATAATCATTGACCAACAAAACTTTGTTATCGAATGCCTTTCGATTCTCAAAGTGTTTGAGTCTCACACTCAAGTAAGAATACTATAAAAGTATTAAAAAATCATAGGTAATAAGAAACACACAAGAGCTACAGTAAAAACTAACCTCTGTTACTTCCCTAAAAATATACAAAGGAATGCTCTCTCTCAATGTGTTTCCTTCCTCTCTTCTCTCTCCTCCCCAGGAGCAAGGTTAAATAAGCTATTTATAAACACCTTTGGCTTTACAATTCAGAATCCTAATTGAATTGGACCAACTAGAACACATCTTATCCTAATCAGATTACATCACACTAACCAATAAGATGACATCTTCACCCAAATAGGACTCTATCTGATAGGATTTATCTACATCATAACTAACTAGATAAAAGATTACATTTAGTTAGGAAAGATACATCCATTTCTATAAAGAACTTTACTATCTTCAGATGATCCTCTCAGATGGTCTTTATCTTTTAGAGCTAATGTATATTTATTATGATCTTATCCATCTCATCATCTAAGATCATTTTTTAGAGCTAATGTATATTTACTGTGATCTTATCCATCTCATCATCCAAGATCTCCCCTTTATCTTTGACGATTGATGATGAGTCATCCAAGCCCAAAGCCTTTTATAGCACACTGGTCCGGTCCAATGCTTACCTATGTCAAGTTTATTAGCTATGGTTCGTCTATTTAAGCACAGATTAAATCCTTAAAGTTCTCATATGTCTCCCTCATGCATGTGATCCAACTAATCTTCAACCTAAGGTCCATTTCAAGGTATCTTGTGGTCTCACATCTGAATCTTGCATCTCATCGAAGATTTTTACCAATATGCATTAATGCATGCCAACTCATCGGTAATGCCCAGTTTCCTTGCCTACTTGCAGGTCTTTGTCATATTTCACCATCTCTAGTGTCAAACATTGGTCAAGGCTCCTCAATGCTTGCATGATTCATAATTAGGACTTATGGGTCTAACACCTAGCCATACCCTTAACGGTGAAAGTCATCTATATGTTTGATTGTTGTCTTCCCCAATTCCTTCACCCATCTTTCTCACATATTCGTTATTTGCCCTAGGTCTCGGTTCTTATTTGGCGGTGATAAGAGTCCAAAATAGGGGGACTTTTTAAAATAAAAGTATATATATACTAACATCAAGAAAAAGAATTAAATTCTTGATGGGAGTAAAAACAAATAAACAAATAAATTAAAAAAATGAAAATATTATGGCCATGTATTTTAAAATGTCATGGCCGTGACAACAAAGTGTCACTGCCATGAGAGCCAGAAGCCACAGTCGTGCTTGTGCACAATCGCGAGCTTCCATCTGAAGTGGCATTTGCACGATTGTGCTTGCTCACAATCGTGCAATTCGATAAACAGTGCAACTTTTGCACACCCATTTCTAATCTTGGTAACTTTCAATCCTGAAGTCCAAAAATTATAAACTTTATGTCATTAGAAAGCTAAGAGAAAGAGCTACAACTTTTATAAAGACAATTTTATCTAATTCTCCCTAGATCAATACAGTTTATTCATTGAAGATTTAGAACACTATTGCTTTCCCCTTTTTCTTTCCTTGTTATCTATATACACCTTACATAATATAACAAGGCTCAAAACTAACAAAATAAACTATACGTATAAGACTCCCATTAAAACAATTTACTTAAAGAAAACCCATCCAAAAGCCATCACACAACTAAAAATATTATTCCTAACCACAATTGACACTTAACAGAGAAGAAATTTCTACATACATTCAAAAGAGAAATTCTGCAATTCTTACTGTCATTTTTCAGATGAAATAGAGATTGTACATAACTTCAAATTACATATCAGAAGCCACATTAGTAGCATAATACAAAAATACAATCATGAATGCTCATGTTTGATATGCTTCTAAAATACCAAAAGTTTCTGAACTAACTTAGTTACAAAGGAAATAAAATTTTTTGGAGTCAGCCGAAGTTTGCAAGGTTCAATGGTCTGCTTTGTCTGTATCTAAAGAGTGGAAAATGATAGGGTGAGCTGCTAAGCTCAGTGATACATTTATAGCCAGTGATAACGAGCCATACACACACTCAAGCATATATATATATATATATATATATATATATACATATATTCATTGCATTTTAGTCTAAGCATATTATATTATCCAAAATTTCTTAATTCTGAGAATTCACATAGTCAAGAATATAGTATCACACAAATTAGATCATATGTTCATTTAATAACCAAACCATACCACTCAATTATGCTCTATGTTTAACAATTCAAGATGCAATGCACAAACATAATGGCTCGAGAGAATCACATAAAACAGAATTGCGAAATCGAAGTTTACACCATGAACAGAATGAGTCCATTTTTTGAAGCTCATGTACCACAAGCGGGCAGTCGGGAGAAAGCTTTAGGTCAACGTGCACCTGACAAACAGAATGGTATCTCTCTTACCAACACAAGAAAACTTTCAATACTTACATATTTCATATCATATTCATATTTTAATGCTTCTTGAAGTTTTTCTATTTTTCATCAATATAAAATACATTATCTTTCAAGTAAACATAATATCAAATTCACAGAACATTTTTTCCACATTCACAATAATTCAAGACAAGCAATTTACCATACGTACAAGCAAATATTTTAGCTTACCATCACAATAACAATAAACGTACTGCCCACCTATTTACTTGTAATTCCAAGATCAAGTTTGTCTTTCCTTTTGTTCTTGCCTTCGAGTTTCTTGGTTCCCTTCAAACAAATATATTCTTATTCAAACATCATATACGAATAGAACTTCCATAAAGCTCTATTATCCAAAAATGAGCTTAAACTTAATCTACTCTTAGTTTATCTAAGCTAGAAGAACTAAGCTTTAGTTAAAAGTTTATAAAAATCTAAGAAAAAGAATCTCGGTTCTCTTCTTTCTCTCTTTATGTTTAGCACATAACCTATTTTCTCTACTTCCTTTCTATATTAAAACAAGAAGAATAAATAAAGGTTACCTAAAAACTCAACTAAATATTCTTCTTCCTTCTTGTTCTCTTTCTATGCTTCAGTTTCTCCTTCTCTTCTTCTAGTTTCTTCTACGATTTTCTCTCTTTTTCTTTCTTACTATACACGACTCTCTTCTCTTCTTTTCTTATTAGTTTAAGACAAACTTTTGTCTTTCCAAGCTTACCCTTCCATATTTAATCTAATGTCTTCTAACTCCTTAACTTAATTCTAACTCTTCCTTTTAATCTATGCAACCACACGTAATTAATTATATACCTAATTAAAGTCCAAAAAAACTGCTAATTCAAAATTTCTAATTTATATTTATGCTTGGTAATTTAATAAAATAAATTATAAAAAAAATTCGAGGTCCAACATCTGTCATGGTAATAATGGAAAAAAAGCAAGGTTAATTATACTAGACCCTATTTAGTTATATTTTTATAAGTTAATATATTATATTTTATTAATTTTCATCCATTTATAATTTAAAAGGATTATTATATTAGAATTTAAGAATTTTATTATTATATTATTTTAAATAAAATATGACAAAAAATTATGTGATAAATAAATAATATTATAAAATTATTAAAATATAATAAATAAAATAAAAAATCAAATTATAAAAATCATAATATATTTAAACTAAATGAAAAATATATAACATATTATATGGATTTATAAAGTAATAGAGAGTTACAACATTTAATGGCTTGTTAAAAATCATCATCAAATTGAACAAAACTAAGGCAATGTGGAAAAAACCTATTTTGCTATCTATTCCTTACTCAAAACATAAATTCCGAACTTATTTAGGTTGCATACTCTCTCCCTATATATATGGTGCGTTTAAGAGTTGTTAATAATGTCTTTTTGATAAAAAGACTATGGAGAATACTTCAAGACAAGCCTTCCTTATGGATGAGATGGCTTCATAGTTACTTTTTGAAAGGGAACAAAATATGGTCCCTCTCATTTAGATCTTCCTATTCTTAGTTCCTTAATCAGATCTTTAAAAAAAAGATGAAGTAGCTAGTGACGTTTGTTGCAAAATTGGAAATGGGAAGACTGCTTTCTTGTGGCATGACAATTGGACTGGATTTGTTCCTCTTGCCTAAAACCCTAATGTTGTATCAGCTTTTTCAGGGTTAGATCTGTAACATACCACTACCATAAAGTATATAGTCAATATACTGAAGGATATTTGGGAACATTCTCTACGAAAATGGCACGTTAAGACGGTTAAATCAATTCATTTTTACTTTTTAATCCGTCGCACATAACATAAAACATTCCAATAATCATGTTGTTCCAATTTTATTCACGAACATATACAGTCTCAAATGTCATTACATTTCCAAAATTCACATGTACAATATACAACAGTTGAGAGATACAATCCTTGATACAACATAACTAAGACAGTTATAGGTACAATTCATCCCGACACTGATTCATATCCAAATGTAGCAGTTACTTCAACTAAACTAGCTATGTCTCCTTTGAACTTGAAAATCAATGTTGCAATTTTGATGAGTTTGCGAACTCAGTGAGTGAACCATCATCGATGTGCTCACTCAAACAGACATAAACATCATTCAGCATCAAATCCTATATGTCATATCGTTCAAAATTTAGGACCTGACCGTAGTTTTCATCATCCTTTAACAAGCTTATTATGAATACAAACATTTCATATAATCATTTCAGGATAATATAATCATCCATTTCATCTCATTTATATCATCCACATATACACAAATATAGCATATCTTTATATCCACTCAATTTAGTCATTCTTTGCAAATATTCAGATGGTACATGTAAATATATGGATGCCAATATGCATGAGACTCCATTTTCACTTTTATTTTGTTGTGATCGAGTGCCTATTTAACTTTCCTGTATCTATTGTCAATATCGGTTCTTTTCAGATAGTGTCCCATACTCATTGTAGATGCTGGGCTTATTAATCATTGAGTCTGTGGCTCTGTGAGCACATTTATGAGCTTTAAGCTCTTTTCAGGCTAGTCACTCTAGTCACAACTACTTTATTTGATCATGCACATTAATGTCATGAAATGCATCATTTCACATAATGTGCTATCAATCACTTTCATTCAGTTAGCACAGTCATTTATCATAATCATCGAATCGAAGTCCAACATTCAATATTCAGTTGAGTACGCATTTTTCCCACATTCATATACAATCATTAAGCATTTCCTATACAGTCCCGAATAATAATCTCCTTAGACAATTGATAGTTCAGAATTATCACAATCATACCGATGACAGTCCAATATATAAAAATTAATCAAGAACAATTCAAGTATAGTGAGAAACATCTAGGTTAACTCATTACACATATAACTCAAACAGAAACACACATATAATTAAGTTTACACATCTAGGTTGACTTATAGTATGCTCCAGTAAGCTATTGCCTTGATGATCAGATAATGTTTGGATGCTGTCGATGCATTTATGTTTCTATTGTCATGCAATACACACATAATTCACATATTACTAAGTTGATCAATCACATAATTATTCATCCATGCACATGCATATGTGTCATGTTCAATGCATGCTCAATTGACTATCCCGGGTATGTATCTTTATTCACAAGTCTTAACCATTCATTCATTATAACTTGTACATAACTTGTTTGAAATTAGGTTTATACCTTAAGTAAGTTTGATCACTCTCAATTCATCAATCATATGATCACCTATCCTTTTCTAATGCTTTATATTCACACAATTTCCCAATTCTTATTCATTTATAAATAATTCACATTGTTCATACCTTTTGAATCACATTTGCATTCAAGGGAACATCCTTATACCATTAATAACTCATACTTCCTAAATTCATATGCATTGATATCAAAAAATCCATTCCTTAAATTATAATATCAATTAATAACCTAAACTCATCAAACACTTAACCAATTTATTCATCATTAAACTAAGTTCATTTTAAGCCTCAATCAAGTCCAAATACACCTATGTATAGTGCCTTATCCTTATATGATTTAACTAGAGCACAAAACACAATTCTTTCTCACTACCAAGCATTTCCACGATTGTGAGAAGGAGCTAATACAATTCCCACGATTGCGGGATGGGTAAACCGAAAGTTCACCTTCACTTTCCTTCCACTTTGCTTTCAAATTTTGACATCTTCAAGATAGTTCATCAATTATACCTCAATTATACCTTAAAGATATTTCAATTCCTCGTCAATTCATCTTTAATTTGAATTCAAATCATTCATTTGGTAGTTCACAAATTATGGTCTTTCAAGCATCAAAATCAAAACAGAACATAACCAATCCATTCATTAAATTCCTAACACACATTCAACACCAACACCACAACCAAATTCATCCATAATCAATTATCATAAATGTTATTCTAGCATATGTTAATAGGTCAATAATTCACTTACTAATTTAGCTCAATGTCTCCTCAACCATCAAGCTAACCTAACCTTATGTGCAATGTTTACATCTTTTTCTTCCTAATGTTCCTTTATGAACAAGTTGTCTTCTTTTAATCATAACTCCCTCTACAAAGATCCAAATGCCATGATTCTTATTCCCCCTAAAACTAGACTTCCATTAGTCTTAATATATCTAAAAATTACATAAACAACATCTCCCTTTAAAATATAATCTCCATCCAAAGTATGTCCTCTTTCTGGTAAGAAACATACCGGAAACCTATACTCAACCCTCAATAAATCATTATCAAAACATCTCCTAACCAAACCGTTTCACAAAAGCATTAATAAGACATGAATAATCATTTTTCATGTTTTATACTTTCACTAATTCAGACTCTAAAGTCCTCAAAAGTCAAGAAATAATACAAGGTTCCCACACAGGGGTCTATCACAGGTAGTATTAGGGAAACAAGCACAACTTGAGCTCTAGTCACTATTTTGTCAAGCCACTTTCACAAAGGTCAATTTAAGACCTATATCTACAACTTTTATTCTTTGAGTTTCTTCAAATTTATGCTCTAAGGATATGAGAGACAGATTGAAAGAGTAAGATAAAATTGAAACCAGAATTTCAACTTACCTTGATAACCTCTTTCCTTCTCCTCTTCTCTTCCCCTTTTCTTTCCTTCTCTTCTCATTTTCAATTTTCTCTCTCTTCTAACCTTATGGTTGACCTCCACTCTCACTTCTATTGCCTTTTTCATCCATTTTCTCTAGAAAATTCAAGAAGCTCAAACTAATCCATGTGTTACCATTCCATTGGTCCATGTGTCATCCTTTTATTGGTACATATGTTATCCTTCTGTTGGTCCATATATCACTATTCTATTGGTCCATGTGTCACTTACTTTGGGCTCCACATGTCACTCAGTTAAGCCTCCATATGTCACTACTTGTAAGGCTATACATGTCACCAATTATAAGGCTATATATGCCATCATTTGTACAGCTACATATGTCACCATTCTAAAGCTCCACATGTTGCAAGTATAAAGTGCCATTTGTCACATATTTCTAATGCCACATGTCATCATTTCATAGGTCTAATTAACCTAAATTCCCATGTATTAATTTTCTTGCTCTTTAACATTTTTCTTAGACTAAATGCACATTTCACCTCATCAATTACTCAATTGTAACGATAAATTCCCAATTTACCAATTATAGTCCATCAAAATAAAATTCAAGACAAAATCAATGCACAATTACATCATGATCAGTAAAAACCTTTCATACTCGAGAACATGTCAATTGAGTGCATATACTATCTTGCAATGTTTTCTAAATCATGATTCATATGTGTATAAGAATATTATGCATGTGAATGAAATGCATCTCGTAAATTATTAAATGAAATAACTCGTGTAACTCAATCTAATAGTTTAATCTCTTAACAATTTTAGGTGGTAGGATATTACAACTCTCCTCCCTTAAGAAATTTTGTCCTCAAAATTCTTACTTGACTAATCAAACAGATGGGGCTAATGATATCTCATGTTTTCCTTAGTCTCTGAAGTAGCTTCTTCTCTTGAGTGATTTCTTCAATAGCTTTTACTAGAGGAATTACTCGATCCCTCAACTGCTTAGTTTGATAACTGACTATTTTTACTGATCCCTCCTTATAACTCAAATTACTCACAATCTCAACTTCCTGAGCTGGTAACATATGCCTCAGTATATTATCCACATAACGAAATGCACATTTATAAGCCAAATATTAATATTCAATGCTCATTCATATAATTATCAATACAATTGCACATTAGTACAATTCATTACCATAACCAATACAAATGCTCATCAATACCAATTATTCATGTTGTCATGTTATATTTCTTATTTAAGACTGTTAAGTTTCCTTTTTGTGTTAACTCTGCACATTTTCTATATATGTAGATAACGGTGTTGTGGATATCCGAGGATATCAAACTGTGGACACTGGTGGTGTCAAAGTATGTCAGCAACATATTACCTTATAGGCATGCCCATCTATCCACATCCAAGACAGTAGAGCAAGCACCATAACATTTTCTTTGGAATGCATTATGTTTCAAATTTGACTTGTACTTTCTAAGTATACTAACATGAAATACAATATGGATCTACGTTCTTCCTAGTAGTAGTGCCAATATGTAAGCCAATAGATCCACTTTCTCAGTAATCTCATAAGGGCCAATATACCTAAGGTTCCTCTTGCCCTATTATCGAACCTCAGCACTCCTCTCTATAATGTGAACTTTCAAAAATACTTTGTCTCCCACCTGGCACTCTATATCACTCCTGTGTTGTTTTGCATAACTCTTTTTGTCAATCCTAAACTACCTTAATCCACTGTATATAATTTTCATCTTATCAACCGTATCTTGAATCAATTATCGGTCATCAATATTCCTCAGTCCCTCTTCGTCCTAATTCAAGGGTGTTCAACGTCTTCTACCACTTAATTTCATAAACATATTCTCTTATTCTATATCATTGCCAACATTTTCAGAAGTTTTACTACACATACAGTAACCACACATTCTGGACTTATTCTGGACTTATTCTCTTTTTCAAAAATAAACCTTAAGCTATATTTTGCAAGTCTCAAACTAAACTGTGTAAGTGCCCACCAATTTCTGTTATAAAGCAGTCAATTACAAGAAAAGTAATATGTAGATTGCAAATCTAATGTAAATGTTTTTAATATGCAATTTCTATACAACTACATTCCATTTCTCATACCTTAATAAATGTAACACGAGCTACCTCAATTACATTTGCTAATCATTAAATATTTCATAATATCAAGTATGGAAAGTATCTCAATTCTGGTCTCCGATTATCTATAGTAGGTAGATATAGTTGATCATCACATATAAAGGTATCATTGTGCAATAATAACTTAACACTCTATCTTTGTAGGATAATACCATCCAATTCATGCACTCAAAGATCTCGACATTAAGCAGGACACATCCATTCATACAAAACAATCAATATCTAACAATAACACTAGACAAGAAAATATATCAATTTTCATAACTCATATTTCCAATTTGACAAAATCGGAGATCACATTTGTTTCGTTTCCAGTAATACATTTCGCATGACATATAATGCGAATATTTTCTAATATTTCTCAGTTTTGGATTCAAATTAACTAACAACTTAACCCACAAAAATCAACAAATATTAATATGTCTGATCCTCTATACAAGGTTTTCAAGTCCTTTAAGCAATATTAATAACATCATCTCGAATTCAAGGACTCAGTAACATAATTCAGATACTTTACAACAACAAATATATATAGACAATCTCTATATTATATTCGGCTCCTCGTCCCTAAGTATTATAATTATCCGACTCCAATATTCACCTTTTATCCGTTCAATATTCATCAATTCCTAAAATGGAACATTTGGTCTATACGATATAATTCGGTGAAAGTCTTTATAAAAAGAATATTTCTCTCTAAAGTTAATTGTATTGTTTATGAAATCTTTCTTAGTCAACTATATTCATCATTGCTTTTCAACCATGCATAATATTTCAATAAAATCAATTTATTTCGTATCTTACATAATCAGAATATTCTATATACTAAAGCTCGATGATGTAGTAAGCATACATATTTACTCTTATGCGTTGGTATGTACCATTAAAACCATTACATCTTATCTAGATATTTTCAAAAGGTTGCCAATTAATATCTCAAGATAATGATACCTAGATCTCAGTTGATTCTGGATAACAGTTTGGTATCCTATGACTATACAAAAGTTACCTATCTTTAGTGGTTACCATTTCATTATATCCACATAAATCCATGCTTCCATTACATTACTCTGATTCATCTCAGATTTTTTTCTATAGGGACTAATGCTTAAGAGCATTCAATATGTCATAAATCACTCCCTATACAATATCCAAGCATGTAATACATATGTGCTCAGTAGCATCATTTGCCAAGGTAACCACTTTATCATATGTGCACTCATAATAACTGGTCAACTTAACCTTGAGGACTTCTATCATTTATTTCATCTCCCAGTTATTATTTATTCCATCTTACATAAGTATGTTCTCAATCAATTCAGAAATATGAGATACGTAACCATCATAAAATTATGATATTAGATCCAATGATATAACCTTATACTAAATCATAAGCTCTTAACACGATAGTTAAATAATCATTTCAGTTCCAAGTTCAACCTCTCAAAGTAATAGAAAATTTAGTTTTCTTTCAACTTTGTTTGTACACTTTAAATCTTATCATTTCTACCTGCATCTATAGTTTTCTCAGAAAAATCCACAAAAATGTATTCACATTTACATCAATTTAAATGTGTACAACCACAGCTTAAGACTGATGCCATATTCGATAATATAACCATAAATACGAATTCATTGAATCTAGGTCTAACATCCCAAACCATGTAAGATCTCCCATACCTATGTAATAAATATTCAATTACATGATCGATATAACACTTTTATTGCCCCCTTTTATTTTCCAGTCCATTTTCAATCTTTACTAAATCTTAAATGTCACAGTATTAACAACTTTTATTTTCTCTCACTCTAATGGGTCATCATTCTTCTTATTGTTTCTAACAATTCAGACTCTTAATGAATGTTCATGCGTGTGTCTTATTTAAATGCAACTAAGACTGGGGATCCATTACCATTGTGTGCTATGACATGTTTAAGATGTATGTACCTTAACATATATTGGGATAAATGCCTATGTAGGATGCTAAACTTAGGCTCTGATACAAAAATTGTAACATACCACTCCCATAAAACATATACCCGACATGCCGAAGGATATTCAAGAACATACTCTAAAAAATGGCATGTTAAGATGGTTGAATCAATTCATTTTTACTTTTTAATCCGTCGCACGTAACATAAAACATTCCAATAATCACATTGTTCCAATTTTATTCACGAACATATACAGTCTCAAATGTCATTACATTTCCAAAATTTACATGTACAATATACAACAGTCGAGATATACAATCCTTGATACAACATAACTAAGATAGTTGGAGGCACAACTGATCCCGACATTGACCCATATCCAAATGTAGCAGTTACTTCAAATAAACTAGCTAGTCTCCTTTGAACCTGAAAACTAACGTTGCAATTTTGATGAGTTTGCGAATTCAGTGACTGAACCATCATTGATGTGCACACTCAAATAGACTTAAACATCATTTAGCATTAAATGCTATATATCATATCGCTCAGAATTTGGTACCTGGCCGCAATATTCATCATACTTCAATAAGCCCATTATGAATACAATCATTTCATATATTCATTTTAGGATAATCTAATCATTCATATCATCCATATATACACAAACATAGCATATCATTATATCCACTCAATTTAGTCATTCTTTGAAAATATTCACATGGTACATATAAAGATATGGATGTAAATACACATGAGACTCTACTTTCATTTTTATTTTGTTATGATCGAGTGCCAATTTAACTGTCTGTATTCATTGTGTGGGCTCATTTCAGATACTATCCCTTACCTATTGTAGATACCGAACTCATTTCATATACGGTCTCGTACACATTGTAGATATCGGGCTTATTAATCATTGAGCTTGTAGCTCTGTGTGTACATTTATGAGTTTTAAGCTCTTTTTAGGCTAGTCACTCCGGTCACAACTCCTTTATCTGATTATGCACATCAATGTCATGAAATGCATCATTTCATATAATGTGCTATCAATCACTTTCATTCAGTGTGCACAGTCATTTGTCATAATCATTAAATCGAAGTTCGACATTCAGCATTCAGTTGAGTACATATTTTTATCACATTCACATACAATCATTAAACACTTCCCATATAGTCTTGAATAATGATCTCCTCGGACAATTAATGATCCAAAATTATCACAATCATACTAGTGACAATTTAATATATAAAAATCAATCAAGAACAATTCAAGCATAGTGAGAAACATCTAGGTCAATTCACTACACATATAACTTAAACAGAAACACATATATAATTGAGTTTACACATCTAGGTTGACTCATAGTATGCTCCAGTAAACTATTGCCTTAATGATCTAGCAATGTCTCAATGTTGTCGGTGTATTTGTGCTTCTATTATGATGAAATAAACACATAATTCACATATTACTAAGTTGATCAATCATATAATTATTCATCCATGCATGTAATCATATAATTATTCATCCATGAACATGCATATGTGTCATATTCAATGCATGCTTAATTGACTTTCCCGGCTATATATCCTTATTTATAAGTCTTAACCGTTCATTTATTATAATTTGTACATAACTTATTTAAAATTAGGTTTATACCTTAAGTAAGTTTGATCACCCTCAATTCATTAATCATACGATTACCAATCCTTTTCTAATGCTTTATATTCACACAATTTTCTAATTCTTATTCATTTATAAATAATTCACATTGTTCATACCCTTTGAATCACATTTGCATTCAAGGGAACATCCTTATACCATTAATAACTCATACTTCCCAAATTCATATGCATTGATATCAAAAAATCCATTCCTTAAATTATAACATCAATTAATAACGTAAACTCATCAAACACTTAACTAATTGATTCATCATCAAACTAAGTTCATTTTAAGCCTTAATCAAGTCCAAATACACCTATGTATAGTGCCTTATCCTTATATGATTCAACCAGAATACAAAACACAATTCTTTCTCACTGCCAAGGATTTCCACGATCATGGGAAGGAATCAATACAATTCCCACGATCGTGGGATGGGTGAACCGAAAGTTCACCTTCACTTTCCTTCCACTTTGCTTTCGAATTTTTACATCTTCAATATAGTTCATCAATTATACCTCAATTATACCTTAAAGATATTTCAATTCCTCATCAATTCATCTCTAATTCCAATTCAAATCATTCATTTAGTAGTTTAAAAATTATGGTCTTTCAAGCATCAAAATCAAAACAGAACATAACCAATCCATTTATTAAATTCCCAACACACATTCACCACCAACACCACAACCAAATTCATCCATAATCAATCATCATAAATGTCATTCTAACATATGTTAATAGGCCAATAATTCACTTACTAATTCAGCTCAATGTCTCCTCAACCATCAAGCTAACCTAACCTTATGTGCAATGTTTACATCCTTTTCTTCCTAATGTCCCTTTATGAATAAGTTGTCTTCTTTTAATCATAACTCTCTCTACAAAGATCTAAATGCCATGATTCTTATGCCCCCCAAAACTAAACTTCCATTAGTGTTAATATATCCAAAAATTACACAAACAACATCTCCCTTTAAAATATAATCTCCATCCAAATTCTATCCTGTTTCTAGTAAGAAACAGACTGGCAACCAATACTCAACCTCAATAAATCATTATCAAGACATCTCCTAACCAAAAAATTTAACATAAGCATTAATAAGACATCAATAATCATTTTTTATGTTTTATATTTTCACTAATTTGGACTATAAGGTCCTCAAAAGTTAGGAAATAATACAAGGTTCCTGCACAGGGGTCTATTATAGGCAGTATTAGGGAAACAAGCATAACTTGAGCTCTAGTCACTATTTTGTCAAATCACTTTCACAGAGGTCAAGTTAAGACCTATATCTACAACTTTCATTGTTTGAGTTTCTTCAAATTCGTGCTCTAAGGATATGAAAGACAAATTGAAAGAGAAAGATAAAATTGAAACCATAATTTCAACTTACCTTGATAACTTCTTTCCTTCTCCTCTTCTCTTCCTTTTTTCTTTCCTTTTCTTCTCATTTTCGTTTTTCTCTCTCTTCTAACCTTATGGCTGACCTCCACTCTCACTTCTATTGCCTTTTGCATCCATGTTCTCTAGAAAATTCAAGAAGCTCAAACTAATCCAAGTGTTTCCATTCCATTGGTCCATATGTCACCCTTTTATTTGTACATATGTTATCATTCTATTGTATTCTATCGGTCTATTTGTCACTTACTTCAGGCTCCACATGTCACTCATTTAAGCCTCCATATGTCACTACTTGTAAGGCTATACATGTCACCAATTATAAGGCTACATATGTCATCATTTGTAAAGCTACATATGTCACCATTCTAAAGCTACATAAGTCTAAAGTGTCATTTGTCACATATTTCCATTGCCACATGTCATCATTTCATAAGTCTAATTAACCTAAATTCTCATGTATCAATTTGTCTTTCTCTTTAACATTTTTCTTAGACTAGATGCACATATCACCTTATCAATTACTCAATTGTAACGATAAATTCCCAATTTACTAATTATAGTCCATCAAAACAAAATTCGAGACAAAATTAACACACAATTACATCATGATCAGTAAAAACCTTTCATACCCGAGAACATGTCAATTGAGTGCATATACTATCTTGCAATATTTTCTAAATCATGATTCATTTTTGTATATGAATATTATGCATATGAATGAAATGCATCTCGTAAATGCTTAAATAAAATAACTCATGTAACTTAATTTAACAGTTTAATCTCTTAACAATTTTAGTAGGCAGGATATTATAAGATCACATGACTAATATTGCTACTCTTATTAATCATAATGACTAGCTATAATTTCTTGATGTAATCCGGCACCTTAAACTGCCTTACCCTCCTGATTCTAACTCTCAAGATTGTTATATGTGGCTTGGAACTCCTATTGAGAGCTTTTTTAGCAAAATCTATAAAAAATGGGTTTATCACTCAGACCAAAATGATTATTAGGTTAAATTTATCTAGAATAGCACAATTAGACCAAATACAACTTTCCTCTTATGGCTAGTGGTTAGGAATAGAGTAGCAAGGATAGACATACTTCAATTTATGCCAAATCTAAATCAAATCTACTATCTTTGTAAGGAAGGAACAGAAACTAGGGATCATCTGTTCTTTCTCTGCCCTTTTTCCACCGCTATTTAGAACAAGATTAGAGACTTTATCTCATGGCATGTGACCTCTATTTCTCTCGTAGAGATAATCAAGATCCTAGCCGAAGCACAAGCTTTTGCTTCACTTTGGAAGAGGAAGGTGCTGTTTCTAGCCATATCAGCTCAAAAGATATGGAAAGAAATAAATCTGTGAAACTTTCAAAATAAGGAACATTCCACAGAGATAGTGATACAATCAATTATTCAGACTGGAAGGGAACAATTTTTATGTTGGAAAATGGAACAAACTCAAACGAGATGAAGGAACAGTGTTTGGCTCTTACTTGGGAAATCCAAACACTGCATGTTGCCTTACGAGATCATCAAGCTCTCTCAAGCTCTCTCTGGAAACATGGAATAACTGATTAAAAGTAGTTTGAGTAAGGTAAGGCTTCCAGATAGATGTTACTCACCTATGGGTTAACGGGTACGAGTGGCGATGATGATCGCCTATGGAAGATCCCAACCCTAATCAGGAAATTACTCGATACAATATGTAGAAAGGATGAGGAGCATTTAATCCTTCTACACTCCACTTTTACTTCGTTGTTGTTTCCCTTGTCCAGAGCTTGATACGATGTCGTTCGACTTCTTCTGAGGGTTCGATAAATATGCTGTCGTCCAAGTTTTGGTTGTCTCCTTATTTTAGTGTCATTTTGTTCATCTTTGTAATATGAGAGTATGTTTATTCTCCAATTGACTTATTGTCCTTCACTATTCTTTAACAAAATTAGCTTTAATTTTTCAAAAAAATCAAGCTCGGTCCAACGCAATCTAGTATGAAGTCAACAGGTCAGACCCAGTTGCACAAGGTATTGAGCTTGATTTTTTTTCAAAAAAAGATCTCATACCAAGTTTCGGTTCAGGCTACCCAGGCCGGGCTCTGCTCGGCTCAAGATGCAACAGTTATAAGAAAAACAATGTTAGTTTGGCCTCAAGTTTCCCCAAGCTTGAGCCTAGATAGAAGTTGTCAAGCTAGGCTCAAGCCCGGTTGAGCTTAGCCCGGTCCATTATCACCCTTAAGTAGGTTTTTTAATCTTTCCCTTCGTAGACATAATATATTATTTCAGTATGACCATTTTTCTTGTTAACTTAACTCATCTAGTGATTTATATATTGGGCTTGGGTTACCTTATAAATTAATATTATATTAAAGTTATTTTTTTAGCCTTAAGTCTAAAATGAAAGCTAACATTTAGGAAAATTTTAACATAAAAAGTTATTCAACCTACCTAGTAACTAGGGCTACTAACTAGGCCATAATAGAAAGAATGAATTTTTTTCAGAGACATCAATTTTAATAAAAAGAATGAATAAACTCAGCTCTCCTACAATTTGGTCAGTGGCCAAACTAATTAGTCTTTCACACTAAACTAAGTCAAATAACATTACTCTTTTCCCAATATTTTTCTGTTTGATCTTTTACCCCGTTTTCTTCTTAACTTTTTTCTTTAAAACACAATAAAATATGTTATTTATATTGTTAATACCATAACTTAAGTGTGTTAGGTTATTATATAATAAAAATATTATATATAGAGCTTAGCATCTTATGTATATATATAGTAAGTCATTACAATTAAAATTTGAAGTATAAAAATATGTATCTATATAGGTCATGATCTATAATTTTATAAAATAAAGAATTGAATTATGTTTAATATTTAAAATAATTAACCTTGTTATTTAAGAACAAAGCATAAGAAAGAAATAAGTGAAATTCATGTTGTGAAAAATAGTTTTAAAATATTAAAACTCAAAAGTGTTAATGGACCAATTTTAAACTCTTAAGTTTAAAGTGTGAAATCATGTAAGTATTGGCGAATGTTGGCCGATGTTGGTCACTCAAGTTAATATAAAGATGTCATGTTGACGACGGAATAAGACAAAGATATATAAGAAGGTAAGACAAAATAGGCATATTTGAGGAAAGCTCGAGAGTAGATGAGCAGTGGCTATATTGGAACACATTGGCAAAAATCTTGATGAGAGATAAGATATAGATACAAGACAAAAAATGAAAAGTGTAACTAAGTCGTGTTAAATTCGAGGGTGCATGAAGGCACTTAACTTTGACAAAAAGTTCAAAAGGTATGTAATATGTGAGATTTATTATATAATGGTTCAAATAGTTACTAACTTAAGTCATGGATCAATGTGATTATACCATGGAAGTGCTTGGATGGACCATACATAAAGATGATTTAGGATGACTAAATTGAAGGCTCATTAAGATATTTGTTTTCGAGATGCAATGATGTGACGATATATGGAAAGAACATGAAAGTTGTGAGCTAATAAAGTGGGAGCACTTCTTTAAGTAGTAGGAAAAGTGGTTGGATGAAATGGCAATGAAGTAGTCATCTTTAAAACACATTTTTCATGTGGAAAAGAGGAGTTAGTGGCGTAAGTGGATAACTCTCCACTAACTTAGTGGAGTTAGTAGAAAATGTGGCAATTACCCACTGACTTGGTAGTTAGTAGAGAAAGTGGATATTTTGTTTACTTAGTTCTTAAGTTCTTGTCAACCTATATACAAGCATTCTTCTAAGATCATTTTAAAGTATAAAGAGGGCATTCAATCATCTGTAAGAGTGATGAAACCTTTATAGAAAATTTTTATTGAGAGTTTTGAGTAGGGAGTTCTTAAATGGTGTTATTTTAGAGTAATTCGAGGAGAAAGTAATATGAATTCCTCTACATTGTATATTTTGTTAATAGATCAATAAAAGTAGAAATAACCTCTACATTAGTTAGAGGTAAGGCTGCATACTTCTGGACCTCTCCAAAACCCACATCTCAATGGAATTTTCTACTTAGATATTATTGTTGTTGTTGTTTTTGTTAATAGATCAATAAAAGGCTTACTTTTTCGTTTCTCTCTTTTTTTCATTTGATTGATTATATTAAACATTTGTGTGATGAGAGTATAAGTGAAAAACATGAATGATGTAAGGTATTAAAAAAAATAGATGAACTTGTTAGTTAATGATCACAATAGAAGGTTAAGCTAGAGGATGTAGTTCCTTTCTTATAAAATTTTGAAGTTTTGGTGATTGATCTTGTTGGGCCCCGATTCCGGAGCCCAACTCTAATGTCATAAAAACGTGTGCTTTTGCTTGTTACCATGCATGATTATTCCAATTAACCCTCTTTAGCTAACATCCCACAAGGATGGCGTGCCCACACCAGCCAATCCTCAAAAAGATAGAAGAAGCAAAAGATAGAAGAAGCAAAAGGATAGAAGATGCAAAAAGATAGAAGAAGCAGAAAGTAAAAGAAGCAGAAAGTAGAAAAAGAAGAAATTAGAAGAAGCAAAAAGATAGAAGAAGCAAAAAGATGGAAGAAACAAAAGATAGAAGAAGCAGAAAGTAGAAGAAGCAGAAAATAGAAGAAGCAAAAAGATAGAAGAAACAAAAGATAGAAGAAGCAGAAAGTAGAAGAAGTAAAAAGTAGAAGAAGCAGAAAGTAGAGGAAGCAGAAAATAGAAGAAGCAAAAAGATAGAAGAAGTAGAAAATAGAAGAAGCAGAAAGTAGAAAAAGCATAAATTAGAAGAAGTAAAAAGATAGAAGAAGCAAAAAGATAGAAGAAACAAAAGATAGAAGAAGCAGAAAGTAGAACAAGTAGAAAATAGAAGAAGCAAAAAGATAGAAGAAACAAAAAGATAGAAGAAGCAAAAAGTAGAAGAAACAAAAATTAGAAGAAGCAAAAAGATAGAAGAAACAAAAGATAGATGATGTTTTGTCTACAGTGGATAAGAAGATGTTTTGTCTACAGTGCGTAAGAAGATTTGTCTACAGTAGATAAGAAGATGTTTTGTCTACAGTGCATAAGAATATGTTTTGTCTACAGTACGTAAGAAGATTGTCTACAGTGGATAAAAAGATGTTTTGTCTACAGTGCATAAAAAGATGTTTTGTCTATAGTACGTAAGAAGATTGTCTATAGTGGATAAGAAGATGTTTTGTCTACAGTGCATAAGAAGATGTTTTGTCTACAGTGCATAAAAAGATTTGTCTATAGTAGATAAAAAGATGTTTTTCTACTGGATCTTCCTCACATCCCCAAAAGTTCTAAATCACTAACTACACTCTCCAGACCTCCTCCACTTATAAGGATTCTAAGTTTCGACTCCGATGTCCAAACATTTTATACTATATACCGTTGGAAAGCTAGAAAGATAAACTACAACTTCCAAGAAGACAAATTTATCCAATTCAGCCTAGATCGTATTTCGCTCAAAGCTATAACACGAATTCTCACCCTTATGAAAAACTTGAAAAAAAACAATGAGCAAATTTGACATACCATCAGCAAAACGTAAACATACTTCATTAACATCAAAATATAAGAGTTTTTACAAAGCTTTAGTGGGCATTTTCAGGCACAATACATCAATATCTCAAAATTGTCCAAAATACAAAAAGATACATGAATAGTAATTTGCTCAAAATGCAACTAAAGCCTTGTGGTTACAAATCTAGCTTAAACACTAAAGATACAAAAATTTGAAGTGATGCCTCGATTCTCTTTCACTCGATCTCATTTTCTTCACCTGAAGATGGGGCAAAAAGGGGGGGTGAGCTTAAAAGCTCATGGGTAACAAGTTTATAACCAGTAACAAGCAAAATCGTTGAAGTAGTTTACATTGAATCATAAACACGCATTTCTCAATTCTCAAATCATCAAACACTTTATAATCAATTCAAATCATGCATTCAATAAACTTGTCAACACATAAGCACATCAAAATGGTTTGGGTGGATTCAAAATAGAACATACTACACATTTCCTCTAAAGGTCCTATGTAGCCGTGAGCAGAACATACTATCGCAATTCCACTTAATGGTCTTACGTAACCGTGAACTTATGGGAGTCCATGAAGGAGCTCCATGCCACTAACGAGTAGGCGGGAGAAGCCTTTTTGTCAAAGTGCACTTGACTTAACTTAGGGGACCATCACAAACCCATATAATCATGCATTTCACAACTTATAAATATATGGCCTCAAGGCATTTTTTCGAAACTTGATTTCATAACCATAATATCATTTCAAAAATCAATATCCTTTCAAAAGATCATTTTCAT
>JANQBM010000001.1:18928384-18941809 GCA_025594535.1 Erythroxylum domingense | reverse complement strand
TTAATGCATTAATTTCACTAACTAGTGAAATAAAATCATACTAACATTGTAATAAATAATTAAACTTCCAAAAAAATTTTATCATGACCCCAAAATTATTCTAAGGCGAAAATTCAAATTCCATGCTTATTCCATAAACTATTATGCTTAATTCAACGAAAAATTTCGGGGCCAACAGATTTTTAAGAGACAAAGTGAGAACTTGAAGAACAATTAAAAGTTCGTGAGAAGATGAGCTACGACTTGTTATCGCTCAAACATGCTATATCTAGGCATGAAAAGGGAATTTGATTAGAGAGTATTTTAGTAAAGGTGTAAGGGTTCCAAATTTTCAAGGCTAAAAAGAATGCCAAAGATCTTGAAAATTTTCTTTTGGAATATAAAACAACACTTTAGAATAGTAAAGGTGTCTGATTCACAAAAGGTGTAAATCACAATAATATACATTATGGGCAAGACAAGGTTGTGATAGAGGATGCGGACCTCCAACGACATCATGATAGGTAGTCCTCTTATTAATATTTAGGAGAAAAGGAAAGAGATAACGAATTAGTTATTTCCCAACAACACTTCATGGCTCACAAGGAAAGTTTTAAAGCGGTTAAAATAGCTTAGTGTAGGAGTACGTGAAAAAAATAACATCTTTGATGTTGGAAGTGCAAATATGTCGGAGGAGGATGAGTTGTTTAACTTCATAAACGGTTTAAAAGATTAGAAACAAATAGTTTTAAAGGCAAACATATAGGAACTCACTAGTGCTATTGTGATTTTAGATGCCTTAGTGGATTTCTACTCATTTGAGCTAGTGAAGAGTGTAAGAAGAGTGGTAGAACTCGCAATGGCTTAGAGAAAGATAAGGAGAAGATCTTAAAACTTATCATTGTAAGTCAAAAAAAATCAAAACTAGATATTTCTTTTTCATTTGCAAATGGCCATTTTTTCTTAATAATGCCCAAAAAAGAAGTTAACTATGAGAAAATAAATTTCATGATCTTGAAGGATCAAGGATAAGGAGGTAAGAACTTGAAAGAATAAGTCTACCTTAATAATTATGTTATATTGGAAGCATCAAAGTAAAAGGAAAAGTGATAGAGAAAAATGGTACGTAAGTGATGTACCAATGGGAAGGAGTCTTTAAAGAAATCATTCATAGAGGAGTGTCCATGGTTTATTTCGACGAGGACATCAAACTTTTTTTAAGGGTGATTTGTTAGACTCTTAAGTCAAAAGTACAAAAAAATGCAAGTGTTGATGAGTCTTGGTTTATGCTTGGCACTCAAGTTGAATAAAGATGACATGTTGACGACAGAACAAAGTAAAGACCTATAAGTAGGCTAGGTAAAATGAGAATTATCAAAGAAAGCTTAAGAGTAGGCAAGTGTTAGTATGCGTTAATGTGCATTGATGAAAATCTTTGACAGGAGGTAAGATTCAAATGTGAGACTATATAAAGGCACTTAACTTCAACAAGAAAGTTGAAATGTATGTAAATATATAAGGTTTATTAATGATGGTTCAAATTATTGCTAACTTAGATCATGGAGCATTGTGATTGCACTATATATGTGCTTGTGACCATACACAAAGATAGCTTAGGATGACTAAATCGACTGCTCACTAAGGAATTTGTTTTTAAGGCATGAAGATATGACAACATATGATGAAAATATGCAAGTAGTGAGCTAAAAAAGTGGGAGCACTATCTGATAAAATAGGAGCACTTCTTCAAATGGATAACTCCTTACTCGTTTAATGGAGTTAGTGAAAGAAGTAGTAACTCTTTACTAGCTTAGTATGTTAATGGGAAAGTGGGTAGTTTGTTTATCTGGTCCTTAAATTCTTGTAAGTTCATATAAAGACACCTTGTATGTTGATTTGGAAGGGTAGGTTAAGAGTTTTAATAAAAAGTTTTTATTGAAAATATGGAGTATAAAGTTCTTGAGTGGTGTTATTGTAAAGTGTGACGAGGAAGAAATAAGTCGAATTCTTTTAACTATATCTTTTGTGAATATATCAATAAAATTTTAATTTTATTTTATTTCTCTTTTTTATCCCTTGAATGTGCTAACACTTGTATACAAGTGATGTGAGACATTTGAAAACATAGGACTTCATTCATGGATGATCACAAAGTAAAATTGAAATAGATTTTAGGGGACTTAAATTTGACTAATTTCGACAATTTTATTCAATCCTAGTGTACCCAAAAAGATTCTCATGACAGCCGTTATTCTCTAGCTTTTTAAGTCCTCCATCAGGACTTTCTTTTGGAGCAGCACCAGTGAAAGAAGCTGATGTAATATCATAATATAGCCGCTAATTACGTCAGCCTAACTAACTAACCAACTAATAGTAACTACTAACGGCTCTGTGCTACCTGCCCCGTGCTAAGGTTCACCGAATCATTATTTCATTAGTAACTTTTTAATGTGCTATTATTTCCAAAATTGTAATGTTCAATTACTACATTACAACACATCGGATAAGAACACTGCCTTGATTGTTTAGTTTTGCCTTATTTCGAAAATGATGAATGATGGCAGTAGTTGGAGATATACTTTTAGATTCATATCACAAAAGATATGAGGTTTGATTGTTCATAAAGCTTTTAAGGAATTACAATTAAATTTTCTAGATCTCCGTAATTTGATAATTACTAAAATATTTCTCTACTGTGTACAAATATCAATATAATGTCGTAACTAAAAATAAAATTTAATAACTTATTTGGTGAAAATTATTGAGAAAAGTATTTATTTAACTAATTCTCTAATTACATAGAGCTTGTAGCTAAGAAGAATTTAAATCATGATATTTGTTTTAAAACTAGTCCGATTATAATAGATTTAAGGGTTAATTAAAAAAATTTCAAACTTTGCTCAATTTTACAATTATAACTCAAACTTAAAAAATGATAATTGAATATTCAAATTTTCAATTTTTGTTCAATTTTAACCTGATGTTAGTATTTTCATTAACATTACTGACGTGACTTGTCACATAAGATAGAAATTATAAATACTTATGCATGTTAGACTTAATTAAGTTTAACTAAACTACATCTTTTTGGGATTAAAATCCCTAAATCAAACTCTGTCATGTGGTGTGAAACGAGGACGACAAAGTTTCTAACAATCTGAATGAAATCCTAGTTTGCCACCCTAGGCACTCTTTCTTTATATGTGAGTACGAATTGATTTAAGGTTTTTAATTCTAGCGATTTGGGTAGTGAGTTTGATTTAGAGATTTTAATCTCAAAACGATGTAATTTAGTTAAATTTAATTAAGTCTGACGTGTATAAGTATTTAAGGTTCCTGTCTTATGTGACAAGCCACATCAACGATGTTAACAAAATATTAATATCATGTTACAATTGAGAAAAAAAATTGAAAGTTTAATTACTTAATTTTCACTTTTCTAAAATCAGACTAAATTACTAAATTGAGTAAAATTTGAATTCTTTTAATTAACCCAATATGTAATGTAATGAACTCCTAATTTTCTAGCTAAAGGCCTCATATTATAGTAATCTTTACAATTACTAAATTAAATTGAAAAATGGTCGTATATGTTTGTTGAAAGCAAAATTTTTCTGTTGTTTACGAGATCACCTTTTCATACCTAATTTTTATCCCTTTACAACTAAGATAAAAGCATAGCATACAACTTCCATGAACTCATCCCTAACATTATTATTAGAAAAATCTAACAAAACTATATATGGTTTCCATTTTCACCTTTGAGTATTAACATTTGTAAACAACAGTCCTGATGAGGAAGAAAAACTTTTAACTAGAAAGCTCTGACATCAAACAACACTCTTGACGACACCTGCACTGCAGATGCAACCTAGGAAACCTCAAACCCTGTGATGAAAAGTAAGAACTAATGGACCTGAAAAGAAAATCTTATGTCATGGAATTTATTTGTTATTTTCGGAAGGAACACTGTTCTAAGCATCAATAGGTCCTACATGATCAATAGTTATGGATTTGGCACAACATAACAGGTAATTATTTCCATATCCTCAGAGTCTTGTCATGGCTTGCTGAAGCAATCATCCCCGTCATTGGTGATTGTGCGAGAGCTGATATCACGCACTCATGTGCAGGCATGGTCAAACATTTGTTGTCGGCCATGTTCCAGAGTTCCAACGACTGGATGAAAATGACCGTTTACACGGTTAAGAGAAAATGTTAGATTAAACCCGCATTAGTAATCTACAACAGTTATAAAGTGAATCAAAATTGTTGTTGCCACATTTGACTTCAAAGTATTTCCAGCAATAAACACTTGGGGTTCCTTGAAGTCGAAGGAAAGACTTTGTTTCCTACAATTTGGGTGACAAGCCTATCTAAATTGGAGCCACTAAAGAAAATTTTTATGGTTATATGTGCGAGCCAAGAACGCGGATATGCTCTCACTTATAAAAGGGATATGGAAATCTAATTGAAGCTTAAAGAATAAATATATCTCAAGCCGAAAAAATATAGCACCTGGTAACCTCCAATGACCAAGAGGGTGGAATAACTTGGGTGGAAAACACAGGATTCAAACTTGTTCCCACTTGAATTGAGTTCATGAATGCACTCTCCAGATGCCAATGACCACACTTTGACAGACTCTTGACTGACAGATGCCAAGTAATCTCCATTTGCATCCCAACAAACAGAGTGTACCTCGGTCGTGTGACCCTGAGTATCCAAAGACGTCATGACTTCAACATAGATCACCTACTAAATAAGAAACCATTAGCTGTATTCACAACTTTCACCTAAAGATGTAGTACCTGTAACGAATGTGTCCTACTGTCAGTCTCAACATCAATGATCGACACAACATTATCTGATGCTGAGGCTAGAAGGTGCCCGATTCTTGGTTGAAATCTAACTTGTGCATTACCGCCCTGCTCCCCCAAGTACGACTGTCAGCAAGAAGTCAATATATCAACATGTCAAAAACAGAAGTTAACAACAAGAAAGAAGATAAAAGCTCGCCTTTGATATGCGAGTGCAAGGATACTGTGTCTGTGTGATATTCCAAAATCGAATCTCATTGTTACTGTCCGAGGAGCAAAAGAGCTCGTGCTTCTTAGGGTGGAAATCAAGGGACATCACATGAGAAGCATGACCTGTAAATATCCGCAAGGAAAATCTTGGCTGCAAAAATACGAGCTTCATTAGTGTCCTGCTGTATGCAGACCAAGCAACACTGGTGGTTAAAATTTTCAATTAGATAAGAAAAACACATGACGTTGAACTCACAAGATAACTGATGCAAAGAACCGAGAGCCATCACAGAAAAATGCATGTTGATTCTATCACAAAATCCTGAATAAAAATCTTAGCCATCCTCAAATGGAAACTCTCTTCTTGATCTTTACAACAGTTCATATACATCAATACTAGTTTAGAAGAATCGACGTATTAAAGAAACAGAAAAAACTGGCACTTTAAGTTCAGAACACAGAGGTAGCTTTCAAGGAAGGAAAATGCTGAAGGGAACCACAAACAAATAAAATTACTTGCTTGGAGTCGCCAACTAATAAGCATCATAAAGAAAGCGGAGGTGGTAGAATTTTACGTCTCCAGCATCCCAAAGTCGCACACTTGTATCAAATGAAGATGTTGCCAGTTGAGTTGAATTTGGTCTGAAACGAACATCAGTAATTATGTGGGTGTGTTCTTCTGGAGTGCACTCACTTTGCAGAGTTTCCATATTCCAAAAGACAACCTATTGACACTAAAACATTAGCATTCACATTATTACAATCAGTTACATATCATTCCCAAGTCTATAGTTGTTTCTACCAAGTATCAACTACTACTATCCGCAGAAGCTAATAAAATATTAGAAGCAACTGAATCGTTAATTTGTCTCAGAATGTTACCTTTCCTTTCTGAAACATTCCAAAATTTTCTCCAGTCAAACTTAAAAGAATAATATTCATGAAGCTGCATTAAACTTCCACTAAGAGACAGTGATTGTAGATCTATCAAGTTTTAGAAAGATTGGTTATATTTCCTCACAATGTAGATGTAAAACATTGCATCAGAAGTTCTTGCAAAAATTAAGTTGATAACTTAGCAATAGATAACAAAGGATGTTCAACGGCAAAAGAGAAAAACTGAAAACAAAAGGCCTCAGTGATGGTAACGGAGAAGACAAGGTAGAGCTAAACTAGGACCTACTCTATGTGTACATTTGGCTGATTCATTCAGGGTAGACCAGTCAAATATAATAATGGAAGTTTTTAGGCATTGCCAAACCACATGATAAGAATCTCATGTTCTCCTCAATTGATAATAGAAGGGATGGTTGTTATGGCCAACCTAAATCATCTCCTTAAGCATCTGGTCATCACAGGTCAACTAGGAATAAAAATAGTAAAAGAGGAAAATTATGTGATAATATCAATAACAATGCATAAAGCCCTTATTAGGTGGATGTTGTAAGCATTTTATTCCCTAGAGGGATGCATCAATGAATTAACATCTCGGAGTTCCAAGTTTATAAATGCAGAAATAGTAAAGATGATATAGTAGTAAATGAAGGCTTGGATAGGGGTCCAAGGATGGCAATAAGCCAGGACGGCCAAGACCGATCTCACAAGGCACGACTCAAACCTGGTCGGGCTCGAGAAGGCGTAGGCTGCCAAAAACTTTCTTTTGGTTTTACTTCCCAAACCGCATCCTTTTGGTCTTGATTTCCCAAAACCCATTGAGATTGGGACAGACTTGGCTGATTTTGCCAAATCTAATGGGGGGGCATAATACAGATACAAAATTAACTTCTTGTGGGCTAGTGAACTAATACCTTCTTATCATGCCCAGCACTGGCCAACAACTTTCCATCAGTAGAGAAATGGCAACAAACAACTTTTCCATTGCTTTTACGCAACGAATCAACTTCACTAAAGGAGAAACCTGAGATTACAAGAACCTACTGATTCTTCTGGCCTACATAAGCATGCAAAGATGCAAAAAGATCAAAAAATTGCTAACCCTTTGAAGATTCTGGGACATGTTCAGAAGGGTTTCTTTTCAAAGTGCCAAATAAATCTCTCCCATCTCCATCATCTGGTGAAAGAAAAGAATCCACGTTTTCTTCTAAGGAAGTAAAATCTCCAAAATTTTCAATGTCCTCCTGCAATTAGAAATAAAATTAGATATTGGCACTAATTCTTTTTATTGTTAAATTCTGAACATAAGCTTCAATAGAGTATTTCACAAGCACAAAATAGTATTAGAAACTGATATAACTATAAAAGATCAATGCCTGCTTACAATCAAGCATAATATACAAGAAGCAGGACTACCAATTAACTAGAAACATTAATGTACAGAGGTCATGCTAGCCAACGGCACTAAACTGAAGGGTTAGATCTTCTTATTTGAAATATTGACTGCATTGTAATTGACTGATCAACAGATAGATTGGCATATGCCCTTCGTAAGTCTTAAAGAGTTTTAAGCTCAATAAGCACTGACTAGGCAGCGGCTCTCCTAGGATTCCCTTATCTGGGATCCCTAGAGAAGAGGATCGAGTTGGCCCTTGCGAACAGCTCAGACAAGGGTTTCTGAGCAGTGTGCTTACCAAATGTTCTTTAAAAACTAGCTATGCAGGTCAAATATTTGAAAAGAACAACATACCAGCTGGTTTGTGGATGATACAAGAGTTCCAGTACCATCATTACTATACATCATCAAGCTTTTTGATGTACTATTAACATGCTGGAGATTCCCCACAGTGGCAATTCCATCACCAGGAGTATGAGTTGATGGAGTTGATGGTTGAGAATTGGGAGATGGACCTACCGTGTTTCCTGTGCCGGTACTATTAGCAGCTCCAGAAGATGAAGGACCTTTCCTCTTTCTGTTATTCTGATACGTCACAGACAAGTATCAACTATTGCCTTTTGGCATCTTACAATCTTTAAAAGGATTTGGTTGCTCAAACATGTGAAGTTCAAGTAATTTAAACCTAAACTCAATCCAAGCTATATTATGAAATCATTGTGTCAGTTCAAATTGAAACAACCTGTGGTGCTTGCTGTAGTTGCATAGGTTCTTGTTGCTGAGAGGATGATTGTATCTGCAGCACATTTATCTGCGTTCAGATACACTAATGATAAAGCAATTAATTGTTCTTACCAGAATAATTAAGAATCAGATGCAGACATAACTAAGGCTATTTATTTTCTCTGTATGAGGAATAAAAACTTCATCCATTATTTCCTCTGTATGAGGAATAAAAACTTGCCTTGGATGAAGTTGATTGCATCGGAGAACTAACAGAACCGTCATTGACACTTGGTTGCCCATCTTTAGCATGTAAAGTGGTTCTAGGCAATCCAACAAGCTTTCGTGGATCTACATCTCCATGTGATGGTAAACTAGCATGATTGCCTTGTGCCTGAACCTGTGCTAAAAGCTGTTGTTGTTGCTGAGGTAAAAGCTGAAACTGATTTGCACCATGCAGAAGAGGTCTTTGAACTTGTCCACCCAAACTTGGCCTAATTGGGTCAAGTGCCTATATGATAGAAGATAGCATTCTTTGTAAGAACTGATTTGTATTTGGAATGGATCGATTTGTAAAAAATTCTCCATAATGAACGTACTGTTAATGGCCAACCCTTCAATGGAAGGTCACTGACTCCAGGGTTCAACCCTGAATAATAAAGGAACAAAAATGAATAAAAAACGAATTTAATAGGAAAAACAATATTTAGCTGATTAAGGAACCAAACTAACTCCAACAGGATCACTTTTTGTATTGCAAGGGAACCACTAAACGACTCAGCTATTTTTCCTGTTCTCTAGAGTCTATAAATGCCCAACCAATAAAATAACTCCAATCCCATCAAGGTAGACGTACACCTAATCTCTTGTATTATATAAAAATAATAGCATTATGTAAATTGAAAGTTGTTTATCAAGAATATAGTGCTTAAGACCTATCCTGAGCTCACACTCCTAAGCAAGGCTAGACATAACAGCCAGGGCCACAATTTACGGCTTAGAGATTGGACAGGTGGGCTGTTTCTCTCCCCATCTCCCTAGTTTCCAAAGTTTCTCCATATATCTTATCTCTTGTCCGAGTTAGCTCACATACGTAGAAAGAGAAAAGTTAAAAGTTCAAATGAATCTTTAAAATCAAAATTTGTGTAAAGTGATTGATTTTCATATCCTCAGCCAGTAAAAAGAAGGAAACACAAGCTACTGTTAGAAGGATGAAAAGAAGATCTACTTCAAGATTTGCAAGATATGAAGCTTGAATCCGAAGTGCAGTAGTTTTCCTCTTTT
Source organism: Erythroxylum domingense (assembly GCA_025594535.1). Taxonomy (NCBI): domain Eukaryota; kingdom Viridiplantae; phylum Streptophyta; class Magnoliopsida; order Malpighiales; family Erythroxylaceae; genus Erythroxylum; species Erythroxylum domingense. Next base: position 18,932,503 of record JANQBM010000001.1, on the reverse strand, counting down.
GTTTTTTTTCATCCCAAACACAACCAACCTCTCTCTCTCTCACACAAATGCACACAAACAACCAGTAGCCAAACATCTTCTCCATCTAAATGCCTCTGAATTCCAATGACATCACAAGCATAAATTCTATTCTTTTCTCCCATTTCTTTTAAAACTCTAGTAAAACAAATCCCTTTAGTTCAACAAAAAGTTTCAAGATGAGATGATAGACTATATAATACAAGCAAGAAATAACTCGGTTTCATGGTAAGGAGTGGATAGTTAACAGGTAAGTATGCATTACAATGTAGAATCTAACAAATATGACAGTAGGATGTCACTTTGATCAACAAGAAAGAAAATGATGTTCTTTATCACTTAGACGAAATGTACCAACTTGACTCAGTCAGCAGATCATACAGGCAAAGGAAAAATAGACCAGTTTGAGGTCATTTGCTGGTTCACCAACCAAAAATGGTCAGCGGGATTGAATTTCTAAAAATCCTAATTAATTGTTACATCATACAGAAATAAACCGCCTTTTTTCAACAAACTGCTCATAAGTATTTCCTTTGCTAGTAAGGTCACAAAAACAGACACCGAATATAACTTCAACAATATATCATCAAACTGCCCCAAGATGTATTATCAGCAATCTGTACAAATTGTAAATATAAATGGAATAATTTATCCTCATCAACTAATTGTTACACTACCATGTTAGTCTTTCACATTACTTTTTTTTCCTTCGTTTAAAAGTCCCCAATACCAATAAAAACAGGTGAATTCTACACTTGACTTCACTCCCACAACAATCTTTAAACCTGCCTCTAGAAAAGTATTCCAAGAGGGAAGCAGCCTGAAGCAGAATAGATGAAAAGAGGCTCTTGTCGGCATGTAGTAGAACATGCGTGCAACAAGGCACTGCTTCTCTTGGTGTTGGTGATTGGAGTACAGATTCATCCAATGCTATTGGAAGATGACAACTTGTCCCTGGAGTATCTGTTTTAGTGTCTATTAAGCAACAGTTTCCTTATTTATCTTTTGATATTGCTAGGAAAGACAACACTACCTCATGTCCTACAACTTTTCGTTCCTTCAAAATGGACCAGTTTATCGGCCTTGTTCAACTCTTTAAACATGTTTCAAAACCGAAAAGAGGCCTTGAATTTTTTATTAAAGCCTGATTGAGTTCTTTTTTTTTTTCAGTTACTAAGAAAATTAGGACTACAACCGTACCCCTATATATATATGGCCCACCCAAGCACGAAAGCCAGGATCTTTCAAAAATGGATTCCTATTCTAAGAGTGCATAACCGCATGGATAAGCTCACATTAACCCATCAATTTGGGATCCAATTCGGGATTTTCCTTGGGAGGTGTCGAGAAGGAATTGGAATGTAATAATATCGATTCATACAGATATAGAAGAAGAGGTTCTCTATTGATTCAAACGTTGTACCTATGGGATAGGGATAGCGAAAGAGGAAAAAACCAAAGATATCACATAGTACTTTTTTTTATCAAAAAATCAATCTAATTTTTTTGTACCCTTTGCTTAATGAGAAAATGGGTTCGATTTTACAGGATCAAACCAAACCTATGGGACTTAAGAAATGACGGAAGGGAATCAAAAAAGAGAATAATAGAATTATAATAATAAATATATATATATATATATATATATATATAAGAGAGAGAGAGAGAGACCTCTATCATCCCAAAATATTGCATCTAACAACTCAAACACAAGTCCATGGCCCAATATTCTTTGCACTTCAACGAAACATTAGAGAAGCTTTGCATGAGGCGAAGTGTAAGCTATCAGAGGGTGCATAAATAATCAATTGGTTTGCAACCTTAAAAATCACTTCTACGCAACTTCACGCCTTTCTTATTGTAATTTGCCTTGAAGCTTAGGATCTTGTCTCCAGTTACCCAAAGCATCCCACCATTTCTACCCCTAGTTTGAAATCTGCGGTAGCATTAAGTATGTGTTTGAATATGTAATATCATCAAAGTTTAAAGATACAAGCATAAGGGTCCAAAATCTGGATATAGTCATGGCATCCTTACAACTTGTTATAGATATAACGGTAACCATCCTTGAGACTGGACTGTTTGGAAAACAGATACACAATCATTTAACAACTAAGTCGGTGAAACCCCACTGTAGGTTTTCATTGATAATGTCAAGTGGAAGTGGCAAAAAAGGACAGGTTTCGAGAGGGATATGAAGAGTTCAGAAGCTAATAGCTACTTTCATCAGTCCCAAATAAGTATACTACAAGCTGTGGTAGATCACTACGGACATCACCACCACCTGGAATTTAAATGTATTCTATCATTTGTCTGCTAACCCTTTTATCATTGATATCATTAAATGTAACTAATTGATTTATAAAAATAATCCTAGACTAATATTGTCAACAAAGCTCATGTGGAAAGCAAAACCATTACAAAAATAATACCCCATTCATCATTCAAAACAAGGTAAATCTACCTGCATTTCCTACTCCAGGTCTTGAATGGATCATTCCTGGTCCGTAAGGTGAAGAAGGAGACATGGGTAAGGATCTCCGAGCACCTGAGTTAATATCACCTTTGGTATCCTGCATATTGAGGATCAAATCGATAAATCTAACCAATTAAGAAGGAAACTAAAGAGCATCAAATATGTCAGTCTTTGAAGAAAAATGTGACAAAGTATTACAGTCACCTACTTTGTTTTGTACCTGCATTTGCTGTAATGCAGCAGTCACACTTCCAGGATTTCCTTGGACCAACTGGCTATACATGCAAAGAATTAAGATGTTACTATGCTAGATATTGCATGCGCTGCAATACAGCAGTCACACTTCCAGGACTTACCTGGACCAACTGACTGTGGGAGCATCAAAAGAACACATGAGAAGAATTAAAAAGATATCCTACAAGATATTGCAACTGAGTTTACCCAGGATGGTTTGTTGTTGCTTTTAGGAGGGCCATCCTAGCATCAAGAAGAGGTTGAGATGTATCTGAATCCACTGCATTAGGATGTTTCATACGTTCCTCATATATTTTTGCTGCCATTGCACTAGCATTTGATTGCCCCATCATTCCATCAGAATTTAAAGCATTTACTGGGCCACCAAGAGTTGTATTGTTTGAACCTCCTCGTTGTAACTGAGCTTGACGCAGTAATTGCAATTGCTGCATTTGCAACTGTTGTTCCTTTGCTTTTACTTGTTGCGCCTGAATGTCAAGACCACAGCAGAGTGTAATTAACAATGTGCACAATCATGTAGCAGTCTTTTACTTCTCATTAGAAATCTAAGATACCACCTCCATATATGCTGCAGCAGCCTCTGAATGTTTCTCGTTTGTCCGTGCAATAAAAATGTCCCAGAAGACAGACCACCACTCGAAGAGAAACCCCCCAGGAGCATCAATTGCTTTATATAAAGCCAGAAGATAAATGATCAAACAAAACCTTTTAACACAGTCTTCAAGTGGTAGTCAGCCAACTGAAGTTAAGCCATAAACTATACACATATCATTCAAATGCAACCTCCATTATCCAAACAAGATACCCGATTGTCTAAAATACAGAAAGTGGTAAATATTTGCAAACATCACCTTACCTACGGGATCAGGAGAAACTTTTCCTTCAGTCATGAATGACTTCGCTGTGGCATGTAGCTTCTTTTTCACCAAATAGTCATATATGTAAACATCAAGCCTATGAAATGTACCAGCACCAACAAAAATTATTACATGGGTAGAAAAAGCTAAGTGTAAATAAACTAATAACAAATAGAAACCAAGAATCTTAAAGGAAAATCACATATACATTTTATCAGCTTCCCAGTTACTCTGCGCCATAATTACTGTTCAACAATCCGACTTTACCCAGACCCAACTGCACACAAAAAGCAAACACGTTTAATTAACGGTTTACGAAAAAAAAGAAGAAAATAAATTAACCCATCAAACCCAAATTCGAACTCCGATAAATTCACACACAGCCATATAAGAAAAGACAAATCACAAAAGGAAAAACAAACAATTTCTTTCAACTGATGTTACGTTATCTGAAGTTGCATGAATCCTAGAGGAAGAAGAGGGAGACGACGTCGTGAAGGCAGGTTCTGAATA
>JANQBM010000001.1:18910953-18928284 GCA_025594535.1 Erythroxylum domingense | reverse complement strand
GTACAGGAAGTGGCGCAGGTATTCATGGATCACGTATTTAAATTGCATGGGATGCCAGAACGGATCATTTCGGATAGGGATCCACTCTTCATGAGCAAGTTTTGGCGTGAAATGTTTAGGCTACAAGACGTTAGGCTGCAACCTTCTACGGCCTATCACCCACAGACGGACGGACAGTCGGAGGCGGTGAACAAGACACTCGAAACTTACCTAAGGTGTTTCTGTTGTGATACTCCGCAGAAATGGGTGAGTTGGTTAACCATGGCCGAATGGTGGTATAATACCACACACCATTCAGCCATCAACACGACGCCATTTGAAGTTCTCTACGGTTATCCACCGCCATTATATGTGCCATACGTAGCAGGAGACTCTAGAGATGTAGGGTTGGATCAAATATTTCAGGACAGGGAGGCCACACTTCAAATAGTTAAATTCCACCTGAACAGAGCAAAACAGAGGATGAAAATACAGGCGGATAAAAAGCGTTCAGACAGAGAATTTGAGGAAGGGCAAATGGTATACGTGAAGCTACAACCCTACCGGCAGCAATCCCTGCAACGGAGATCCAACCAGAAGTTAGCACCCCTGTATTATGGACCTTTCCCGATCATTGCAAAGATCAATAAGGTGGCCTACACGTTGGGATTCCCCGAAGGTACAACCATTCATCCTACTTTTCATGTTTCTCAATTACGGGGTTTTGTCTCGGAAGGAACACCTACTTCTAGTCAGCTGCCCAAGACTATGGAGGAGAAGGCAAAGGTTCCCGTGGCTATCTGGGGAAGGAGGATGGTGAAAAGGAACAACAGGGCAGTTACACAGGTGCTGGTGCAGTGGCAAGGAGGAACCAAGGAAGAAGCGACATGGGAATGGTTTTACGAGTTACAGAAGAGGTTTCCGGACGTGAATCTGCTGGACAAGGTGCTTCTTGAAGACGGAGGGGATGTTACGTTATCTGAAGTTGCATGAATCCTAGAGGAAGAAGAGGGAGACGACGTCGTGAAGGCAGGTTCTGAATAAATGAAACGCAGCGTAGGAGCTACATGAGCAGATGAACTCACGTGATACTATCTAGAATATTCTGGTTACAATAGCATGTATAAAGTTGTAACAGAATGGGAAAAAGACAATGAATTTTGTGAAATGAAAATGAACTTTGTTTTCTCTCTCTCTCTGTTTTTCTCTCTCTCGGCGTGATTGTGTGATTGTGTGGTTGAGCGACTGTGGGAGTGAGCGTAATACGCCAGTGGATCTGAAAAACGTAACAACTGAAGAATATGATCAAATTCCAACTTACAGTAACAACAAAAGTGTAAACCAACCACCAAAGTATCAAAATATAGAACGGCTCAAAGCTTTTCAATTTGGAATCTTGGACTCAATCCAGTTGTGGTTAACAGCAGCAATATCCCAATTACTCGATCATATTCTCTGAATTTAACACCAAATCATGTACACCCATATATTGCAACAGATAACAAGCTCAATTTTGAACAATTACCAATCAAATCAAGTAATATTCACACTTATTTCATTATTAACGTGAAGAAAATTGACCCTTTCTCGTGATCGTTGAGTTTCACGATTTTATAGTCTCAACGGAAAAAGAGGGCTAAATACTACTCCCCGTTTTGTTTTACCTCTGTTTTTTTAATTTTAATTCTATTTTTTCCTGTTTAAATTTTTAAAATTTTTTTATATTTTTTAAAACAAAAACATATTTAGCTTAAATTTATAATATAAAAATTGAAAATAAAAATCTGTTTAATTGATATTAGTAATTAAAAACAAAAAAAACAAAAACATATTTAATTTTATCATCCTGTTTTTATTTTTTAATTATAATCTTATATTAATAAATTTATATCATATATCATATTTTTAAATTAATTAATTATCTTATAGTTAAAATTTAAGTATATGCAAATTAAATATAATTAAAAATTATACATTACTTGTATATAATAAAATTCTATAAATTAGAAAAGTATATCAATAAAAATATTCATCATATTATAATTTTTTACTATAATTTACAAAAAGAAACATAAATTAATTAGAAATAATATAATCACTCCATATTTGCCTAGCAATTTTATCTCGCTTCCAAAATATGCTTCGAAGTTGTGCTGGAGTGATATTATACTCCACTTGAGAACTTGTATCTTCATTTTCACTTTCCCTAATTTGTCCTTCATTTTCAGTACAACTGTCAAATAACTCATCGCTTTGTCCATATATTTTAATATGATTGTGTATAACACAACAAACAATAACGATGTATTTTTTTTCTTCATATCATAATTCGGTATGTTTTTAAGTATAGGGAATCTTGCTTTTAGGACGTCAAAACATCTTTCAATAACATTTCTTAATGAATAATGCCTGTAGTTAAACAATTCATGTAGACCTTAAGGTCTTCATCTACTTCTATAATCTCGCAAATGATATCTTTAACTTCGATATGGTGAAAGAAATCTAGGCATATTAGTGTAGCCCGAGTCAACTAAATAGTACTTACCTAACATAGAAAGAACATAATATTAACAAAAAGGTATTAAAAATAAATCATAATTACTATATTTATTTAAAATAATATAACACCTTGTGGAGCCATAGGAAATTGATTCGTTGGATTTGTCACTGCTTCCAAAGGAACTCGAGAGTCATTTGCAGTACCTTCCCATCCAGCTATTACATATGTAAAGCGCATATCAAATGACCAACAACATATAATATTTTGAGTTGGATTAATTCTTTTACGCATGTCTGGTATTTGTTCATCAGTCGGAACATGTGCATCAATATGCGTACCATCTATTGCTCCTATACAATCCTAAAAATTAAAAATATATTAAATAATTTTTAATCATAAGGACATAATTAAAGTAGTAATTAAATATAAGAATGTATCTGAAAATATGGGAAGAATTTTGAATTATTTTGAATCTTAGGAGATGTATTAGTAAAAGATGGTGGAATAATGACTCTTTTTATAAGACGATTAACTGCATATAAGACTTTTCGAAAGTACTTTGAAATTGTCCAAGTCGAATGTTGAAAGTGTTCTGCATTGACTCTAGTTGTCTCACTATGCCCTATAGTCATAAAGAAAATTGCTACTTATTCCTTCACAGTCAAATGATTTATTGCCTTTAAGCCTCCTAAACTCTTCAATTCATCACATAAGCTCAAGAAAATTATCTTTCTCATTCTTAAGTTTTCATAAATCCTTGTAGGATTCTCATTTAAAAGTTCTAATATCTAACCATGACCTGGTAGCACAGAAGTTCTACTAGTTGCTTTTATAAATGAAAATATTTGTTCTCTCCCCCATCTACAGAAATAATGATTACCTTTTTTCGTTCATCATCAAAATCTGATTCAAAATCTAATAAGAAATCCATGTATCTACAATGTCAATAATAAATAATTAATAAAATATTCAATCAAGTATATTTAATCAAATCTAGAAAAATATTCAAACAAAATATAGACTTAAAATTAAGTCAAATATTCATACGAAGCACTTACTTAAAATGTTCAAAATATAGAATAGTGCTTAATATAAAAGTGTCAAATCAATAAGAATTCAATATGCAATAACAAGAAAATATAACTAAAGCAACATAATCCAATCCAACTTCCTTGTTTTGTGTCATCTTTAAAAAATTATCCCTATAAAGTTGAGAATCATGTAAAGCCTTCACAGTAATCATGTAAAACCTTCATAGTTTTTCCATATTACACACCGTCAACACCCAATTCATCTAAAGAATTCAGAAATTCCATCATTATGTTAGACTCTTGAGATTTATTCTTTGCAGTGGATGATGTTTCACTCAATTGTCTCAAGTAAATCATTATTCCTTTTTGATTATTCACTAAGTATAAGTAAGGCTTCTTTTACGATGTTAGACGTGTCTTCTTTGCCTTTTTGTTCTTAGGAGACTTCCTTCTCTTAGATGGAAAACTTTTAACTTGATCTTCTCTTCCATTATACAATTAATCTTCATCAACATCATTTCCATGTTCCTTTTCTGTATTATTTAATGGAGATTTAGTTAATGGATGTGCATGCACACTAGTTACAGTAGTATGTCCAAAAATATGACACAAGTCTAAACATTCCTTATATCATTTTTTCTTGAATTTGTGAGCCATTTTATGCTCCTATAATGATGAAAAAGATATAAGAAAATGAATATTATATAATACGATATATTAATAAAACAAAAGACATATTTTACCTTAAATAGATTTTCCCAACATTCGTTTATAGCATTAACTTCATCAGTAAAAGAGTTGTAACTGATTCCAGTTTCTTTGAGTAAGTTCTTGAAATTCTTCAATCCGACCCTTAATCTATTATACTTATTCTTCAATTGAATATCAGTATACTCCTTATTGAATTTTGTTTGAAGCCCTGCTTTAATATTCTTCCAACCAGATTTGAAAAAGGTAGTAGTTGTTCGATTTTCCTTCTTCACTTCTTCAACCATCAAAGAGATTAAATATATCTCTATCGTATCATTCCATATCCCATCTTTTTCATTTACTTCCATACAATCATTGTAATCATTCATATTGTTCAAACCATCCATCACTAAATGTAATAACATATAAGTGATATCAATCACAACAATTTTTATAAAGTATTAAATGTTAAATATGGTTCAAAATAGACATGTGACAAACATAACAATTTCTAAAAAATATTTGGTGTCTAAACTTGTACACAAATTAGATTTTCACTATATGTGAATTTCAAGTAATAGGCCACTTTAACAGGATTTATGAGCAAAGGGTTGAGAAGCGATGGTACAAATGGAAAATTTTTAACACAGCCCAAAATTGATAGAAAAAGATGGACTTTAATGTGCTACAATAATGTCTTACACCAACGTTTTCAATTATTGTAAGACAACTTTGTCAACATGTATTAACGTGTTATGAACGTTTTCAGGTAATGGTCAATTGTTAGACATCTTTGTTAACATGTATTAACGTGTTAGAAGCCTCCACATTCCACGAATATAGGTTGATTGCAATTAGGCAATAAATGACGTAAATGTAGTCTCACATGCTACAATAAATGACTTGAAGTCCAAGACAAGAAGACAACGTTGAATATAGCCTCCAGCCACAATAAATGACGTGAAGACAAGAAGACAAGAAGCCTCACATGTCACATTAAATGACGTGAAGTCCAAGAACAAATCAACTACAAAGACGTGAGGAAAAAGAAAACAACTATAGCTATCTCAACTTTAAAATAACGTGAGGATCAAGAAAACAAAGCCTTCGATTTTAATAACGTTATTTCATGGGCTATTTTATGTTGGTTCTTTATAAAGGATTAGTTTGCCACAAAAAGACGAAGTTTTCGTTATGTTTAGCAGAGGAGGTGAAGCAAAAACTGAAGAACTGAAACACTTCAAGGAAGAATGAGAGTGCAACATCTTCTTTATCAACCTAAAAAAATGCAAAAACTTATGATTAGGGATGTCAATGGGCCGGGCCGGGCCAAACCCGGCTCATTTATATATTTTTTAATATAAAAAATACAAAACGGCGTCGTTTTGGACAAAACGACGCCGAACCCAGGCCAAAAATGGGCCGGAGCAGGCCGGGCCAACATTGACATCCCTACTTATGGTCAAAGCAGAGGTCCTACATGGTTGTTTTTAGTAAGTATGATTACATCTATAGTACTGTTATTTTCTTCATATTTCTCTTCGTTTTTACATATCTATGTTGGTTCATATCTGTCATCCATCATGCCTAGTTTCTCTATTTTGTTACAATATATTCATCTTAGAATAACACAAAGAGAAAACAAGAAAGTAGTATTGATAGTTGAAAGAAGTATGATGAGTTTGATGTTATAGACAAGAAAGAGAAGAGAAATCACAAACGCAACAGATAGATATGAAAACAAACCTGGAGATATTAAAGACGTAGAAATATTGAAGACGCAGAAGACGAAGTCGGCGTAGAGGAGAGAAAGAATATGATTTGTTTTTGTGAAAAAAACAATTTCAAAATAGATGAAAACCTGTTTTTAGAAATCACAAAAACGTTATTTTTACGTGTTCGTAAAGTAGTTGCTGTTTTTTATCTTTTTAAAACGAAATAGACAAACATGTTTAACCAAACACGATTTTAAGGGTCGTTTTTTAATTTACAAAAATTGCAACGAGAAACCTTAAAAAAACAAAAACAAATAGCCCTTACGTTAACCCATTTCACTTCTTTTTTTCTTATAAATAATTTAGTTTTAAGTTTTTTTTAAAAATTTAAATAAAAATATATTTAGTTGTTGGTATTTAATAATTATATATTGCATAAAAAATTATGTAATAATTGAAAATTATCAGTAAAAATTATTATATTTTATTAAGATAAATAACTTAATAATCAAATTTTAATTTATAGATAACTTTTATATTAATATAATTTTATTTAAAATTTACATTTTTTGAAGATTTTTTTAAAAATTAAATTATATTAATTAAAATTATTTTTTAAATAATTAGTGTTTAAATTAATTATAGATTAATTAGATTATTAAAATAAATTATTCATATTTTTATTGATAATTAATATTAAATAATTAAATATATAATATTGAATTAAATTATTTATATTTTTATTAATAATTAAATAATATACTTAGTTAATAAAAAATCATATTATGAAAATACAAGCTGAAAACAAAAAATATTTTTATAGTTTTCATAATTTATGAAAATTAAGTAAATTTAATAAAATTTATATAAAATTCTTTTTTTAATAAATCAATGCCATCGTTCACAAATTTTAACCAATATCAAGTAGCTTTTTCTTTATAAAATGTCTTTGGCCATGTTTGGTTAACAGAGGATTAGTTATTTTTTAGCTGTTTGACTCAATTTAGTGGTTTGACCCGTATTAAAACGCTAATTAGTTGTTTGGAAACCCAACTAGCTAATTTTTCACACGCTCATTAATTGCAGTGTTTGGAGACAGCTGATTGATTTATGAAGAAATTACCCCACTTTACTCTCCTCTCTGCTCTAGGTCTCATATCTCATTAGGTTGTCCAGAATGTTCTCCAATTCTCAAAAGATTTCACATCTTTGTAGCTCTCACATCTACAGATCACCAGTCACCGGTCATTGTTTAGCGAAAGAGGAATGGCGAGAGTTTTATACTTATTGATTCTAGTGCTGGTTAGGAAGTTGATGAAAGTTTAAGTTTGTTGTTGCTTTTGAAGGAAGATAGAAGAAAAACAAATGGGTTCTCTTCTGAAAACAACAATTACGGTTCTAGTCATTTTGTTGGTCGTTACTTGCATTCTTGTCAAAGTCACCCTCCCTGTTCCCTTTATTGTTTTGCATTGTAAGTTATGTGTTCTTCTGTTCAAAGATCTTGGATCATTCTTCACTTTCATCTTCTCCCTTTTGTTTCTTTTAATATGAGCTGATGCTTTTTGTTTACACTACATATCTTTGTTCGTTAGTGGATGATTGAACCACACTTTTAACCATTTGATTATTGATGGTTTTGGCTAGTATTTTTAGGGAAAGAAAATGGTTTCTTGAACTTTTTGGGTTTCTATTTCTGATTTCAGTCGGTTCTTTGTACTGGTTCTCTTTGTTTCTTGTCCCTTTCTTGTGTTGATGTCTCGAAATTCTATAGAAGATGGAACTTTTTAGTAATTGGTGGTTTTGATATGATCCATTTCTATTGGGTCAAGAAGAAGAAGAAGAAGAAGAAGAAGAAGAAATCATGTTATTTGGTTGTTCTCTTTCCCTCCAAAACCCAGAGAATGTCCATGAAGATTTCAACATCCTTCATGTTTTATGAGGCCTAGGATTCTGTTACTTTTTCTGATTCATTGGAAAGCATAGTGATGAAGGCAGGCTTCTTGTAGCAATTGTTCTAGGGAATTCCTTACAGTCCAGGTTATTTTTCTAGTTCATTCTTTCCCATTTGGACAAAATTTTACCTCTGACTCTTTTTCTGGAGTTCGATCTAGAAAATTTGGAAAAAGGAGCTTGTCTATGAATTTGGAGGTGTCATTTTTAGAGTAGATTAACTTTCCTTTCCAAAAATTGCTAATTTCAACTTTCTACTACCGTTTAACCAAATATCATGGTATGCTTGTTTTAATTGTATGAACTAGCTATCTAATCTTACTGACATATCTTTTGTTTCATGTTTCAAGGATTAGTGACAAATGCAACAACTATAGATTTACACGCTTCGCTAAGCTTTTAGATAAGTGGCTTGGCTCCAACAAATATTGCTTGTAAGTTATTCTGCCATATTTCGGTTGCTGTGGCTATAACATAAATTAGTTTATTTGGTAATCTGCTATGCTTAGGCTGTATCATTGTGCAGTGCAGATTTCTGGGCCACTGAGTTTAACTTTTCTATTTTTTATCTTGAGCATGTGAAAGATTGTTGGATGTTAGTTAACAACCTTTGTTCTTAAGTAGTCCTTCCTGTATTAGAGAGTAGTATTGTTTACTTAAAAATTTTAATAATGTCTATAAAATTTCTTCCTGCTTATGGTTATATCCATAGCAATATGAATAATACATGTTTTTATTTCCATCTTGAGAGAATCATGTAATTTTTTCCCTTCATTTAGGGAAATCGGATATGGATCGTGGGATTCTTGGACGATGCCCTTTTCGAACAAGTGATTCCTAAATAGATAGTTCAAAAAGTACTTAGTAATTACTTTTTGATATCACGTAATTAATAGTTTTTGTTTTGCTTTTGATTGCAAACAGCAATTGCTTGTGAGAAGGTTGTAAAGTTAATAGGAAAAATACGTTCCTTAGTTCCTATTTCTTCAAATAGAATTTAATTTACATCCAAATAATATTTTACGGCTCTACAGGTGAAGAATACGAGTGAATTGAGCAATGGTTACAATATAGTGGGACTATCTGAGGTACTTCTGAAGTTGGAAGTTTATTTTGCACTGTGTTTAACATTATCTGATTACAAAGATCTCGCTTAGATGTTCCATCTCATATATTCAAAAATGCCTTGATGGTCTGTATTCATTTTACACTATGTTTAACATTATTCGTCCCTCTCTGAATATCTTAAATCTAGATGGTCTGTAGCTTCAGCTAGGTACACGGTTCATTCACTCTATTTTGCTGAAAGAAGCTTTTGTTAAGATAATTATTTAACTCGATGTTCCTTCGATAGACTAGGATTGTAGCTATAATTGATTTAACAGAACATCAATGCCTGTAATATGAGATTTAATGAATGCAATATAAGATTTAATGAATGAAATCTAAGATAAATTTAGTTTCATTAAATGAAGTCTGATAATAGTTGAGAAAAATATGGATTTGGTGCAGTAAACTGTGTGAACCAAAGTATATTGTAGGTGTCTGTAGAAAGTTGATTTAATTTTGTGGAGGGCTACTTTTGGTATTTATTGCATTTAACTTCATTTCATTGATTACTCACAGCTACTCCACTGTCTTTTTTCACTTTTAAAATGGAAAAGATAATATAATCTTATATTACAACATCTTTATACGCAGAACTCTCCTATATTTCATTGATAGGCAGAGTAAAGAATATTACAACTGTTCGTTAATCAGATTCCGACCAATGACATCTTCTTTAGTAAGTTGATTCTCTCTCTTCTTTCCTAAACACTTATTAGTCACAATTGTTAGTTGTTCTCCTTCATCATCGTTAGTTGCCGCCTGCCAACAGTTTTCATTAGATTGTGTGGCTTATGTTATTTGGTACTCATAAATTTTACTTTGCTTGCTTGTTGATTGAAGATTCGTAAAGAAAGGTCATTTTTTTCGGTTTACTAGATGATACAAAGAGAGTTGAATATATAAAGTTTATGTATAAGTATGGCAAACATAAAAAACAATAAATATAATTTCTATCTATGCATTAGTATGTTTAGTTTATCGTTTTTATTATTTGTGCACTTATGTTGACATGGTATGTTCTAAGACATTATGAAATTGGTTAGCTTGTTTTATTATATTATGTTATCTTGTTAGTAATCTATAATTTTATTACGTGTCATATTATTTATTTCTTTATATTTAGACATATAAGTGTTATGTGTATTTGGAATATTATTTTAATTGTTGATTTGTAGGTATGGATGATAATGTTATGCAAATTATGCAACTTCTGCAAATTAAGCAATTTTTGGACAATGAGATTGAGTTTTGAGATTCGGTGGCTTATGTAGCGGATTACATGGGTGTGTATTTTTTAACCACATATACAAGAAACTATGCATGACTTCTTATCAAACAGGAGAACTATGAATGAATGAATTTTTGAACGTTCATGAAAAATGGTGTTTTAATACATTTAGGATAAATCAAAATATATTTCGACAATTATGTATGGTTTTGGAAAACAATTATGATTTGAGACCTTTCGATAGAATGTCTATTTTAGAGAAAGTCGGTTTATTCATGTATGTCGTAGGTAAAAATTCCCCTAATAGTGATACCCAAGAGCGCTTTCAACATTTAGGTGAAACTGTGATTAGAGTTTTTAAAGAAATTTTAAATATCATGGATGGATTTTCAAGGGATGTACCAAAAGATCCCGAATTCAAGGAGATTCTACAACAAATTGCCAATGATTCTAGATATGTGCCATATTTTAAGGTAATTCAATGTGTTCTTACTCTCCTTTCATTATATTTTTCATTGAAAAGTGTTGCTTTGTCATCTTATGATCATTGTTTTATATTAAGATTGCATTGGAGCTATTAATGGTACATATATAGTAGTAGTTATTACAGAGGAGGATCAGATGAGATATAGAGGACGGAAAGGAATAACGACTACAAATGCATGGGCAGCATGTGACTTTGACTACTGTTTACGCATGTTTTAGCGGGTTAGGAGGGATCAGCGCACGATTCTTGTATTTTCCTTTATACAATTGGTAATCTGAGACTTAAATTTCCAAAACTACAGATAAGTAATTTTAAGATTTGTAAGAGTTGCTATTCATGATTTAGGCTTTTTATGATATCATCTATAATAATTATATTTCCTCTATGGACACTCAGTTAAATATTACTTAATTAACAAAGGCTATCTTAAAAGAGAAGGATATTTGACACCTTACCCAAAGATAAGGTATCATCAATCAGAGTTTTGTGGTGTAAATCCAAGAGGATCTCAAGAAGTTTTTAATCGAGTTCATTTATTATTGAGAAGTTGTATTGAGAAGGCTTTCGGTATTCTTAAGGCTCAATAGAAGATATTGGAGAAAATGTCTAAGTATTTATTGATTTCTCAAAATAGAATAATTTGTGTAGCTTTTGCGTTGCATAACTATATTAGAAGAAGTACAATTGACGACCTAAGTTTTAACATCATCGATCAAGATCTTAAATTTATATCTCAAAATGTATTTCAAAATGTTGAAGTTAACTCTACGCAAGAAGACGTTGAAGAACAGAGAACTTGAGATATGATAATTATTCATGATAATATTGCTTCTAGTTTAATGACAGTTAGATGTCGTTCTTAAATTGTTATAAACATTCGTTTTAAATGACAATGTTCACTTATTTTGCTCTATTTGAATTGTGTAGTTAAACTTTATTTGGATAGTTATATTTTATTTTTGTATGTACGACGACGACGAAGATGATGATGATGATGATGATGATGATGATGATGATGATGATGATGATGACGACGATGACGATTATTATTATTATTATTATTATTATTATTATGTTTTTAATTATAGTTATAAACTTAATTTCTTTAAAATTAAATATCTAAAATTTAAATTCTTATAAAATAAAAATAATCAACGAAATATTAAGAAATATATATTCATATAATGTTGATTTTTTTAAAAATCATGCCCTCATAAGTCATTTTACATATCATCAGTTAATAGTAAATAGCTAAATTTATCAAACATTTTTAATAAACAACTGACATTATGTACTGATCAAATCAGTTGATATAATCAACTACCAGCTAACCACTGATAGAATCAACTAACAACTAATACAATCCGTTATTTGTCAAATAGGGTATATCCTTTTAGTAGAAATTATATAATAATTTAAAAAATGATACTAAAATATCTAAAATTTTAATTTATTACAAAAATAAGTCCACGTTAACGTTCTTATTAACGACATCAATTTGACACGTTATATCAGTTTTTTCTTATGTCGCACGTGTAACCAGAAATCATTTGCAGAGAGATGAGGGTTGACTATGCAAGTGTCTGGGTAGTGGGTAAGGAACCATGTCACTGCTGGTTGAACAATTTGATAATCAAAGAGCTCGGCAGATAAAGTTAGTGACCTTGAGGGAGAGTAAGAATAAGAGATCCATCTTCTATTCAGCACTTAATATTCCTAAAACAATTGGCTGGCTCTGGGGCTCCTATTACGTCAGCTTCGTTCCCCATTGACATTATTTTATGTTAATAATTATTAATTAATTAGAAATTATTGTTTTAAAATCTCAAGCTAGTATTGTAAAATTTAGTTAATTTTAATTAATTTTTAATTTACCCTCTAAGAAAATAGAATTTTTAATAAATTTTAATTTTTGTATTTTCATAATTTCTAAAAGTCATAAAAATGAACTTTAATTAAACTAGATAAATATTATTTAAGTATTTAATATTAAATACTATAAATATGATTTTTATAAATTAGTTAGTCATTTTATTATATTCTATTAATAAATTAAAAAATTATTTGAAAATTAAGTTTATAATTATTTATATTTTATATTAATTTGTTAAAATTAAATATTTAATTGTAGACAGTAGAATTTTAGAAATAAAACATATTGGAAAGTAATATATAAGTAATTTTATTCTTTAACTTTTATTTTTTTATTTATATTATTATTATCGTAAAAGATTTATTATAAATCAATCGAATCAAAATTTTTACTTAACTTTAAGTCATTAATTTATTAGATAAGTTCAACAAAAATATGTAATCAATAGATGATTACCGCTTCCAAATATTCAATCAACATGTATAAGTGCAAATTTTTCTATTAGAAAATAAATATTAGAGTTGCATTCTCTAAATTTTGGAATTTATTTCATGGATTATGCGTAAGGAAATTGAATTTTTTTTGGAATAAAGATAAGATCAGGAAATTGAAAATTAATAACGTGTAAGAGAGGGTTTCACTAATAAGTAATACAATTCTTTTTCGAAAGTAAGTATACAACTGTAATTTTAAGATTCTCTAAATTTATACGAAATTACATTAATAAAAATTAATTAAATAATTATATTCATAAATATTTATATGTTTATATAAATGTAATTGCAAATCTCTTAGAACTAAAAATTAAAATATTACATTCAAAACATAAATTAATTAAGGATAAATTATAACATTAATTCTCATGCAAAAATATTATGAAAAATTTTAGTAAAAATATATTTTCTTTCTTATAATATTTTATAATTTATATAAATATTTTAAAGTAAAAATATCTAAATAATATCATATTGTTTTAAACAAAAGTATACAATCATCAACATAAATATCTTCATCAATTTATATAATTGATTGATAACTTTTGTTTAGCTTGATTAACGTTATTATTTAATTTTTTCAATTATTTTAAATTTAAACATAGAGATAATTTTTTACTAAATATAATTGTCAATATGAAAATATAAAACTATTATTTTTATCTAAATGGATCATATTTGTCATTTAATAATCAATTGCATAAAACTAAAAAATTAATAAAAGTGAGGAGAATTGTCAGTTAGATATCTAAATAAATTTATCATATGTTTATTACTATATTTTAAATTAAAATTTGATATTTACTACTTATCTTAGATTCTATAATGAAAATAATTAAAAGTCAAACCATGTAAGAAGAATTGAACTTCATAATATTATGCGTATAAAAATATAAATTTAAAACTTTATAAATAGTTACCATTACCATATTTTAGGATAAGCTTCTTACAGTGTTTTTGTATGGTCAAGCACATTACAATATTTTCTCAGTGTTTTTGTATGGTCAAGCACATTACAATATTTTCTTACTTCAAATAATAGCTACACTTTTAAGAAATTGTTTCCTTCTTAACTTATGGCCAAAGCAAATATAAAACAAAATATATCGACTTGCTTATACTCGTATATCTTTTCCTACCTCAAGTGATTAGATTTCTATTACTTTAGTCATGAAAATGTATGTTAACACTTACATATATGTGAAAATTTTAAAGTGCAATAGAGTATACATCTCCTAAATTCTCCTTGAGAGATCTTCAAACCCTTCTATAATAAATTCAACTAGGTTCTTATCTAGTTTCTTCTTCTACTTTATCCATCACGTTAGGTACTTCCTATTCATGGTACTTTGATTTTACTTTTTATAACCATATTACTTCTAACTCCTCTATGTTTGATTGATCAAAAACTCCTATTCTTCATACTGTCTATATTGTTGATAACTCTTGTACACATGTTCTAAGTGTAGGCACTTTTTAAAAACCTAAATTGTCTTTGCACGATACTTTTCTTATTCCTAAACTCTCTTTAAATCTCATCTAACTAATCAATATTAACTTACTGTTTCTTATATTGATAGTCTTATACACCTTATTGTCTCCCATCTTGCTCGCACTATTCACATTATCAACCAATTAATTTTAGCACCTTGTAGCACTTACTTCTCTTTTATTGTTCATATTGTTCAATACATTCAAAGTACTTTCTTTCATCTTCACTTATGTTATTCGTCTCTATTAGACGTACAAGCGTACTCTGATACCGATTAAGATGGAGATATGACTCATTATCGCTCTTTTACTAGCTATTATTTCTTGCTTTGCACATCCTTCATGTTATAACATAATAAGAAACAAATAATTATCTCTTATTCTAGCAAGAAAGTAAAATGTCAAGGTCTTGCAGACGCAACCTCTAAGATCCTTTTGCTATGTTAGTTGTTTCAAGATATGAGTGCTTTCTCTTCTTTTACAACTCTTCTTTGTGATAATTATAATACCATACAAATTGTTCATAATAATATCTTTTATGATCAAACTAAACATATTAAAATTTATTGACACTTTACATGATATCATATTCTTTAAAACACTATCTAACTTGTCCCTAGTTCATTACAATATTAGATCACAAACATTTTCGCTAAATTACATCTACGTTGACGATTTCAAGGAGTTTTATTTTAAATTCAAGATGTCTAGCTCCTTACCACCTTAAGTTAGAAGGGAGGATGTTAATATAAATTATAATCTATGAAACATTACATAAGAGGCCTATTTATACATGAGATTGACAATCTATATATATATATATAAGAAATATACAATCAACCATGGATATACGTTTAAGGATATAATGATTTTGACAAACAAAAACGCAGAGAATTCTTCTTTCTCAATTCTGTTTTTACAATTGTATTAAGAAGCATCTTTGGCATGACTTATTTTAACTTGGAGCAAATTGCAATGGCCTTGCTGCTCATATGTGACTTTAACTCTCACCTTTCTCTTAAGGAATCTAAAGGTGACGTTAGTAAATAAAATCAAAACATATATGCCTTTAGAGACTATGTTAACAACCTCCACTTAAATGATCGATCTCCATTTTATTGACAAGCACTTTATTTTATCTTCAACTACTATTATTACTAATAATAACAATACAACTATTTTGAGATTAACATTTACAAAAATAATTTTTTAAAAAAGAAAAAAAATCAAAATCTTGAATCGAAAATAATGATCCATAATAAAAAATATCAATGGAACCTATTAAAACCAAACGGCAAGCTTTTCAGTTTTCTTGAATTTATTACACTTCAATTCCTTAATTTATAACTTTGTTGTTTAATTTTCCTCAAAATTCGGATTTTTTTAATGTAAGCCTTAATGTTAAAGTCCTTAAGCTAATATAGATTTCACACATGAATCGTATTATGTTTAAAGCTAATTTAGGTATGATGTAAATAGCTGTAGGCTCGTTTAAATAGATTGGTAAGTCCCTGATAAGTCATGGAAAGGACAACATTAGTTGAAAAGTCCATTTGAAGACCAAAGCAACCAAAATTTGACCTGAAGCGTCAGTCCTAAACAAGAGTATAACTATATAAACTAAAATCTTGATACCACTAGCAATAAGCTTAAAATAAAATATTATAGTTGGCAAAAGAATGGAAGGGTAAAAAGTTAAGTTGGGGGACAACAATAAAATTGGGACGAAGTAAAAGAACCGAAGGCTTGCTATAATGTATTATCTTTGATATAAGGTAATGAATTGAAAGTGAAGTAAACGTCTTTATAACGTTTTTACCATCTTTTCTTTACTGTAACAATCTTGCTTTGGCCGGGGTCTGCCACAGAGTGACATGTTACTGCATCTGCAGCTAGAAGTTAAAATGTATTTTATTAAACTGTAATATGAAGTGTGGCCGATACCACAATTAGGATTCTTCTCAAAATGAACTGATTAAGCAAAGCTCCCAAATACAATGTAGCTAAATTAAAATGGACCTCAGATCCTATGGAGTAGTCGGCAACGAGCATCATATGTCCTGCTGTCCTTTACCTTTAAGAAAACGTTCTGGGAAATTAAGAATGGGTTCCTTAAACTCTGTGATCATTCTTTTCCTGTGTCCACTCGCTGCTATTCTTCAAACCGTTCATGGAACAGACCTCCCAGTCAGGCACACTTGTTCTTGTTAGATATTTCATGCGGAAAGCATCACAGTAGCCCAGTACCGATTGTATATAAACCAACTTAATTTCAAAGATTGATCACTAACTATTTGACGAACACGCTGTCATATTAAAAAACGATTGAATTCTCTTTGACTTGTAAATTTTATATTCTTGATCTCTTCTTCTCCTTATCTAAAGTGATACACAAAATATGTCTTTCAAAATATGATGGAAGAGAGAGACGTTAGAAGGGGTTATGTATCTTCTTTTATAGATAGGAGAAGAGGGCCAGGAGAGATAACTGTTGAGTTTAAATATACCCACTCTATCAAAAAGTACATAGCCTTACAACAATTATTATTATTTTGGGCATTCTTTTAATTGGCCAAACTTTTATAAGTGGGTAATAAATTAAAACACTAGGTTAGTGGACCGCCCACTTAATTTAATGTGGAAATAACATTCTCCCACTTAGTCCATTACACCGATTATGAAAACTATAATATATATATACTTTGATTTATAAAATATGTATTAGAAAACATGGTTGACACACGTGATCACGTTTCAACAAACTTAGCCAATACGCTCAAAAT
>JANQBM010000001.1:18773259-18787016 GCA_025594535.1 Erythroxylum domingense | reverse complement strand
TCTGAGTTATCCTGAGGTCGAGAGTTCGAGCCTCTCTCACCCCACCAATTGATTTTTTCCTTTACGCTTGATCAAATGCCACAACTTGATCTCCTTTTATCGTGCCCGAGCAATTTTTTAAGAGTTCACATGTGATGCCGAGTTCACATGTGATGCCCTCTCTATCATCAGCTGCAGTTATCACAATCATAATCAGATTCTCTAAGATCAGATACCTTGTTTACACACCGCACAACGTATTGCTTCGACAACCGGTTGCAGGAGTTACCGCGTGTGTCTATTAAATCACTACCTAGCAGTTGTTACATAATTCAAAATTTTTTTATGCCAAACGAAATAACGGGGAAAAGGGTAGTAGTAGAAACAAACAATCGCCCACCAAGGGATATATACTCAAATATGCTCTAAAATGGTACATCCCTTTAGATTTCTGCTCCCAAAAATAGAATGGGGCTATGAAAGAACTCCATAAACAAACCCAATTTCAACATAAAATCAAATTCCACGCCTACATAGCACATATACCATCTAAAACATTTCACTCCCAACATTTCGCCATTGTCTTATAAAATAATCGATAAAGAGTTAGATTACATGTCAGGAACTGCTGAAAGGGTTAGATCACCGACTCGCCCTGCCACGCTGTACAATATTTTCCATGAGGAAGTAGCTATTGCTTCCGTACTGATAATGGAGATCCCTTGTATGCCAAAAAGTGTTATTGTCACGTCCAACCCTTTCGACAAAAACATTCCATGTAATGTAATGCTCTCCATAGGAACAATCTTAACTTTCACAAAACACAATCGGGGTTATTCTTTTCTTTCTCAGCCTCTGGATGTGCAATCTGCAGTGCTTGTAGAGCTCATAGCATAGCTACTGCCAACTCCGGTTATCTTTTACTTTTTTACCATCCCATGTCTTCTTTACATCCAAGTAAAGAGTATCAAACTGACCTCAAAGAGACAGTAAACTTTTCTGCACTCATGCAGGGTATACTGGAGCGCACATGGCAGCACACACCAAGTTGCTGAATCAAAGATTATAACCCAACAAAGTCAAAAGCCTCAGTGGCCCCTCAACCACTGTAGTGGATTTTCTGGTTTTGGGAGCCCTGACCCCGTCCCTGACCCTGCTGAGCCTGCTGTTGAGGAGCCTGCAAGTTCAATGGCTGTGTATTGTAATGGGCAAAGGGCTGAGAGTATAGAGAATTCATCATGCCCTGCATACAGGGAAAAAATTAAAAAAACACACCTCACAAAAATAATCAAAGCAATATACTGACAAAATCATCCAACATTTATCCCCCCAGAGTCCCCGTGTTTCGGAAGTATAAAAGATTATTACATTCATCTACTAAAATTGTTTCGTTGCCAGTGTTGGGAGAGTAAAGAAAACCTGGGACTGAAGAGGGTTTGGATTGGCTAGGCCAAACTGGCTTTGAGCTGCATCATCTTGGGAAGTTTCATTGAAGCCAACCTGAGTGAATAGTCCTTGCGATCCATGAGCCATGTAATCCTGCAGAAGAGGATTAGTACATCGGGAAAGAAAAAATACATGTAGTTAAAATAGAAGTAAAGCATGTTTCAACATAAGCAAACCTGAGACATGAAATCATTTCCAGAACCAAAACGTGAATATCCAGCTTGGGAATTTTGATTCAAAAAACTTCCTGGAAAACTACCCTGGGCTCCTTGTGTAACATAATCAACTGCATATCCACTTTGAGATGCCTGCAAGAAGTTAGAGGCATGAGAAAATGGTTGCATATCCACTGAACAAAATAAGGCTCTATTTAGTTGAAGAACTCCATAACACAAATTTCTAAAAATAGCATATATCTCCAACGTTCTTCTAAAGTTGCAGATTGCTGTAAATGCAATGGCATAGTGACTTTTCAGCTGTAGAGGTTGCACAGATTAAACTTGACAGATAATTCATTGGCACTTACTTTTTGAGATCATCATTTCTTTGAATGTTTTACTTTGTTACAACATCTGGATAAACTCAATGTTTCTGAACAAAGCTAGCTTAGTGTTATATCTATCTACAATTAAAAAATTAGACCTGAATAATCCCTGTAGTCTGTAACATGGGACCAAATAAATAACAGATGACCACAAAAGAAACAGGACAATTATAGCATATACCTGAGTGGAGAAGTCAGCAATATTGTAAGGAACATGAGATCCCTGGCTTTTGAAGTCATCACCCAAAAAGTCCTGATTAAAGACCATTATCAGGCAAATCAGAAAACTCTATATGAAGAGAACACTCAGCAAACGTAAGATGAAAAAAAAATGACAAACCTGAGACATGCCTCCCATGGAAAATCCATCACGAAATGTTTGGCTTGATCCTTGAACAGCCATCTACATTAGCCACAAAGACATTATCAAGGTCAAAAAGATAGAGATTGTCAATTTTATAGAAAGCAATGAAAGAACAATTTCATTGAAAGACAGATAATAAAGAACAGTAGTCATTACATTATTAACATAACTAGGTTGAGATAATGGTCCACCCACAGATGGCTGACTGTTAGGATTCTCCAGGGTGGGAAAGTTGTAGCTAGATCCCATGTTTCCAATAGCTTGCTGTGACCCTTGTTGGTGGGGGAGATGGCTACCTATAGGACCACCAGTACTACCACGGCCAGCACCAAAACCTCGACTTCCAGGAGGAGGGACATGTGGGACAGCTCCTACTGGCCCATGCACAGCTCCACGGGTTGGAATAGCATAGGGTTGGGAAGTTGGACCACCATGAAATGGTGGAATAGGGACCCGAGGCACAGGAAACCCAGCAGGATGCACACCAGGCTTGTGGGTACCATTAGGCGGGCCTGGCAGCACATAAGAACCTGTAATCAGAAGCATTATAAATCATGCCTGACTAGAAACATATCAATATGACTAAAAGTTTTACAAAAGGTGCAAAGCTGAATTTAAAGAAGACATGCAACTTGTATCAGAAAGTGAAATGTGGCATACCCCTGGAACGGCTGCTTCTTGCACCTGGACTAGATGTTGAAACCACACCAAAACTGTCATTAGCTAAAATTCCAGACCCACCTCCAAAGAAAAGCCTTCTATCATTATAAATCTGCTAAAGAACAAGGTCAGCAATGAAACCACAGTACATTTATCTCTAACAACTAATTTATTTGGACTAAAAGTTTAAAGAGAAATTGATAATAATGGAACAGATAAATGACTAACTACCAAACTATATATGGTTGACATACCTTTTTTGGCTTTTGAAATTGAACCATACTTTGCTTCAAATTATTTAGAGGTCCTTCAACCAAGCACTCATGTTCCTGAAATCATATTCATGAGAAACATGTGAAGCGGTGAGTAAAGAGTGATATGAACACCAAATTCCCCATAAGCACTCGCGTTCTGAAGTTTATCACTTTTAAGCCATGTTAAATTGTTAGATTAAAGCCGAACATGAAGCCATCTGGTGGACACTTACCTTGTAATGTGTCAATAAGCTATTCCACAGAAGCTGCTTGCTGAGAACTTTAGGGTTGCCCAGGATGACAATACCATATCGAGCACGTGTTAAAGCAACATTTAGCCTCCGAGGATCATTAAGAAATCCAATTCCCTAGAGAAGAGTTCAGAACTTGAATATCAAAATGTTATTTTAAATTGTAATATACTTCACAAGGGCAAACCTTAGCAAATCAGATAGCAAAGAATCAGATTGAAATTTATCTTCTAATAATTTTGTAACAACAAATTCAAAAACCAAGAAAATCAGTGTTTATTCCATGATGAAAAAATAACAGCGACAATACCATGCACATCTGAAATATAGAAACACTCAAAAGTGTCCTTAGATAAGTGCTTTGGACAAATATCTAACAAGCAATCTATGCTATGACGTTTATAATATCACAAGAAATGGGGAGAGTTCTGGATTTTTCAGTTGAAAAATATGATGTTTGAAAAGCAAAGTGCTCTTACATAGCTATTGGCCAAATCAAAGGGTTCATAACTTTTCTTTGCTTCACTTCCCTTTCGACTGCTGTATTTTTTAATGACATTTTGCTTCTTAGGATAATTTGATTCATGATTGAAGGTATTAAAATTATTGGATTTCAAGCTTCAGTTCTTGTTGCCTTTTGTTATTGGGATTTCTGTAATCATATTGGTTGTTCTGATGGTGGCTTTGATTTCTCTTCAGTTTTCTTAACTGTTATTGGTTTCTGGCGTACAATAAGGGCCTGTACTATTCACTCTTCTATGCTTCTGTCTGTCTTATAAGTTTCTTCTCCTGTTAGTGAATGGTAGTTTTACTTTTTCTTCCACCATAACCAAACAGTTGTGGTGGATTCTTACACAAAAGACAACCAGCTGGAACACAACAACATTGCGGCTGCAGTATGCCACTGCAGATGTGAATATCATTTACACTCAATTGCAGCCTATTGCAGTAACAACATGGTCCACAACCACAATATTGCAGCTTACACCCCCAATCAACCACAACACAATGGTATTGCAATCACAATATGTAGCTGCAAATGTGAATAGGATTACACTGCAGTTGCAGCCTATTGCAGTACGAATATGGCTGCAATTTAAAACCCTGAACAGAGAAAGATAACAAAATTTGGGCACCAACCTGATGCTCGTTACTCCGAACACAAGACAAGATAATGTAGTCCTTTTCCCTTCCTTGAAAGGAATCAACACTTGCAACCTGAAAGATCACAATAAAATATCAGTTACAATTAAAGATCTGAAGTAAACTCCAAACCATATGAACAGCCATCCTCGTGAATGAGATTTCCACATTATCATGTACATAAGAGACTGTATTAGTCTTCTTGTTTGTTAATGGACGAGGTTAATTCCCTTGCTTAATACAATCACATCCAAGTCAGAACAAATCAAAACCTAGGAACTGATATCAAATATCAAAAGGGGTATACATCTGAATTGAAAGCAATCAATTACCTCAATTTCCTTGTACAGCTGCTGCCGGAGAGCACCATTTCTAGACATATAATTCACAATATATGCTCTCTGACCCTCATACGGAGTTATCACCCCAATCTACAACACAATGGCTCTGATTGACATGTAGTGGATCCACATGAAATTGGACCATAAAAAGATTTTGAAAACATACCTGACTAGGGACTACACCACTCCTTAAGAAAGTAGTTACAATCTTTTCAACATTTGCAGCCTCAGTTCGATTTAAGTAGGATGTGCCACTGGCACTTATCTCTTCTTGTCCCATCTAAAGAAAAGTTATGTAGTTAGAAAAACTGGCATAGGAAAATTATAGTAGAACAGGTGAATGGTTTATTCAGATGGACGTCCATGCAAAATCATGGAAGACTGTAATGGATGTTTTAATACCTGGACATAGAAAAACATGGGACGATTAGGCACAGGCCAAGGAAAATCAATGCCTGTCAATTGCCTCTCATTGACAGTCACACCATTTTGCAAGGTCCCCTCATAAAAGCTGTTAGAAGGAAATTCTGAAAGTGCTGGATGCATTCGATATTGAACCTATATTTGTCAGAATAGAACAAGTTATATCAGCATACTTGATACTTCCAATAGGAATTATATTTCATTAAAAGACAACTGAATAAACTTCTAATTCACAAATTCTTGCTAGTTGCCTCGCAAAAATATGAAACAAGGCAAAGCAATCAGAACCACCTTGAGCATCAACACATATCACCAAGAAAAAGAATGAAATGCTAATCACATATATGAACAGTATGACTTTTGTGATGACTAAAATTATTAATCTTAGAAGAAAGCTTTGTGAAGGTAAGTGAAAGTTTAAAAAGTTGAGTTCAGCAAGAGCCACCAATAAAAGAAGGTCAAATTCAACAATCATTAAATCAAAGCAATAAAAGATAGATACTCTTGATAATAAAGTTTTCAATCCCATGATTTCAAAAGCAAGCCTTGGACTAATTTCTAGAAAAAATAGAAACAATCAGCACAAGGAATCAATTTAGAGACGTCAATTCCATAATTATGTGTAGAATATTTTTGTGCAAATGATACACATAACAACATCAAACATACATGATGCAGCGGACAGGCAAGTCATACTATTGAAAATGCGTGTCTTGGCTTGGCAATATACAGAAAAGGATAAAGAATTTGCATGAGGAATCGATTTAGAGATACCAGTTCCATAATTGTAACTTGCAACCATAATACAGAAACTTCTAGGTACAGTTTGGGTGCAAGTCATACACGACGGCATTCAAAAAATATTCGAGGCAGCAAACAGGAAAATCATACTATTCAAGATGCATGTCTTGGCATTTCAAAATCTGGAGAAATTTAAATACATAGATGCTCAAAGCTTTAAACAAATTCCTAAAGAGAACAAGAAGTTCAATCAGCAATAGGACCTATTTTTGTAAAGGTCATTAAGATGTTAACATGTTAGGCATCTACAACAAATGCCCAGATGAACATATGAGGGGAAGATATTTCAGTGTGAATTGATGTGCCAGATTCTTCAATGCTTTCAAATGAAGAAATAATATTGACTTCTTGAACTTGTTCATGTCTAAAACATTAGACAATCTCCACACCACAATTGCAATAACCTCCCATGTACAACAGGCTCTATTTTTTTCCCCCTAAATGCAAGCATAATGCCAATATCCCATCTAAGTATTGGTTATATCACAGCAATTATTGATTCATTCTAGAAGAATAAGAACACTCCACAATTTACGTATTCATGCAGACAAAGGATGAGCATATCCACACAGACAGGTGTGAAATAAGACAATTACCTGCAATCTAATTGGTTTCACACCAAGTAGAACAAGGCGTTCAAAGAGAGACTGAGCCAGTCCAGCACGAGCTGCTTTCTTGCACATTATCACAGGGCCAAGCTGGCAATGATCACCAACAAGAACAACCTAGTAAAGAAGGTTCTGTTAGAACACAAAAGAATTTATAGAAGATCAGGCTAAAACAAATCCAGATGCCATCCCAAGTACCTGCTTCGCCCCAAGAACTAATGGAATGAGACACTCAGGTTCTGTTGCCTGAGTAGACTCATCAATAAGTACCTAAACAGAACAAAGTATGAGAGGCCTTCAAGAGCTTTAAATATAGTCAAATACAAAATCACAAGCATTCAACCTGACGGAATCTAAAATTTGCTAATCGAGGATCTCCAGCACCAACACAAGTGCAACAAATGACATCAGCACTCTGGGAAATTTCCCTCTCTGTTGCACGCTTCAAAGCTTTATACTTCTTCTCATCACTACTTGACAGTTCTCCTGTTCATATAGTATTCCATTTTTCCAATTGGGTTTGCAGAGGGAACAAACAACGGAAAGGGGGAAAAAAATAATATTAGAATGACTCCAAGAATTCCACTTCAAACGCAACATATAAAAATAGCTTATCAATCTCATAAATCAACAACAAAATTGTGTTAAAGTTGCACAGTTAGTCCCAACAAAACTGTTTAAATCTCAACAGAACAAGTAACACCAAACCTTGCTCATCTTTCAATTGTTGCAACTTGTGAAGTTCACTCTTCTCTGACGTGTCTAGATGTCTAACCTGCAAAAACACAAATTTCATTAACCATAAAGGGAGGAAGTTGAGTATAAAAGAGAATAGTTTAAGCCTACAAATCGACAAACCTGATAGTGAAGGGTAAGATGCTCAACAGGAGAACTCACAGCTTCCCTTGATTTTGCACATAGCCTAACCACCTGAGTTTGAGCAAAATTAATGAAACTCAGGAGACATATTTACTAATTGAAAAGAAAGAAATCTAACAACTTAGAAATCATTTAGCACACATTGAACTAGGAACAGAAGTCCTATTTATACTTCCTCCACCAAGACACACATAAATCAACTGTACAAAAAAACAGGGGGGCGAGAGAGAGACAGAGAGACTAAAGTAATTGACAATATGAGAGGATGACCTTGTCTATTTGTCTGTATACCGCAGCTTTTAATAAATAAGAGACTTTTCAAGCAAAGGACTAGATGTACAATTTCAATTGATGACACCATAAAAGGAGACATCATAAGCCAAAAGTGATGTCAAATAAATTAGTAACAGTGGATTATGAGAATCAGGCTACAAAGTCTGTTCTTTATTTTGGTGTAAAAAAGAAAAACAACATTATATTTTACTGCAATTAGACCAGCTCTAAAAGCTGCCTTCGACAGAGCACATCTTTAATAGTTGTAATTTTCAGTTTAGGAAAGGTCATGAAACGAAATGAAAAAAAAAAAGTCTTCTAGCAACAAGCTCACTAATAAGTTAGCAATTTTTCCATGTTACAGTTAATGTTTCTTCATATTCTTACATCATAACATGCATTAAAGTTGTTTCCAAGCCATACTAGAGTGAAACAAATGATTGCCATATATAAATAGAATAATATTAAGTCGATGCAACTATAGGTAGGGACAAGCTCTATACCTTTAATCCAGTGGCACTTATCTTTTCAGCAAGCTGATCTACAGCCACATTACTTGGGGCACATACCAATACCTAATACAAGATTCTATGTACCATTAATTTTTGACAAATGCTGAAAAAGGAAATTAAATTTCGAAGAAGTTACCTGTCCCTGGCCCTGTTTCGCCATGTGATATACAATGGCTGCGGAAGTGACAGTTTTTCCTGTTCCAGGTGGACCTTGAATCAAGTTTATAGGCCTCTGAAGGACATTCTTCACAGCAAAAACCTGTCATTAGAAAAAGATCAATTTTGAACATGGTCACATCAGATGAGTGCGGAACTTGATCCTTAACATTGGCAACACAAAATGAGTAAACACAACAATCATTTTGCTACTCAAAGGTATGGTTTTAATCCTATCTATAGGGAAATGGATTAAAAGAATATAAAAACTTAAGCACGAAATCTACCTAAACCACAAAATTACTAAATGATTCAGCACAGTAAAAGTTAAAATTTCAAGTTCATTGACAGATAATAAGAGAAATCTTGGATCTGTCCACTGGGGAACGATTAACAAGGAATTTTTCTAGCCTTGTAAAATATCAGATCAAAACGTTTACAATTTTGAGCATTCTAAAGCCATCCAACCATGACTTTAAAGTAGTTTCACCCAAATGAAAGATCAGTACAGTCTGTTCTGGTTATAAAATTGCAAACACAACCAACTGGGAGGAATTTATGAAAGAGTACTTGAGATGCATTCAACTCCGGAAGACCAGGTGCACCAAACCGGCGAGGCAGTGTATTACGAACCATTTGAACCTCCACTTCGTGGCCCAACAAATGGTGGTATATGTAGCTGCCACATAACAAAACATTGTAAGTAAAAATTATAACATGACATCCACCACAGGTGGAGTTAACTATACATATAAATACAAATAAGACTGAGGAAGTCAAAAATGTCCTAAAACCAATTAATAAGGCGATTATGCTTTCAAAAGGTAGCAACTATAAAACGGGAAATACTGAGAAGCAGGAGCTGCTATTCACATAGTTCCCTAAATTCCATCTTAAATTGACAAACTTTAAATGGTTCTATGCTCAACATGTCTCATTCCAGATGTTACAGGCCCAAATATGATTACAAGTCAACTTACCCGCTCACACTTGTCTCATCCACAGCAAAAGTTTTCATTGCACCCTGCATTCGATCAAAACTTGTACTTTTCCACACAAAATCGACACTAAAACCATGATTCACATCAACAGGAACTCCCTGGGGATAAAGTAACTGTTAGCCCTAAATATCAAGAAATTACAGAAGAAGACAAAGCAAGTTAGTGTTACCTGACTAGCACGAAGCTCAAGTGCAACCTCCTCTTGTGCAGTTAGCTTGATCTGAAATAACATTTCCTCTACTCAATATACCATTCTAATTACTTGACTAATGAGATGATGATCTCTAGCCAATGAAAGGACAAGTACAAAGCACAAAATTTATCCACAAGCAACCACTAATCATTTTGGTCAAAGTGAAAAAAAATCATCGAAGTACAGAGATGCATACCACATGCCCAACTGATTGCCATGCTGGATGAGCTGCATCCCCTGAATACCGCAATCGCAGCTCATCACCAGGTACAAGGCGTAACTCATTGTCCTCCTAGACATCAGATCAATCAGCTCAGTTTTTGTGATATTGACAAAGATTAACTCATGATAAAATCTATAGCAAGAAAATAATTCAAGACTGAATAAGCAAAGTGGTAAAAGCATCACAATAAGGCACCTTTGGGAATACAAAATATGCAATGCGCTTTTTGTTAAGACCAATATCCCAACGAACAGTCACATTGTCCTTGCTTTGTGATTCTTTCATCATCTAGAGGAAATAAATGATAAAATGTCAAAGAAACAAAGTTGGCTAAGTTAGGCTCTACAATAGAGAATGGAGTGTCAAAATATAAAAAGTATCATAAAGAAATGCCCCAAATAATCTCTAAGGTTAAAAAAAAAGACACACAGAACTAGTACGTACTTTATCATAATCTGCTTCAAGCTTAATAAGCGGAGCAAACACATTTTGATACTGCAACGGAAAGTGTTCGACCCATTAGATGATGTGAAATGAACTCGAAACTTCACTTGCCTTCTCATTATATATATATATATATATATATATATAAAGGTGTACCTGATAAGCATCTTCATATTTTACTGCCACTGGTTGAGGCTCATCATCAACACCAGGCTTTTCAAGATCTTCAAGGGTAGCATCAGGATTACTTTTCCAAAGTTCTTCAACTTTATTTATTTGCTGAGCACTAATTTGGCGAGCTCTCAACTGCTCCTGTTCAGATGGGATCTGTGACGTACAAAATGTTAGAAGTTCTGGCAACAACAGACTGTTTAGGGAAGAAAAAAAAGCCGCCAACCTTAACAAGCCACTGTAGAAAACACCTATCATCAATAAGGGGGCACCACTGGCTAAGGTCCCAGTTCATGTCTTTCAATGCATTGACATTCAAGCAAGGCTCTCTGCAAAGAAGAACAACCACACTCTCGGTCTTGGCAGATATAAATCCAAGAAGGAACACATTTCGACATCCACAGTTGTAACATTCCAGTATAGTTTCTCCAAGCGGACTATCCTTATGCAGACAGACTTCTTTGTGTTTTGCTCGAACCTACAAGAGGATCCGGTAATAGAAACTCATTTAGAAACACAGTTAACTACCATATATACTGGACTGGGACACAAAATCTGTTTTATGATTCTAAGATTTCAACACTAGCTAGCTTAAAACAAAATCCGTTTTATGATTCCAAGATTCCGACGCTAGCTATGGCTAGCTTGATACAAAATTTACTTTTAAAAAGGACAAATAACACATTAGGAGGCACAAAACTTCTATCCAAATAGATTTAGTCACTTATGAGGTTATCTGCAAGCAACAAAAACAAAAATTAGTAATCAACATCAGCTTCTGGCTTCAACCAAAAGTTGGAAGGAAACAATACCTATCTCAATCACCTATAAATTTTCCCTAGATAATCAGCCATGCTATTTATATATTTTATGAAACAAGCATTTATTAATTCATATAATGTTGGATGACCTGCTACATGATGGGAGATTATACGCCTGCCCTAAAATATGGCATACAAAAGGGGAAAAGGAACTTGCTACTAATAATGAGTTAATCCCTAGCAAAAAGCAACAAAGATAAACTTTTGTCATTCAACAACAACAGACATCATCTAATAATTCACCTCCCAAGTTTGGATCAAAAGCCTACACAAAATGAAGCTAAGAGAGCACTTAGTTCACTTGAAAATGTAGGAAAGCTTCCCAAAATTTATGAAGTCAACTATACTCTCGCAAAATTTTAAGCAAAGATTTCCAGAATGTGCATATCCCGCATAAAGAGAAAACTTTCACCAAAGGGCTTGTCAGAAACGAAAATCTCCATATTTTACATTTCATGTTTGTCAACTTCCATCTCACAAATTTTTGCAGCCTTAATAACTGACCTTGTCCATACAAGCAGTTGCTTTCTTAGTACCTCCCCTCCAATATATCAACACAACCTTCGTATACAGACTTCCAAAATTACAACCAACAGTTATAAATCCCGAAACATCTAAAATTAAAATTAAAATTCCATAACAATTAAGTACTTGACTGTTCTTCCAATAAAAATAGGAAACAGGTTAACAACAATTTAGAAAGAATTACAGACAGTGTCCTTAATTTCCTACAAATTGTATCTTTCTGGAAGCAATTCCACTCCCATATCTTGCATTTGCGTTCCTAACAAATTTTCGCCTCATGGCTTCCAATCAATCAACAATCACAATCTTATCAATCTAACCACCCCAATTTCAGTTACGTCCATAATAAGAAAAATACCCTACCTCGTTAAAACAAATTAATCGACACTCATATTACCTCTAGCACATTAAAATCAGTTACCACACTCACCAAGTGATTGACGATATGCGAACCCGAGGTATTCCCTCTGGAGTTACAAAACCATTTCCTACAAGACGGAACATTACACCTCACAACGCACGCCGGGTTCGAAACTCCACAGTATCGACAAGCATGCTCCGTAAAATCTCCTTTCCCGAACTCATAAACGTCATCGTCCCCAGTCTCCTCGAAATTCAAACCTCCCATCCCAGCCACTATCCCATCCACCACACCGTGACTATTGCTTCCGCGCGCGGCCTTCGACGACGACACCGGAGACGCGGCCGGAGATTCAGAGTGATGATCGGATGACGCCGCTGCTCGGTGGTCCGAAGTGGTCGGGTCTGTGACAGACGCCGAAGAGGCCGCTGCGAGGGAGTCGGAAGGAGTCGGCCACGCAACCGGCGAGCGGAATTCGGGATAGTCGAACTCGGATTCGCCTTGGGTGTTGAATTCGAGGAAAGTGTAGGCGTCGGTTCCGGTGTCGGGCTGGGACGCTGTTTCGAAGAGGTTGCTATTCTGCGAATCCATAGAGAATTATCGAGTATGGATTGTTTCGATCGTTAAATTGTTGGTCGAATTTAGGAATGTAGGGTTTCAAAGACGGGAAGAGAATGAAGGGCTAGGGTTAGGGTTTGGTAAAGGAAAGACGATATTGAGAGAGAGAGAGAGAGAGACCGAACGAGAGAGAGAGATAGGGGAAGAGACCGAGAGTCAGTGTATCTCATGGAAGAAGAGTCGTAGCACGCGCGAAGTGAGCGGTCCTAACAACGTGAAGCCCCATCCGTCATGTCACGTGAGGACGAGGTTTATGAAACTGAAAATACACGTGACCGAGGTGAGAGGGTGAGGCGCGTGGGTTTATGGCCTTTCCGTGATCATTAATTATACGATTACACGATGATATAAAATGGGACAATAAGAAAGGAAATGGTCTGTTTGACCTTTAATAATAATATTATCATTAATAATATTTCATAAAGAAAAGAGGGCCCTTAATTTATAACGTTTATTGGTGGATCCGGGTCCTTTCTTCGGCTTGGTTGTTCTGTTCCACCCTTTACTGTCCGTTTTTTTCCCTCTAATTGCCTCCCAAAAAATAGGCTCTATGACTAAATTTCACACCTTAAAAATCACCAAGGATAAAGAATTGCAGTTCAACTTGATAACTTGATACACCCTATTTTTCCTCTCAAATTCGTATTCGATTTAACTTCCCAAGGCTAAAGGAACCCTACCTCGCCCGATCTGTTATCGTCTTTAAGCCAGTGAATTCATTTAGCCTTAGGTAATCTAACTCGACTCAGTCTATTATCATCTCTAA
>JANQBM010000001.1:18762162-18773159 GCA_025594535.1 Erythroxylum domingense | reverse complement strand
ATTCTTTGTGTTTATGTCAAATGATTATAAAGCAAAATGAACATTGTGGTTAACAAATTTCTGATGATTGATTTGTGATTTTAAAAAAAACCAAGTTTAATTGTTTAGTGATGTGGCACACCATTCTCGCGGGACACAGACTCGGGTATCACCATCGATATCGGGTTCGGATCCAGCGGGAGTGGGGTGTTACAGTGATTAACTAATTAATTATATTGTGATTAATCAATTGTATTTAATTAATTATATTTATTTATAAAAATATAAAAACCAAAAGGAAGTGTCATTCATGAATGATTGACATTCCTCTCATGCTTGGGGGGTATGAAGCAATATCTGAAAGTTTGATATCATAATATTGTCTCTATAATGATAATATATAACCAATCGCCCCTTTTTCATTCCATACTTGTTAAACCCTTCCCAAATTCATCAACAAGCACTTCATAAATAATTATATTTTAATTATATTTAATTAAAAAATAAGAAATAAGTCACTGGTGTGACATGTGACACTTCTTGTAGTAAGACTGTAACGCCCGTGATCCTAGCCCCTTATTTAGGATGATTTTTATTCCTCTAATATTTGGGGGGTATGAAGTAATTTCTAAAAGTTAGATATAAATACACTGTTTTTATAATGATAGTATATAACCAACCACCTATTTTTCATTCTTTACCTATTGATTCCTTCCCAAATTCATTAACCAAGCAACTCCTAAGTTTTTTTTTTTAATGATTGACTTGAAATTCCAAGTGTTGTTCTTAATGTAACAATTTGTCAAAGCACTCATAAAGATGGTGGACAACGATTCACCGTATTGGAACGAGTTGTATCAAAATATGGTCTAAAGTTCAATAAGAATTAATCACTTTCGCTAATTTCATAAGCTGCTAGTAGTACATCAACAACATAATCTTTGGAAATATTAAGGGGATGTTTAGTTGATGGGTTTAGAAAGAGACTAATGGGTAAGGAATGAAAAGTGAGTGGTTAGTTGTTAATTATTATTATAGGGACAATAGTTTGATATCTTACTTTTGGAGAATTCTCTATACTCTCTACTTAAGATGTGCTTACTTAGTGGGTATGAAAAAAGGAGAATGAGTATGGAATGAAAGATTGAGTTTAGTAAGGGACTATAGTTATAGGTTCATTATTTTTATTACCCATTTTTGGGTAATACTCCATTTCTCTCTTAATCTAGAGGAATGAATATCATTATTATGTAAGGGTATGCTTGTTACAATTAATTAAAATATAACTAAATAAAATATAGTTATTTATTAATTAAAATATTGTAATTAATTAATTAATTATAATATAATTAATTAAAATATTATTAATAATTAATTAACTACAATATAATTAATTAAAATATAATTCATTCATTAATTAAAATATTGTAATTAATTAAGTAATTAATTGACATATAATAAATTACATTATAATTAATTAATTAGTTACAATATAAGTAATTAAAATATAATTATTCATTAATTAAAATATTGTAATTAATTAATTAATTATAATATAATTAATTAAAATAATATTAATAATTAATTAACTACAATATAATTAATTACAATATAAATCATTTATTAATTAAAATATTGTAATTAATTAATTAATTAAAATATAATTAATTGAAATATAATTTATTAAATTAATAATAATTACATTATAATTAATTAAAAATAAATAACTAATTAGTTACAATATAATTAATTAAAATATAATTTATTCATTAATTACAATATTTTAATTAATTAATTAAAATATAATAAAATTTTATTTATTAATATTTTTTACAAACCGATTATCATAATTATAATAATAATATCTATTTTTATTTCTCATTGTATTTATTTTCGATGCTATTATTATTCTTTCTTACAAACCTATCTCTCCGTTACATACGAAAATTGAACTCATAAGCTTTGAAATAAGGAATAGAAAGATTTCTCTAATCAAAGTTAACCTTATCACACTTCACACTGGAACTAAAAGGGTTTGGCAGAGTTTGACTGATGATAAACTTCGTTCAAATATTCTCACTAAATTAATTGAGTTGGTTCAATTGGAGCTGAAATCGAATCCATAATTCGTTCCCATAAATAATTCCTTCCCTGTCACATACAACTGAAATCTAGCTGGTCCTCCTTTTTTCACACGAGTGGTAAACCCTAACAATCCTGTTAATCTTTCCATTCACTCCCTAAAACCCTAATAAGAAATGTAAAATTAGTAATGAAACGAAAATCGAAGAAATCACTCGAAGGCCCAGGCGTTGTTCTTGCGAATCTCTGCCTCTTCTTCGGGTGTGAAATCATTAGGAATATTAAATAACTCGCGAATAGCTGTGGCAGATTTGCCCTTGATAAGATCGGCAACCTTCCGACAAATTTTGTGAAGCAAGTCATTGATATTCAGATAGTTTGCGGCCATAAGCAGATCGTAGAGGGTATCGGTATCCACGTCAAGAAATTTGGCTTCCCAACTCTTGAGCTCATCAGTAGGATTCCCATCTTGGTCGACATGTTCTTTCCACCATTCAATTATCTTAGCCATGGTCGGTCCATCGACATTGGGGAGCGGTATCACGTCGCCGACAACATCATCATCTACCATGAACTTGAGTGTTTGAGACTTGATTGCCAAGTGTTCTTCCACTTCAAAAGTTTGATCATCGGAAGTTCTGATCTTCAACATCTTTATCCAAGAGAGGAAGAGGCTGCTCTGCAAGGCAATTGAAAGAGAGAATTGAGCCGTGGGGTACGATTTCATTTTATATATAAGTATGGGGGGCTTTTCCTAATCCTAGTTGGAAAAAATTAATTATTATTAGATTAGTATTAGTTTTTGATGTGGATTTAGAAGTATATTTCAACCGTGATTAGTACTTATTTTCTTTGTAGTTATTGGTAGGGATGGATTTCAAAATCAAAAATCAAATTCAAATTTATAGAAATTCAAGTCACGTGGGGTCAACCCATTTCAAAACAAGGTCAAAATCAAACATGCGGAACGATAAAGTCTCAACTCAACTGTCAAGTGAGTGAAGGAGCCCCACCTTTCCATTAACAAAAATCCGCAAACACAGTAACCGAAAATAGCTCTCCCTCTCCTCTTCTCTCTCTCTCTATTACTCACTGCCATTACCCTTTTTCTTCTCACCGTCTTCCGCTCACATTCAAAGTACTCCGCTTCTGTCATTTCGCCGGTTACCGTCGCCGCCGATAAGGCGGACGACTCGACTGCAATGGCCACCATGGAGAGCTTGATCACTCTCGTCAACCGGATTCAGAGAGTTTGCACCGTCCTCGGTGACCACGCTGGCGTCGCCTCTTCTTTGCCTACTCTCTGGGAGTCTCTTCCCTCTGTTGTCGTCGTCGGCGGTCAGGTCTTCTCACTTTTTGTCTCTTTCTCCCTCTCTTGCTCATTTCTCGATTACGTAGTACCATTTTCATTCTAGTAAATTTATACGAGTATATACATATAGAATCGGTGTATGGGACTGTATGCATGTAGAGTCAGTCTACGCGTACGTCTTTGAGTACATTTGCATATTTGATGTTGGCTTGTGTTGTGAATGTAGAGTTCGGGGAAGTCATCGGTGTTGGAGAGCATCGTCGGACGTGATTTTCTTCCTAGAGGATCAGGTTCGAGCTTACGCATACTGATATCTGAATCTTGTTTCGGTATCTGAGTTTTCTTAGGTTGCATGGAAACAGTGGTAAAGGAAAAAGTAAAAAAAAGATGTTGACTTGATTTTATAGGAATTAAAAATTGTTGAAGCCAGCCAGGTCATATTATCTATCATTATTGCCTTGAATTATGAAAGCAGTTTTGCGCTTGCTCTCTCTTTTTTTTAAAATTCTTTTTGAATTATAAAGTAACATATGCCTTTTGAAGTATGCTTTTATATCTCCTATTAACTCTTATTCTTATTCTCAATTATTTCGCTTCACATACTCGTATCGTTGGTTACGCGGCCTTAGGAAAAGAAGATTATATTATATATTGCCTTAAATTTTGTTTTGTGATTTCTGTTGTTCCTTTTCATTCTTTGATTACTGAATTCTATTAGGCATTGTAGAAATTTTGGCTGAAGTAACACTTAGGCTCTCTTTATTACAGCCGAGGAATGTTTGACTTCCTGTCATTCTTTTTGCCATTTTCAGGGATTGTTACTAGGAGGCCTTTGGTGTTGCAACTGCACAAGACAGAACCTGGAATGCAGGAATATGCAGAATTTCTGCACTTACCAAAGAAAAGATTCATCGACTTCTGTAAGTTATTTAAATTAGTGGATAATATAAAACGCTTTAGAAATTTGTGGATAACATAAAATGTAAGGGCTGAATTTATCTTGGTGACATTTTTCATTATGTTGCTCTGAATGTCAGAACACCACATCTTCAGTAACTATAAGTTTACGTATTTGCTTAATAGTTGAGTTACACGTCTTTTGTGCTAATGTAAGGTTTGAGGTTATCCATTGTCCCTTTCTAACAAGGAATTTGGAAATTTCAGATAGTATTTTAAGATTACTCTAGGGAAATTTGTATTCGAAACAAACCAATAAGTTAATAATCTGCATTCACTTGAATTTTCTGTTAATATTATTATAACTACTAATCTTTTGACCCTATATGAAAAATCAACAACTTATCCTAACCTTTGTCATTTCATGTTTATGCACATATATAATTTTGTTATCATTGGCTTTTGCATTAGTATCAGGCGCTATATGTGATAGCATATTGCTATGACTTTCCATATTCATCTAAGGTAAGGATAGCAATCTTCTAGCTTACTAAAACAGATGTTGGCATTCATTTAAAAATTTTGATCACCTTTGTTAAGCTTGCATCAACACCTTCGTACATATGTAGCTGGCAAGAATTTGCGGAATTATTGAGTGCATTTTTCATAGACTGCAATGAAATTAACGGTGATAGAATCTTACTGTCTGAAATTTATAGTTATTTCAGATGACCATTGCTAGTATATGTGGTGGGAAAACATTTGTGTTTATGTGATCATACGTTGAGGTCCTCAGCTATGTTTGTAAACAGTATTTTTTAACTGATTCTATGCAACTGTTTGGTTAAAACAGTATTATTAATTTCCAGAGCTTATTTTCAAGTTCATATCAACATAGTTGAATACAAATGCTATGGCTTTTTGTATTCATCTACTCAAGGTAACGATATCAATCTTCTAGCTTACTAAAACACATGTCAGCATTTATATAAAAAATTTGGATCACCTTTGGTAAACTTGCATTAACACCTTAGTACATATGTAGCTGGCAAGAATTTACAGAATTATTGACATGAATTTTTCACAGACTGTAATGAAATTAGTGCTGATGATTTTTCATGACCATTGTTAATATATGTGGAGGGAAAACATTTGCGTTTATATGATTATATGTTGAGGTCCTCAGCTATGTCTATAAACACTAAACTTTTTACTGATTCTATGCAAATGGTTGGTTAAAACAGTATTATTAATTTCCAAAGCTTTTTTTTTTTCAAGTTCATATCAACATAGAACGCCAATGGAAAATATTTTTGTAGCTCTGTAAACTTTTCTTTTTCATCTAAAGAAGAAATTCAATTTGTTGATAGTCTTATATTTATGCAGCAATGGTTCGAAAGGAAATTCAAGATGAAACTGACAAAATGACTGGAAGTTCAAAAGAAATTTCTCCTTTAGCTATTCATCTCAGTATCTACTCTTCAAATGGTAAAAGAGCATGAGCAATGCACTTCACATGAAACCTTCCTTCTTTTACCTTATTGTCAGCTAAAATTTTAAACTGTTATTACTTGATTGTTCATTCCATATATTCTCATGATTGTTCTGGGCCTCATTTTCTATGCAGTGGTCAATTTGACATTGATAGATTTGCCTGGTTTAACAAAGCTTGCTGTTGGTATGCAAATGTTCCACTGTCATCTTTAGTTTGGCTTCCATCTTAATGTTTAAACATGGGTACATAAAGTATCTATCTTCTTCCATAACTTGGAAAATTATAATTGGAAATCCTTATTGTCAACAGAAGGGCAGCCAGAAAGCATCGTAACTGATATTGAAAATATGGTTCGCTCATACATTGAAAAGGTACAATAAAGAAAAAAGCTAACCTATTAGAAATTTGCTTTGTTTACTGCCTTGCAATTATTCAACTGAATGAAATGTTCTATTCATTTTCTTCAGTCCGCACTTTTTGAGACATTTTTCTCACCATTATGTTTTTGGAGAATATCAGCTTTTTTTTCCGATGAGGTTTAATCTGTAATACCAGTTGAACACATATTGATACAATGTTGTTTGCATTGTTTAATGTCGAAGTTTATTTGATATAGAAAATTTTTTCTTCTCTTTGATGGATGAATTCCTTGTTATTTTAATGTAGCCAAATTGCATAATTCTTGCCATCAGTCCAGCCAATCAAGATATAGCAACATCTGATGCTATCAAAATGTCTAGAGAAGTTGATCCAAGAGGTCCCAATTCCTATTCATTTCTCTACTTTAGACAGTCACCCATTATGCAGTGCAATTTTTTACTTTCGTTCTTTGAAATCTTTCCTTAGAGATGCCATTTTGCCTTTTCTCTAGGTGAAAGGACATTGGGTGTATTGACAAAACTTGACTTAATGGATAAGGGGACCAATGCTCTGGATGTAAGCTTTCCTTTTTTATTTTGGACCCTGGTTGAATGTTTTCATATTGCATGCTTTTGCTTCAATCAAGATGACACCTTGTAATTTTAATTCTTCTTAGTAGAATCATAAGAGGCAACAAAAGGTTCTTCTAATGATATACATTGTATACAATTATTTTTAAAAAATAAAAATGCTCTACTGTTCTGTAAATTGTTTGTTAATGTTTATCTCATTTATTCGTGACTGAGCTGAATCCTGTAACATTCTTCTCTTTCATTTTGTTGAAGGTTCTTGAAGGAAGAGCATATATTCTTCAACATGGCTGGGTTGGAATTGTGAACCGATCACAAGCTGATATAAACAAAAATATGAACATGATGGCTGCTCGGCAGTGGGAGCGAGAGTTCTTTGCCACTAGTCCTGACTATGGATACTTGGCTAGCAGAATGGGTTCTGAATATCTTGCCAAGCTTCTGTCCAAGGTTCTGCTTTTAGCTTGCCTTACATTCTGACATAATTTCTCCAAATGTCTAGTTTTCCTTAATTTCACAATCAATATTTTGTTACAAACTTTTCTGATAATTCTATGAAATTTCTTGTAGTTTCTATGTTTTTGGCCATTCCTGGTTAGCAACTTATAATGTTTAACATGATGTTGCTCTCTTAAACTTCTGCATTTTCTCTTGTTCTGCTAGTGACTGCTGGTTCTTTACATACCTTTTGTGGTTGCAGCATTTGGAGGCTGTAATTAGGGCTCGCATGCCTGGTATTACATCATTAGTTAACAAGAGCATTGATGAACTTGAAGCTGAGTTAGACCACCTTGGTACACCTGTTACTGTTGATACTGGGGTGAGGAGCTTATGAAGTCTGATTAATGGATGTAAATCATTTGATTGAACATATTTCAGACAATGTTCTCTTTCTATGTCAGGCCCAGTTACACACCATCCTTGAGTTGTGTCGTTCCTTCGATCGTGTATTCAAGGAACATTTGGATGGAGGGTACTGTGACGAATTTCTTACTCATTTCTGTATGTTACAAAACTGTCATTTACTGCTAGTTGCAGTCAATATAATATCTCTTTTTGTCTTAAATCTATTACTTGCGCACTTCAAGGACAGGTAACAAAGTTTAGTTCATGGACACATCTAATCCGGATTCAATGAATGTTATCAATTCTTTCAGTCTTACAGTGTACTTTGGGGCCATTATTTTTTAACAAGTGCTTGTTTACTTGCATGATCTGAGAAATCTGCCATATACTGTCATTTTCCTTTCTAATTTCTTTGTCGAACTCAGGCGACCTGGTGGTGGTCGGATCTATGCAGTTTTTAATAACCAGCTCCCCGCTGCTTTGAGAAAACTTCCCTTTGATCGTCATTTGTCCCCACAAAATGTGAGAAAAGTTGTCTGTGAGGCAGATGGATACCAACCTCATTTAATTGCACCTGAGCAAGGTTACCGACTCTTGATTGATGGTGCTCTCAATTACTTCAGAAGTCCAGCAGAGGCTTCTGTAGATGCTGTAAGTACTCTCTTTCTCCATTCTATTTTGTCTATCCTTTATTTCCCTCCTCCCTCCTTCAAAATGTCATATGGTTGATATAATTTTAAAGAAGCTGAATGTTTAATGATGTTTAAACGTGTTGACTGGTCAGGAATTTAGAATTTCAAAGTCCAGTATAAAGACAGTTATGATGACATCTACTCTAGGCAGTCAAACACTGCATTGATTTTTTTTGTCGGCTTTACAGGTGCACTTCATTTTGAAAGAAATAGTAAGAAGGTCAGTTGGAGAAACTCAGGTTTGTCATCCTGATGCTTTACTGGTTTAACAACACCTTCCAGTAAAAAAAAGCAGGGATGCTAATGTTTCATAGTTGGTCAGGAATTGAGACGCTTTCCAATTCTTCAAGCTGAAATTGCAGCTGCTGCCAATGAAGCACTGGAGAGGTTCCGAGAGGACGGTAAGAAGACAACATTAAGGCTGGTGGAAATGGAGTCCTCCTATCTGACTGTTGATTTCTTCAGGAGACTTCCTCAGGAAATGGATAACAGTGTGAATCCCACTCTATCCAATTCAGACAGATATTCAGAGGCACATTTCCGCAGAATTGGAAGTAATGTGTCCTCCTATGTTGCTATGGTGTCTGAAACTCTAAGAAATTCTATTCCAAAAGCTGTGG
The DNA here is from genome assembly GCA_025594535.1 of Erythroxylum domingense. Classification (NCBI taxonomy): domain Eukaryota; kingdom Viridiplantae; phylum Streptophyta; class Magnoliopsida; order Malpighiales; family Erythroxylaceae; genus Erythroxylum; species Erythroxylum domingense. The sequence continues at coordinate 18,764,286 of JANQBM010000001.1, read as the reverse complement.
TTTATTGTCAAGTGAAGGCGGCCAAGCAGTCTTTGCTCGATCACTTTTATACCCAAATAAGCAGGAAAGAGGCAAGAATAATCTCCATTCTTTGCCTGATAAATCTCTGGCATTCTCGTTTACCCAATTAATTTGTCTGAAAATCTGATGGGGGTGCAATAAACTTACATTACCATGCTTTAGACAGGATGGTTTTAAGTCTTGGTTGCTTCAAGTTTCAGCTTTCATCAATTATACCATTTGTGAGGAGTCATCTGATATCTGGGTTTCATGGGAGAAAAACAAAATGATCAATAATGAATGCGAGATTTACATGTTAGATTAGTTTTCTGCTGATGCCATTTTGTCTAAGAGACCTCTTGGGCAATGTTAAATAGTTTACAAATCAATTTTTTCTTGGCTGCAGGGAAAGCAACTTACTAAACTACTGGATGAAGACCCTGCACTGATGGAAAGACGTCAGAAATGTGCTGAAAGGCTAGGGCTATACAAGGCTGCAAGAGATGAAATCGACGCAGTCTCATGGAGTAGATGAGTTACTGGCATGTATTTAGGTATATAATGATTAGAGATTATGACAATCACAATCTGAATTTTCTTCATTGAAGTTTAGGTTGTTTAAAACTATTGCCAATAATCACATTTCTTTGCTAGGAACTCTCATCTATTACAAAAAATTCCCTATCCTTGTGACCATAATGATCATGATAAGATCGATTGTAGTACCAGCAGCCACACCAGCTTTTATCCCTGAAACAGAAATCTGCTAACGGAAAATAGAAACATATCAACTTTCGTGGAAACCCCATGAAAAACATATAGAAGGCAACGCCTGGCAAGATGTGCTTCGAGTGCGAGAATGTGATCCTTTTGACGCCTTGAGTGCTTCGATAGCCATCAGGTAGGGATCCGGGTATTGACAGTCACGTTCACTTTCTGTGATGAGTGCCAACAAGAAGTCTGAACCCAGGAATTGATATCACTAGCTCAGCACTTGATTTGGGGGCATTTGTGACAGCAGCTCGTTTCAAGCCACCCATTTCTTAACCCCACGGAGACCATCTTTAAGTAGTTAGCGGGAGTTAGCATTTACATCCTAAACATTGCTTCGTTACCGTCAAGAGCATGCCTTTATTAAATGTCATAACCAACACCATATCTTCGTTATGCTTCCTAAAACTTGTATGTAAAAGGGATTTGGCACGGGAGGCGCAGATTTAACACATCTATAGGGAAGGGAATTAGAGCGGTAACAATCTAGCTAATTTAGTTATGTGAGTATGATCAGGATTGTGTGTTTGCTGATAAGAAAAATGAAGAATAGAAGAAAGGAGAGAAGGAGAAGAGTCCAGAAAAAAGAGAAAAGAACAGAGAACCTTAGAGACAGAGAGACACACACAAATACATTAGCTAATTCATATCTTCGCGGGAGGGAAAGGTTACAAATTTATACTAAATAAAGTTGTCTAATAGCTATAATATTTTTATACGTAACAATTTGTTGATAAGAAAAATAAAAAATAGAAGAAAGAAGGAGAGAAGGAGAAGAGTCTAGAAAGAAGAGAGAAGAACAGAGAACCTTAGAGAGAGAGACACGCACAAATATATTAACTAATTCGTATCTTCCCGTGAAGGAAACGGTTATATATTTATACTAAATAAAGCAATCTAACGGCTATAATATTTTTATACGTAACAATCCCGTTCTCCTTTAAAAAACCTTGTCCTCTAGGTTATGGAGGTTTACATAATGGAAAAAAAAATGAATAATCTAATTTTCTTTTCACTACCCATCTTCTTCACAGCATCACCAGCAATTGCTCCTTTAGCATCATGGAGGAAGGAGCTTACATTATCAAAATGAGACAAAATTTCACAGAAAACTTCAACAATGTAATCACCTGCAAAGCTCACAATCTGCTCATTTAACAGAACTTCAAAATCAGATGAAATGCTTTTATACTCTGTAGGGTCAATCTGCATATTACCCTTAACGAAATCAAGAGGAGTAATAGTCATGTGGGTCAGACCATAGTCGAGAAGACCACCAGCCACACAAGAAGCGTAGAAAGTCTGAGAGTACATCTTGACCTTAATAGGCTCACTGGGAGAGCAGACGACTAA
>JANQBM010000001.1:18719964-18733544 GCA_025594535.1 Erythroxylum domingense | reverse complement strand
CATGAATGCATGTACAGTCATTTTTCATGTGCAAAAATCACTATTCACGTGTATATGTATATTATATAATGCATGAGTATGAGATGTGTTTTTCCTAATTTCTCTTATTAATCTCACATGTACCAGTTTCTAAAGACAATTGGATGTTACAGGTTTTATGATTTTTTTTGAACAGGTTCATGGACAATTGTTGATGTCTAAGTAAGGAATCAATTCTAACTATGGAAGAATATTATGCATTGATTCAGCGAGCTGCAGTACGTCATGAAACATTGAAAAAATAATATAGAAACCTTGAAGCTATTGTTATGATAGTTGGAAACAAATCAAAGATAGTCACTAGTGCTGAAAATTCTACATACAAATGCACTCATTACAACCAAAATACTTATATTAGAGATCATTTTTATAAACTTATAGGATATTAAGATTTGTGGGACCATAATCAAGCACCCCGAAAAAAGAATTCCAAGAGGACTCCAACTGTTATTTTTACTAAGGCCAAAACCAATGATGATGCTATTGTTGAGAAGATTTTAACATTAGTAGTAGCTATAGTAATAGAGGAAAACTTCTAATGTTTCTGCACCTATTTTTAGTAGTACATAGATAATCGATTATGGTGCTACAAATCATATGACCTTTAATTCTATATAGGTTACTGAACTCAAAAAGTCCTCACAAAAATTTATTTTTATTACCAATGATGATGAAGCCACAATTATTAGCGAAGGGTCTTTGAATCTCAGTAATTCTCTAAATTTGAATTATGTTTTGGTTGGTCCATCTTTGGATTATAACCTCTCGTCTTTTTCTCAAATTAAAGTACCCTTGTCTTGTATTGTAATTTTTTAACCTAACTTTGATCTCTTTAAGGACATCTAAACAAAGCAGATGATTGTTTATCTTACTAGGCAAGGGAAGTTGTATTCCCTAGACCTAACTTCATGGATTTTAAACAAGTTCCATCAATTTTTTATTGTGGATGAATCAAAGGTGTAGAAAAATAAAGCTAAACTCTGATTGTGGCATCAACATTTGAGGAATGCATCCTTTGGATATCTTAAAAAATTATTTCCTAGTTTTTTTAAAAAAATGATGTCTCTAGGATCAAAATTCATTTCCATCAGTGTTAAATAAGACTAACTTTCCCTTTATAGTTGTTCACTTTGATGTATGGGGTCCATCCAAAATTGCAACTTTAGGTGGGTGTCATTGGTTTATTACTTTTATTAATGATTGTATGATGATGATTTAGTTGTGATTATTGAAATCTAAGATTGAAGTGAATTTATTGTTCCAAAAATTCCATACGATAATTCTAACTTAGTATAATGCACAGGTTCGAGCTCTCGCAGTGATAATAGTGGATAATATCAAAGCTTAGAATTGAAACATTATTTGGAAGCATAAGACATTATTAATCAATCTACTTATGTGGATACACCCCAAAAAAACGAGGTAGTTGAGAGGAAAAATCCACATTTGATAGAAGTTGTTCGTGCCTCATTAATTCAAGCTCATACGTTATTAACCTATTGGGGAAAAGCTCTTTCTTTCATTGTGTTTTTGATTAACTGAACTCCCTCTTGCTTTGTTAAATTGCAAACACCATTTCAAGTCCTCACTAATGATGTTGATGTTTCACCAATACCAAATTTTCCTCCTCATGTTTTTAGATGTGTAGCATTTGTGCATATCCATAAACATTAACATAATAAGCTAACTCTATGAGCCCTATGGTATGCTTTTTATCGTTATGAGATAAAGCAAAAAGGGTACTGATGTTATCATCCTCTAACTAAATGTATGTTCATCATAATAGATGTCGTATTTCAAGAAGATACAATGTATATCTTTAAGTCTAAACTTTAGGGCGGTACTAGAAGAAAATTAGACACTTGATTATGAACTTCAAAGAAACTATGAAGCTAATGGTCATTTTTCAACTAGTAATGATGTTATTGATGGTGCTAATAATTAGTTAGAATATGAAGAGGAGAAGTAAGGTGCTATTGAACCATAGGATGATAAATAAGAAGGGATAACTGAAGAGGAGGATGTTGGTCTATTAAGTGTAAAAATTTATATTCTAATTAATATATCACACCAATCGTTTACTAAGGATGTTCCCATCCCTGACCTTGAGCCACCAAGAAAATAACTACCATAACATCTTACTAGAGGTATTCGTAAGCCTACATATGATCATAAATTTTAAGTAGATTTAAATATCCTATGAGTCATTATGTGTCAAATAATAGTCTTTCAGATTCAAATAAGTCATTTGTAAATCAATTATCTATTGTAATTATTCCTTATAGTGTACAGGAAACTCTATGAATAAAGAAATGAACTCTTTATAAAAGAATAAAACTTGGAAGATTGTTGAATGTCCATCAAGATAGAAGCCACTTGGATGCTGATGGTTTTACACTGTAAAGTATAATGTAAATGGCACAGTTGAAAGGTTTAAAGCAAGATTGGTGGTAAAGGGGTATACCCAAACCTATGGGATTAATTTCACATAGTCATTTTCTCTTATAACTAAAATAAATAATGTTAAGAGTATTGATGTCCATAACTGTAAACTTGGATTGGCCTTTGCAACAATTTGATGTAAAGAATGCTTTTTTGTACGGTGACTTGTTTGAATAAATTTATATAAAGCTTCCACCAAGTTATATAGCAACAGAAAGTTAGAGTAAAAGGGTTTGTGGATTAAGGAAATCATTGTATAGGCTACAGCAATCTCAAAGAGCATAGTTTGGAAGGTTCACAAGGTGTATGATAGATAACTTATAGATATCTTCAAATCAAATTTGACCACACTTTATTCTTAGAAAGAAGGTAAGGTAAAATCATTGCTTTTATTATATACAGTGACAAAAGATGATTCCAAAGAGAGGAAGGCACTATAAGAATACTTTTCTGCAAAATTTGAAATAAAAGATCTTAGTTGCTTGAAATAGTTTCTTAGGATTGAAGTTTTTATATCAAAGAAAGGAATTTTTCTATCCTAAAGAAAATATGCATTAGACTAATTACAAGAAACTGGTATATTAGTATGTCAATCAGTTGATACACTAGTTAAGGAAGGCTTGAAGCTATATGTAGAAGTAGACCAAATACCAGTTGATAAAGGAAGATACTAAAAGCTTGTAGGAAGGATAATGTATTTGGCTCACACTAAACCTAACCTAACTTATGCTTTAATTATTTTTAGTCCATTTATACATAATACTGGAGAACAACATATGAGGGTAGTTATGAGAATTTTGAGGTATCTGAAATATGCTCCTAGTAAAGGAATTTTGTTTACCAAAAATATAGATGTGTGAAGTATATATATGTATATAGATGCTGATTCGGCTAGATCAGTAGAAGATAAGTGATCGACTTTTGGTTACTTCACATTTGTAGGTCCTACCCTAGTCATGTGGAGAAGTGAAAAATAAAGTGTGGTCATTCACTTAAGTGTGGAAGCTGAATTTAGAGGTTTGACATTAGGCCTTTTTAGAGCTTTGTGGCTAAAAATACTTTTATAAGAATTAGACTATCCATAGAAGAAACCAATTAATCTATATTGTGAAAACAAAGCTACTTGTGATATAGCTCACAATCTTATCCAATATAATAGAACAAAGCATGTTGAGGTTGACATGTTCTTTATTATGGAGAATTTAGATGGAAAAATTGTGGAGTTGCCTAAGATTCAGTCTGAGGATCAATTAGTTAATATTCTTACCAAAACAGTTTCAAATCTTCAAAGTTAGTAGTTGGGAATACATGATATCTATGCACTAACTTGAGGGGGAATGTTGAGATTTTTTTCCATAATTATTGGGATTGTACAACTATAGATATATTCTTAGGCTCCTAATTTCAAGCTGTAAAATCGTATTTGATTTGTTTCAAATATTCTTCCCTTATTTTACATTATGACTAGTACGTTTCAGAGAAATTAAAGAATAGAAGCATTTCTTTCTTCTTCATTTCATCTTTCAATTCCTAATTTATGTGGGTGGAAATTGGATCCATCTTTTCATTATAAAAATTTCCTAACATTATGAGACCTTTATTTGCTCTTATATATACTAACTTTATGGTTACTCTTATCTCTTTAGATGTTTTAAATTATTGTCAAACTATATATTGTATAATTATTCTTATTAGACCTTTTAAATATATTAATGCAGTACTATCTCCAATGGCCCCATCTACATATTTTATCCTTTTAATTATTCCTTATTGATGGTTTCCTCTTTCCTTTTAAAAGATATCAATGTTTCAAGTATAATATATGATATGGCTCAAGATTTTAAATAATTTCTTGGGACTTACCTAATGTCAAACTCTCTAAGCTTAATGATCACTTCATAAGTCTTCCAAATGCATCTTGTTTATAAATTACTTACCTTAGTGTGTTATTTATGCAAATATTAATGATGTGTACTAGAAAATAGGAACTCAATTTTCTCACTAATGATTCTTCTCTTACATAATATATTAGCCTTTGACTATTCCCTTCCTCCCCAATTAAGATGGAGCTAATAATTTCATTATAAATAACTATGTAGATGTACAATGATTCCCCTAATATTGGGATCGATAGTAGTTATGAACTTCTTAGATAATCTTTTAATAATTTGAAGTCTTTCTAGCACACTGTGGTCTATTTTGACTTTCATAGTATCTTGAAAAAAGCAGGTATTAATTAAATGATCTTGATAGGAATCTTAATAAGCATTATACTCTCATTGTTAGCCTTTATACTTCATTCAAGGCTTTTAAGCGTAAATCCTTAAAGTACATTTTAGGGCTTTTAAAGCTCGTTCAGACTCATTCTGTAGCTTTTTGGAGTTTTCAAAAAAATTTTGAAAAATTTCCAATCGATTCTAGAACTATCTCTTGTCTATCTGTGATCTCAGTTATAATTTCAATAATACATTTTAAACGCTTAAATTACTCTAGCACACTATAAATAGAGCATACTCTATAAAATGCAATTACAACTCATTACATAGTATAATAATCGAACTAGGATATTAAATATAGCCCCTCTAATTGTCCATTTTTACATTGATCTATTAGCCATGGTAGTAAAATGTTATTAGAGACAATCTTTAATTTATTTATCTCATTTTAAAAGCTTAGACACTTAATTTAAAACTTTAGAAGGTTAGATACTAAAATAAAAAAATATAAAAAGTTTTAGATCTTTGGAATTTATTATCCCCAAAAATAAATTCCTAAAGTGTATGCAAATAGATGTGGAAAGAATTGATAATCCCTTTGGATAGATTAACAAAAGAATAATTTAAGAAGGAAAGTAAAAGGAAGATTAAAAAAAATGAAATCTCTAAGTCCTCTAATTTAAATAGGATAAAATTTTCAATAAATTTTAATTTAAAATAAAATTTGAACAAGCTTGGAGAATTTATGATATAGGAAAATTTAAAATATGCCTTCAATTCCAAAGTGGAAGTTCTTTTATGAAGAAAAAGATGAAATGCCTAACTAGCTTTCTTAAAGGTTTTATTAGGCTTGGATTCACAAGGTCAAGAGACTGTTAAAATAAAATAAAACAAATAAATTATCTTATTAGGTTTGAGGGCTTAAACTAACTTATATACTTTAATATTTATTTTAAAGGAAGTTGGGCTTTTGATTATTTAGGTTCAGTTGAAATTTATTTTAGTCCTTGCTATCTTTATACATGTCTTTGTTAAGATATACAATCATATAATTGATCAGAAACAAACATTAAGAATAAGAAACAAATTTTTGTTTTTTGTTGATTTAGGGTTTAGGCCCAGACATTAAGTGTATTCACACTAAAGGTCTAGATCCAAATTAATTTAAAAGCTACTACCTAGGATTTGACTTATTCAACCAAATTCAAAGTGGACTTTTTCCTAATTCATGTAATTTTAAAAAAAGGATATGACTTTTGATTAAAATTATATAAAATATCAACATTATTTATATAAAAAGACAATAATTAAGCAAACACACATATAAACTGAGTTGTGAGGTTTAGACTATTCTTAAACTAGAATAGGCTAAAATGTTTAATTATGGATGTTATCGTCACTATTATTCTCTCCTGAGAGCTTTGAAAAAATTTAATGGATTGAACCTAAATGAATTAGGAGTACATTTACTTCACAAAAGAGAAGGAAAATTTTGGGCTAAAAGGACTAATTACTCTTTCCCATTTCTAAAACTTAACAAACTAATCTAACAAGCTCTCACTGATTGATCAAAATTTGTTAAGCCTTTAATCAAACATTAAGACTTGCAGGTGATTGCACACCTAGAGGTCTAGTCACCGACGAGGTCATCACCTAGGGTCATGATGCTCTTGTCGATCGTAGTCTAGACTCACCACAGATGAAAGTGGGGCCAACACTAAGATTCGGTGGGTGTGCACATTAATTTGGCCTACTAGTGGTGACATACATAATTGTTTTGGCTTATTTTCAAATGTGGTTTCCTGACGAGATTTGATTTTTACATATGATGCTTTTCTGCTCTTGTGTACTGGAACTATAACCTATGTTTATTGGATGAGTGATTAATAGGCTAGGCCTATGTGGTTCCTAACCAGTATGGTTTGAGTTATAGACTAGGTTTATTTGTTTTTATGTTATGCATATTCACTTCATAGGTGGTTATGTACATGTTAGATGTATAAAACTGTTCTTAGGTTATTTAGACTGTTTTGGTATGTACCGGGTTCTATTTGTGATATATGTTTCGTCTACTCACTGAGTATATAATGTACTCACCTCTTCCGCTTCCCAACAATAAAGGTTAATTTGTGAGCTTGAAGCTCTGAGTAGTTCGTACGGTCTTTTGACATATTCAGGGCAATACCGCACATAGGTAGTCTCTATTTTGTACTTTTATTGTATAGTGGCTCATGATTATGTTGATATGCTTTAAAATTTTATAAATTAACTCTTGATTGTATTGTGATTTGTAAATAACCTTATGTGTGAAACTTTTGTGCTGCCAAAATGTTTTTTTTAAGATGTCCAATTTGCCTTGCATAGTCGGGTTAAGTGGTATCGTAAGTATTCTTAGCTCAGGTATGCGGCGGTTGTCATGTGCATGAGGGTGGGAAGAGAAAAACTTTGAGGGCTTGGCTGGGCCAAGGCCTAAAGCAGACAATATCTGTGAGCGAGGTGGTCTGGGCTGTTACAAATGGTATCAGAGCCAGTGCCCGAATCGGTATGTCAACGCGAACACTAAGCCCTAAAGGGAGGTGGATTGTGAGATTTCCATATCGGTTAGAGAGGGGAACAAAATATGCCTTATAAGGGTATGGATACCTTTCCATTACAAGATGCAGTTTCTTGAGGGTAGGAAGAGCGAAACCGTGTAGCTAGGCCAAGGTCCAAAGTGGACAATAATCTGTGAGCGAGGTGGTTTGGGCTGTTACAATGTTATCAGAGACAATTCCAGAATCGTTGTGCCAGCGAGGATGCTGAGCCCTAAAGGGGGTGGATAGTGTAAGATCTCATATCAGTTGGAGAGGGGAACGAAGTATGCCTTATAAGGGTATAGATACCTCTCCCTCACAAGACACATTTTATCAAGGGTGAGAAGAGCAAGACTGTGAGGGCTTGACTGGGCTAAGGCCCAAAGTGGACAATATCTATGAGCGGGGTGGTCCAAACTATTACAATGATTGGTGGGATACGAGTGTAAATGATTTATAAATGGATTTTAAAATATGTGAATTTAATTTAAGGATGTATTTTTAAGGATTTAAAATAAAAGATAGTCTCTAGATGACATATGAGGGATTGAATTATATGTGTTCATTTTTTGTCCTATTTAAAAACTAAAGAGTAAATTGCATATTTTGTATGAACGATTAGAACAAATTCATATAAAAAAATTACAAGAATAATAAATAAAATAAGGAGAAAGAAATGAAACTAATTAATAATGGTCAGTAATATTACCTTTGATCTACATCCACCTCCTGAGCTCCAATTCACTATAATCTTCTTCAACTAGCAAAGAAAAGCCTCTTGTACATGCATCTTATTTCATATGAAGAAGAATCCTTAAACATCTTTCTTTTTTAAGGTGAAGAGGAATTCTTCTTCAACTTATTTGTTTTAAGTGAACATGAACCTTAAAGAATTTAATTGATCTTTCAATTGATATCTTAATCACTTAAATATAACTTTTTATTTATCATATGATGCACTAAAAATGTATTCTAATTATATCCTAAATATAGTAAATATAAAAAATGGTTACCTCTTTTTTTATAACATCAATGGTTACTAATAAGTGCTAATTAGACTATGTTATTATAATTAGATACTCAATTTGGTTTATATATTATTTTAAGCCTTATTTTAACTACTTAATAAAGAAAGCAATGAATTTAGATAAATTAGAGTTAATTTAAAGCAAGTTTTGGAATGATATTAAAGGAAGGATTTGAAACATCTAAAAGATGAAACCATATTCAATTTTTGGGATTTCAAACAACATAGGTCCATTATGGATACATGTTGGGGACATATATCGCTATTGAATTTTATAAAAATTCTAGGGATTCATGCATAGACATGCTTACTTTAATCTCTTTCACTTGAGTGCTGCCATATCTCCGGAGTCATCTTACACATGTATACTTTATTATGCACATGCTTAATGCATAAAATAAATATGCATAGCCTTGATATTTAGTGCAATGAGTCTTTTATCCTTATTGTCCCACTTACTTCTATCCTTTAGTAGCTTAGTCTTCATATTGTCCCTTACCAGAGATTTTATTGGGATATAAAGTCCATTCACTTTAATATTTCAAAGTTTAACTCCTATGGCCAAAAGGAAATCTTCCATCTTAGTTTTCCAATAAAGGTAATTATCTCCATCAAAGAAAAGAGTTTAACTTACACATTTATTATTTTAGGTAAAAAGAGAATCAAAATTTTCCATTTATCTCAACTCAAAATTTTCTAAAAATTTATATGTAATAAATAAGACGAAATTAAATAACAAATATTGATCCCTATATGGCATATAAGAAGGGGTTGAAATGTATTTGTTTACTTGAAAACTAGTGAATGAACTGACTATTCTAGTTAACGGTTATGAAAAAATTATATGAAACAATTACAAGAATAATAAGAGAGTGTTAGGAAAGAGAGACAACCAGTTTATAGTAATTATCCAAACAACCCTTGGCCTATATTAACTCCTAAGCTTCACTTGGAAGTTCACTATCATTTTCATCACATAAATCCTCCTTTGCATGAAAAGGATTCTTACACATCATGTATTATATGAGGAAGAGAAACCCTTTTATAATATTCTTTCTCACGATTGAAGAGGAATCCTAAATGATTTAATTTCTTTCTAAATTGGTTAATTACGCAAATAAAACTCAAAATTTTCTTTTTTGTTAATACAATGCATTAACGATTCATATCATGCTTGATACATATTGATATAATGAAAGTCTCTTAAAAGTTTCCTAATACTATATTAAGTGCCAAAGATCATTTACAAAACTCATATGAAGTATATTTATACTAAAAAGGTTCCTAAAATGTTCTTTAGAAATAAGAATGACTAGCTCTAATGATAATGATCGATCAATGTATTAATTGGTCTTCTTACATAAACTCCTAGCATATAAAATTTTCCTCTTTTAAGGACATTGGTCAACTAATATTTCACACTAGTCAACTATTGTATGAACAAAAGTGCACAAATCATTTTAAAACCTTGATATGGTTTACCTAATGCAAATATAGGTTAACCAAACCCTATAAAATGAGTTTTTTATAATCTTTTCAATTTCTTTAAAAGATTAAAACACATTCTTTTAAAAATATCTTAATTTTAAAAGTTTCCTAATTTTTTTTGATACATCAAGAAGTTCTTTTTAAAACTGGAACCAAATTTTTCTTTATGTTGTAGTAATGAAATGATTAAGCTCTTAATTAGTCAAAATGACCGAGATAACATAATAAGAAGGATTATAAGGATTTGTCAAATTTAAATGTACCTAATTCTTCTTTATTCTTGGTTCTTCACATGAATTCCATTGAATCTTTTTTAAGACACATATATTCTCCAGTTTGCCCTTTTCCAAATCGTTAATTGCTTATTTTATTCAATTGGCTCATTTGTTCATCTTGTCCTTCTATTCATCTTTCATATAATGCTTGATTTCATTATAATAGAGCAATTAATATCACTGTAAAATAAATTAATTATTAACATTCTATTTTATTATCATCAAACCATGAATTAGGAACTCACTTGGTCCAACAAAATAGATGAATTAAAGGCAATGAGAAAATGTTTTTAATAGAGAACTTATTTAGGATATAATAAGGGATGGTTGCTCAAGTTCTTTATTTTTTTATGGCTTGATGAAATTGAAAAAAGACCTAAAAATAATATCCTAAAAAATTATAGTTAAATAGATATGAAAAGAATTCACAATTCTTTTCAGTGGAATGACAAAAGATTTTGATTTGAGAAGGAAATTCAGTGAAAGCTTTAAAAAGGTAAATGAAATTTCCAAGTCCACTAACTTAAATAGGCTGAAGTTTTAAGCAAAGCTTAATTTAAAAGAAGATTTAAGTAAGCTTAGAAAAATTAAAGAAAGAAAATTATAAATGTGCTTTTAGGCTTAAATTGGAAGTCTTTAGGTGAAGGGGAAAAAAGATCATTGGACTAGGCTTTCTTAAAGGTTCTAATCGGATTGAATTCTTAAGGATAAAAGGATTTTTAAAAAATAAAATGAGAAAATTTCAGATAAATTACACTAGACACCTATGTTGTATGGACTTTTTTCACTTTATTCTCTAAATTTTAAAAACTACCATTTATACCCACCTAGGTTATATTGGTGGGTTATATTTTTATACCGGTCATAATCCCCTAATTCCATTCTCTATCAAAAAATGTAATAGAGATTTCACCATTCTCTGTTAGGTTTTTAAATAGAGAATGATGTTAAGGGATAGGGCTAAAAACATAACCTTGAGAAGGTAAATAATAGTTTTTAAAAAGCTAAAGTAAAATAAGTTCAAACAATAGGAAAAGTTTGATGTAATTAGCCCAAAAAATTAATGATTCCATTATCGCAAGTTTCTGATATGAATAAGTTTTAATATTTTAACATCGATATTCAGCAAGCGCACAGGTCGTTCGTGTAGTACCTAAGATGTCGATCCCACGAGGAGGGTTAATCTAATCCTAGAATCTAAGGCCAACATAATTCACAATAATTCATAATGAACAAAAATATGACAAGAATTTATTTCAATCACGTATTCAATCTCAAGAATCAATTAGGAAATAATAATGAAATAGCATATGCAACACCCAATCAAGAATTAACCTAAAGAACTACCAATTAAAAGAAAGGGAAATTTTATCTATCTTTAATGCTAACCTAATTGATTATGAACTACTAGATTACTAGTTCTAGACAATCTTAAGGTCAAGTTATAACCATTAACCCTAATCAGATTGTGGGACTTGTAATCTCTCAATTAACAATCTATCTAAAACCCTAATTAGATCTAAAGTTGTCCAAAAACTACTAGGAATCCTATGCAAGATCTCTCTTAGTACAAATTACCAATTTCATTTAATTCTTGTTCTATTAAATTACTTAACTCTCGTTAGCCCAATTTAATGATTTTCACTCGATTCACCCTCTCAGTTTATCACCTAATTATGTAAGTACAAAATTTAAATCACAATTATTCTAATAAAAACACAATCAATCAAATTTCATTAAATCAAGAATAAAACAACCTGAAGGTGAGTTTAGACATTCCTCAACATTCAACAATCCTATTCATCAATTGTTATCTCAATTCTATACATTAATAAAATTGAAACCAAAATTGGAAATACGATTGGAACGGATGACGGAGGCAGCAACAGCGGGAAACCTCCTATCCTGGGAAGTACTTCATATAGGCTTCTTCTCCACATCTCTCTTCCTTCTTCCTTTTCTTAATCTCTTTATGCACTCCCTCTAGGTTTTCTCAGTTGGTGGCTAATGCAAAAGCTCCCTAATCTCCTTTGTCTTGTTATTTAAATACCTTTTGTGTTCTGAGTAGCCCTAGGGTTTTTCCGTGGTTAAAAAGTCCAAAAACTCCCTCAAAACTTGACTTTTTAACTTATTTGTGCTTCTGCCCTACGTAGGCCACAATTGCGACCCTGCATACCACGATCGTGGGTCATATCCACCCCTTTTGTCATGATCGTGGCAAGCAGGCCATGATCTTGGACAATATCTTAGGCTTCTGTCACGACTATGGCCTATATGCCACGATCGTGGACTAGCTCCAATGCTTCTGTCATGATTGTGGCCTATTGTACCACAATCGTGGGTTGTTGATTCAGCCTGAGTGTCTCCGAAATTACTCTGTTTTTCAATGTTGACCCTGAAATACTATCAAACACATCATGATACCTCAAAAGTATAATATTTAAGCACAAAGAATCATACTAACCCATAAAAATACTTATAAAAACAAACTAACACAATTCTACCTTAAACACATTCTAAATAATCAAATTAACACTTAATACGTAACAAACTAAGCTCTAAAACATAATGCAATTCACACTTATCAACATCCTCAAACTTAAACATTTGCTTGTGCTCAAGAAAACAAAACAACAAACACACAACACATAATGCAGTAATGAGATAATGTCTTCAACTTTATAAAATAAATTTAACCTTAAACACAATCATTCAAGTTATATCAACTTATTAATATGCAAAATATGCGTTTAGGGGCTTTGTACTAAATATACAAATTAATCCAAATATAAGTGTTAATTTATTTACCCTTTTTAATTACACACACACATTAATAATTCTTTGGTCATTCAGACTCTGTAACTACCCCTAAGTACGTTTTCATGAAAAGTCAAGCTATTACAAGTTTGGTAGGTTTTAAAAAGATTTTTTTTCAAGCAAGGACCTAGTATTTTACTTGAAGGCAAATATTGGTGATAAATGTTGATCCGACTACTTGACTAAGTCATTTTTATTAAACTGTTTGGTTGAAACATCATTTTGAGTAAGTCATTTTTATTAAACTGTTTGGTTGAAACGTCATTGTGGCTTTTTGAAGCAGAGCCACACATTTGTGATAAGTGTCGATCTGGTTACTCAACTATATCATGTTCTCAATTGGCTACTAGCTCTATTCATAACCTGAAAGCCAGCGAAATGGTTATTTATTTAGCAACACATACAATTTTTACATTTTTTTAGCCTACTTTGTTGTTTTAGCTATTCGTTTCCATGAAAAATACTAGTAAAGTTACTTAAGTTGAAAGGCCTCAAATTATGAATGAATGTGACAATTTAGAGGATGACAAAATCATAATAAATCCTAATTAAGCTACATATTTAGCCAAATATCCCAATTCACTAATTAAGCTAATGATTCTTCACACCCTAATAGACTATGTTTTTAACACCCCACTCCCGCAAAACCCGAACCCGATATCGACAGTGATACCCGGATCCGTGCCCCGCGAGGGTGGCGTGT
>JANQBM010000001.1:18627771-18638091 GCA_025594535.1 Erythroxylum domingense | reverse complement strand
AAACGGGATGTTACAGATCACGTGGGAAGGTTGAGTTTTGTTTAAATGGACCTAAGTTAGATTATTGTGCAAAGGAATATGGGCGACTTGGGGTATAAGTTCGGTGCTTAAGAAAACCTTTATAACATTTAATATAATATACTTGAAAAAAATTTATAGGCATGATTATACCATTTATACTAATTGATGAGCCAAAAGAGAAAATTATAGTTAAATATTGTGTTGAAAAAGAATAATCATGAATGGTAGTTTTTTGTGCTTTGTACTGGGAAAGAATTAAACTAAACTTGTTGATAATCACAGTAATTATAGGTTAGTAAATATGGAAGTTTATAGAAATATGGCTTCAAACATTTTGGGCCACCAATTGCCAAAGTTCTTGGCTTTAATATATAACACTGATGTTTTTCATAATTATTGTCAACTTCTAATGACTGTGATTATTATTATTATAAGTAAATATTCTAATAAAATAACATTATTAAAAGGAATCGACTAAATTTTCCATGATTTTCTTAAAGACTTGATAAACTCTTCTACCATATGTCCAGATGTGTATACATATGTAGACTTAAACCCATTTTTTGTTATTATACTAAAATTACCAAAAATAAGTAAAGATATTAGTACAATTTTCATTAATATAAATTGGAGCATCATGTCGACATAAGCAAGTTTTATCTCTTTTATTTATCGCAATTACTTTTGGGGTGGCACCATCAAATAACCATGTATGTACGTATGCAAATCACTTTTCCACTTATTAAGTCCTAAATAATAAAATAAGAATCCACTAAACTAGATTTTCCATGACTTCCTTAAAGACTTGATAAACTCTTATTAGAAAAAGTATTGTAGTGGATTTTTAGTAGTCATTTCTTAGAAAAAGTTCTGTGGCCAACCGAACTTTAATGATGTATGATTTATATAACTTGCTTTTAGGTGAAGAAACTAATCTTGCAGTTCAAACTAGTGCAGTAGAATTATCTCAATTTATATATTTATATGTTTCAAATTTCTATGTCTCAACCATCAACTCAATCAAACTATTCCTGAAAACACATCGGTAACATACTATAATTGTAATAACATTTGGCCACTATTTCTCTAATGTCCTCTAAAATGTACTAAGGAAGAGACATTACCATATGCCTCATTAGATGTGTGCTAGACACATATACCATAATTGGCATATGAATTGGAAGGGAAAGGATTTATGGAAGTAGTTTTGGAATTATGCTTTGTCAACGTATGTTGAAGATTTTAACGAGTAGTTGAAAAGATTGGATAAAATCAAACTTAGATGTGCATCATCATTGCTTGAATATCTTAAGGAGAGATGAGCAAAATGTTACCAATCATTTGAATTAAAATGTCCAGTTGTCGACAAATATGAGTGAAACTTTAATGGATGGATCTTATCAATAAAAGATAGGCCAGTTATCAACATATTTGAAACCGTTAAATCATGATGATGAAGAGACATGTAGATAAGTGAGAATTTTGTAAATTTAGAAGTCATATGTTGCACCAAAGATTACGAAGAAATTGGAGAAGAAAAAGATAGACACAATGTAGTGAAGAATAGTTTGGGATAGTGATGGAACATATGAAGTTTCCAAAGGTGATGGCAAGCATATTGTAAGGATTGGTAGACACCAATTATGTAGTTGTCAGGCATGGGAGCTTTACGGATATCCATGCAAGCGCGTTACAAGTGATGTTCACCATTCTATGCAGTGGCCGAAGGCATTTGTAGATGATTGCTATTAGAAGTCCAAATTCCTGTTATTGTATGAGCATGATGTAATTTTTTGGCCTACTATTAATGCTAAACTATTAAATTTTGTCCCAAAAGAGTTATGCTAAGAATACCTAAAATAACTAGAAGGAGAGGATTAAATGAGCCTATTAAGTTGAAAATCTAACCAAATTGACTTGAAATGGTCAAGTAAAAAAATCTAGAAAATGTGGCAATTATGGCCACAATGCTATAAAATGTAAGAATGAAGGCTCAACTCAACCTGCTCAACAATCTCCACATGTATAAAACATTTTTTAATTACTATATATTGCTTCATATATCTAATGAACATTTATGACATTCTTTGATTCATATTTATTAGGTCATCTTTGAGGTCTCTTCATAAGTTAAACATAATGTCATAACAAGTTAACAAAATAATATTGTGAGTATATGACCATTAATGACATTATTGATTACTTTTACAAATGAATACTATTAACGATATATCTGTTTGTAGGTTGGTAGCTCTTCTCATAGTAGTAAACGGAAGTTTGGAAAAGTTGATCTACATTCATTCAAGTTGTCTTTCGAACCAAGAGGTCTAAGGTTCAAAAGACAAACTAGCATAACTTCTTAACAATTACAAACTGAAGCAATGAGGAGGAGATCATCAATAAATCAACAAGTACATGATCAACCTTCTCAGACAAGTGTAAATGAGGGAAGCAATGTGGTTGATTCACAGACTTTACATTAATGATGTCTATGTGTCGTTAGAACTTTAGTTAATACACCTAATCACTTTTATATATGGATGGATAGATCTAATCACTTTCGTATATAGAGGGATTGCGATATATTCACTTCTGTATATGTTACTCCAATTATTTATTGTTATATAATCACTTTTGTATATACGTCTTGATGATTTTTAGTATTAATTAGGCATTATTAAGGCAACTTCATGAATAACAAAACAATAAAGACAAAACACAATGCACAATACATTACAACATAGTTGAAATGAGAAATTTTCATCCTTCATAATTCAAGTTTTAAACAAAATACTACAATTTAGTTCCAGTGGCTCACAAAAAAACCATATTATAATTTTAAAGCCGTCATTAAATAAATACCCAATAGCCCAGCCCAGCCCATAACTATTAAACACATAAAAGAAGCCATCATCTGCAAACTTAGAGAAACACCAATGATAAACCACTTCTTCATTTTCTCTCAACTTTTAGAATTAATATGTCTTAATGTTCCATTTTTCTCCTGCATGTGACACTTCCCTCAT
The DNA here is from genome assembly GCA_025594535.1 of Erythroxylum domingense. NCBI lineage: Eukaryota > Viridiplantae > Streptophyta > Magnoliopsida > Malpighiales > Erythroxylaceae > Erythroxylum > Erythroxylum domingense. Next base: position 18,635,044 of record JANQBM010000001.1, on the reverse strand, counting down.
AAGTTCCCTCATTGTGTTTGTTTTGTAGAAAAATTAAGGGAAGTTGTGGAGATTAACAACCTCAAAATCCCTTACACTTAATCAAAAATTCCAGTAGCTATCTTAAATTTTTTTCTTGTGATTTTGATCATCCTACACTAGTTTATATTTGGATTGCATGTTGTGGTTGTTTGAGATAGTAATTGAAGTCATGGACAAGGATAAAAATGGAGAAAATGTGGCTAAAAACTGATAAAAGAAGAGGAGATAGGAGAAGAGGAGAGGGTGAAAAAGATGACATATTTTTTAAGATTTAAGTTGCATGTAGGGGCAAAATAGGAAATGTAAACAGTGAAGGATGAATCTGGAATTTACTTCCAAGAAGGGCATTTTTGGTATTAATTGAAATGGTGAGGGTAAAATAGAACTTTTAATTAGTTCAGGTATTTTGGTAATTATGGTGGTTAGGTTAATGAGGATATTATTTTTATAATTAATAATAAAGTGGAAAAAGGAATAATGTTGGATTATTGAATTTATTTGTTGATATTTTTCATAAATTAGTCTAATATAATTTTGTAAATTTTAGGTCTAAAGGTCCAATTAAGAAGTGATTTGGACTATTAATTAGTTGAGTCCGAAATCAAGCTAATGATAACTTTGAACTTTACTTTTAATAGAGAACCGTTTTGTTATTAATAAATTATATTTTGAATTAGTCATTAATTAAATTAATGATGAATGAATTCATACATGAATTACAAAGTGTTTTATGATTATAATTTGTTATGCATATTGAGCTATATTGATTGTTCATTCTGAAACAATGTGTTATTAAATAGATACAGGTTGATAATATGTTGTGAATAAATGGTAAAAATCGAAAAACGGTAGCTTGCCTAGGATAGGCTACATTCGATGGTCATTGATTGATATATTGTTCAAAGATGAGCGAGAGTGGCTAGGTATTTGCTCGTAGAGCAGATATCGAGGCATCGTGAGTCCCAAGGATGTCCTATGCTAATGGCTAGGTATTGGAGTGGTATTGAAATATCCTGAGTCTTGGAGATATCCTGTATCGATGGCTAGGTATTAAAGTAGTACTAGGATACCAAGAGAGATTGATAAATTGAGGTACCCTATGCTAATATTTATACATTTAATTACGATTCCACTTAGTGAGAGATTATTAATGAGTAGAGATGAGCTGACAGACCATTGGATGTAACCCTACTAGATTAAGCAGGGCCCCGACAATTCATTTAATTATGGGATAATTTATAAATAACAATTATATATTAATATTTGTGTTAATCATGGTGTGGTAAAATTTTGAGATGTTTGTTAATTACTTAGATTAGATAGAGTAATATTGTGTGTCTTCTTATTATATGAATGTTTTAATCACTTGATTAAGTTTTATAATTATTTATAGAGTTAACTGATTTTAAGGGTATGGTCGGTTATCCTTACTGAGTAGGCAGCTGACCCCTTGTCATTATTTCTTTTAGGAGATCAAGTGACTGTCAATAACCCCAGTGTACTGCACTGACCAAGTGGAGATTATGTGGGGTCAATAGATTAATTGAGTAAAGTTATTTGCTTGTATATATTTTTGAATATGACAATTTAGGTAATTGTGTTACATATAATGTTTTTGTGTTTGACAAATAATCCTCTCTTTTGGAACTAATGAGGAATTTGATGATTAAGGGTATGTTTTGGGAACTATGTGGATAATTATGGTTTAAGAATTTTGGGAGCGTCATAATAACACTCACCATAAGTACAAATATTATGATAATCTCTAAAACAAATTTAAACACAATTTTCTCTTATGTTAACAAAACAATGCCTTCTTTTGTTAGCTTTATTTGCTCCTTAAATTCTAATGTTGAAAGTGATTCAATTGTGGTTCATTGAGCCTCCTTCTTCAACATACCTACTTTTTTCTTGAGTTTATGAATTACTTCAACAGCTCTCTTTCTAAAAAAACCACTTAAAAAATCACATCTTCCAACATGAAAGATAATTAATAATTAACTACAAAAACATTAAACGTATATACAAACAATTTAACCTTATCAAAATATAAACTTACAGGATATTTGAGGCATCCATAAAATCTTTTTCTTAGGTTATTTTCACTTCATGAAGCTCTTAACGGGGCTCTTAAATCACAATAACATACCAAATAATTATTATTTGAATTTACTGTAGTGTTAGTTGAAGATTTCGCATCGATATCTTTGGGTAGTTGCTGCAAAATTATATTAATACTCTTCTCCTAATCAATCAACTAATCTTGAAACATGAACTCACAGGAAAAAAAAGTAACTATTAACCTATTCACCCATCCACAGGAGCCCTTATTTAACCTTCCCAATTCAACAAAATGTTTTTGAGAGACATAACTCAAAGAATAAATGTTAGGCATCATTGGAAGGCAAAATCCAAAGTCATAAAGATTTTTAACTTTTCAAGTTGCTTACATTAAGAGTGAGTACAGTACAATGAGGACGATAAAATTTGGCTAAACCTACAATGAAGTTTTTTGTACGTTTAAAAAATAGCCTAATTTATATGATATTAACAATCTAAATTTGACTATGGACTCACTATAAACATATGGTAAGGTCCAATATTCTCGTTGCCAATAGAAATTACCCTTTTAATATACAGCAGCAAAGACATCACAAAACTCTGCAACCATTTAACATCATAAGCATTCAGAAATTCAAATTATATGCTTAGATTAATCATTGAATATCGATTAATATGTAATCAATCAAACACTACTTGATCGAGAGGTCCAACACCAAAATATATTCCTATTCAAAGTGAATTTGAAGATATAATAAATGAATCATCAGGAATGTATCTCAACTGAACATAATGTCCTCTGATAATTATGCATATCAACAAGAAATACCCATTAAATCCTAGACGGTCGTAGAGTTGATTACTCCCTCTCAAGGTATAACCATTAAATTCTAAATTGTAAATCATAATCGAATTATGAAACTTTTAATCTCTCAATTTACAAATTACCTATAATTCTAATTAGTTCTAAAGCTCTCTAATAAACAATCAGACGAGATCTCTTTCTATGAAATTACTGACTAGATTAATTAAGTGGTTAATTAGATAACCTAACTCTCATTAATCCGATCTAATCATTTTTATCTAGTTCACTCTCTCAGTTTGTTACTGAAACATGCAAATACATTAATCAATCACAACATCTAACCAATAAACACAAAAATAACTAAATCAATATTATCTCAAAGTAAAATCTCAAAAGAGAGTTTAGAACATTATCAACAACCCGAAATCCATTTCTATACAATCTATCTCAACTTTATACATTTAAATGAAAAAGGAAATGTAGAGAAATGGAACTTAGGTTGGACAAATCGGAAAGGTAGTAACGTCGGGATACTACCTGATTTAGGAAGCAGTAGCATCTGGATCCACTTCTTCTTCCTCCTTCTTCCTCTTCTTCTTCTTCTCTCTCTCTCCCTTCTTTTTCTCTCTTTTTAGGGTTTCCAAGAGTGGTTAAATGTAAAACTCCCTTTTCTCCTTCTTCTTTTGCTTCACGAATAGGGACTTTCGTAGCTTCTTCAAACTCGATGTTCGTTGTCATCTGTTCTTCTTCCTTATGCTTCTTTGAAGATTTGACATCAACAAATCTTATGAATGGTATTCTTGGTGGGTAAGGAAGAGGAGGAACATAAGGAGGGTCCTTATTCTTTTCTTTCATCCTTTTTCTGCTTTTCTTGGCCTTCTATAGAGTGGGTTTCAAATGGTTTATTTTTTGGTTCTCCTAACCCTTTGCCACTCTTAAGTGTGATATCCCTAACTTGCTCTCTTAGATATACTTCCGTGTTGCTTGAAAGACTTCCCACACTTTTTGTAGATAATACATTAGTAAGTTGTTCCACTTGAACCTCTAGGCCGAGAATAGAAGAGGCATGAGTCTTTATTACTTGGTCAATTTGCCCTTCTAACCTCTTCTGGGCCTCATCCACACTTATAAGCTTGTCCATGATCTTGTCCAGTTTGGAATCATATTCATTGTATTTATCCTATTGAAATCCATGTGACCCTTGATTTCTAAACTAAATCTTATTATTGTTAGACCAATGAAATTTTGGATGGTTATGTCACCCCGACTGGTATGTGCTAGAATAAGGATTGTTATCTCCCTAACCAACTTTTGTTCCATTAAAGTTGACTTGCTTCACGTTGTTGTTTTCCCCTAAGAAGTAATCAATTACAATATAGCTCTCTTGTCTATATGATTCATATTTGTGCTGTATTGTTGTGACTGGAGAGGAAGAGGTGGCTTTTAGGCTAATCAATTGCTTGGTCAGGTTGTCGATCTCAGCCTACAATGTTGTTATTAAATTTGTAGCAAAAATCATTCCTCTTGGGCCCCAAAAGGTTAACTGTTGTCTACTTTGTTATGATGTCTAAAGATAATTAGTGTATGCCATGTCTTTTAATAAATCGTGTGTTGCTTCAACTGTTTTCCTCATGAATGATCCTCCAATAGCTGCGTCTATGGTGCTCCTTATGGGTGGATTAACTCCAGTGTAGAAGGTTTGCAATAAGAATTCGTTGGGTAAGTTATGATGAGAACAACTATATTGCAACTTCTTATACCACTCCCATGCTTCATATAAAGACTCCCTGCCATTTTGTTAGAAATTGATAATTTCCTTTATTAGTCTTATTATCTTGTGTAGAGGGAAATACTTATCTAGAAAAACTCACATCAACTGCTCCAAAGTTGTGATGTTGGCTGAGTGAAGAGAATTTTGCCAGGTCTTGGCTCAATTTATAAGTGTAAAGGGAAAGAGCCTCATCCTAACAGCATCCTCCGACATCCCAATATATAGGAAGGTGTCACAAATTTCTAAGAAATTAACTAAATGAATATTGGGATCCCTATTGGCTAAACCATATAATTGCACGTTGGTTCGCAGCATGTTTAACAGTGATGGTTTGATCTTGAACTTATTCGCTTTCACCAGTGGTTGTGTAATCCCTTGATGATGGGCATTAAGTTGTGGCCTCATAACGTCCATAAGGGTCCGTTTCTCTCCATAATGTATTTCTTCCACCATCGTTCTTTCCATCTCTTTTTATCGTTCAACTCTAGAGATTCCCCATTGTTGTCTGGTTATATCCAAATTGATGTGTTGTCTGCTTTATGCCCAACATCTTTCTTTTTTTTCATAAAAGATGGTGGAAAAGCCTTAGACTATAAGAATTAAACTAATCTATGCCTCCCCAGCAACGACGTTAAAAACTTGATCGTGTCGTTCAAGCTTTAAAATTTATAAGCCTTTAAATACTATAAGTGCGCGAGTCACGACTGTAATATAAGAGGTGTTGATCCCACGAGAAGGGGGATTGATCTAATCATAAAAATATAAGACTGAAAATAAATAATGCAACATGAAGTAAATACAATAATTGAATTCAACTAATTAAATTAGAGGTTAAACACGAATGAATTAACAATTGAGCAACAAGCACACACAATGAAAATCAATAAAAGAATTTACCAAGTTATGAGAAAGGGGGTTTTACCTATCATTAATGTTAACCTAACTGATTATTTGTTAATGGGGTGTTATTTCTAGACGATCCTAGGGCTGATTACTCTCTCTAGAGTTATAATCATTAAACCCTAATTTATAAATTCTAATTGGATTATGAAATTTGTAATCTCTCAATTCACAAATTATCCAAAACCCTAATTATATCTGAAGCACTCCAATAAACTTTCAAAATATCACATAGGATCTCTATCTGTACAATTACCAATATGATTTGTTACGGTTTCTATTAAATTGCCGAATTCTCATTAATCCAATTTAATCTTTTTTCATTCAGTTTACCCTCTCAGTTGATTATCGAATTATGCAAGAACGTAATCAAATCACAACATTCATCCAATAAACACAATCAACTAATTGTCATTAAATAAAAAAAACTGAAGAAAAGTTAGAGCATCATCAACATTCTACAATATATCATCATACAATCTAATCCAACTTTATACATGAATAAAATTGAAACGAAAAGGAAATAGAAACTTAGAATGGATGATCTGGGAAGGCAACAAAGTCAAGAAACCTCCTGATTCGGAAAGTACATCAAGCCTGCTTCTTTATCCTCATTCTTCCTCTTGCTCCTCTCTTTCTCTTCCTCTTTCTCTTTCTCTCTTAGGGTTTCCAAAATTGGCTACGCAAAAAAACTCCCTTTTCTCTTTACTTATTGTTCTATAAATAGTCTTTTATGTTTTGGGTAACCGTAGAATTTTTTTGGGGTCTAAACGGTCCAAAACATCCCTTGAAACATGAAGTTCGTAAGCATTTGTGCATCTACACAATGCAAGCCATGATCGTGGCTCACATTTGAACCTTCTGTCACTATTGTGGCATGCAGGCAATGATCATGCCTGTGTTATGGCTTGAGTTCCCTCCGAAACTCCTCCATTCTTCGATGTTAACCCTGATACACTAGCAAACACATCAAGGTACCTCAAAAATATAATATTTAAGCTTAAAAACTTGTACTAACCCATAAAACACTTAAAATACAAATAATTAACAAACTAACACAATTCTAACCTAAATACATACTAAATTATTGAGTTAACAACTAAACACATATCAAACTATGCCTTAAAATACAATGCAATTTACACTTATCAACATTGCTTTAAGTTAAAATGTGAAGGAATACAATGGAGAAGAAGCATTAACATTATAAATCTTTAGACCAGTAGGAACCTTTCTGAGGGTTTAAAAGAATTGATCCATTTGGTTTTGAATTGACTAGTATATATAATTGGAGTGGATGAGTAGCCGATTGTCGATTTATTTGCATCTGATTTTTAATTCCTTGCCTTTAGGTAATAAAAATATCTTATAAAATATAATAATATTATCAATATTAAAGTTGGACAACTTTTTTATGAGTTCATTATTTTCATCTAATATAAATTTTCTTTTTCACTTATTCTAACTAATTTTAAGATATCATATTATTTTGATTTAATTAAATGATAATGACTATTAATAAATCACCCATGGCATGACTTGAAATTCTTAATTATTATTATAACTAGTTAAAATATAACTATTCATTAATTAAAATATTATTATTCATTAATTAAAATATTATAATGAATTAATCAAATTATTATTATTACTTAATTAATTAAAATATTGTAATTAATTAATTAATTACAATATAATTAATTAAATTATTATTA
>JANQBM010000001.1:18599507-18616894 GCA_025594535.1 Erythroxylum domingense | reverse complement strand
ATAATACTAATAATATATATTATTATGATCTTTGCACACTCCTCAAGGGTAGGAATGGTAAAAAACTCTTAGGCCGACGGATGTCAATATGATAAGTATTGCGTGACATTGTCCATAATCCTAAAAGTTATTAGTGAGTTAAATTAACCCGATTTATTATAAAATTCACACTTAAATGTCAAATTCTCAAATTCACACTTCAAATTAAGCATTACAACAAATTTTTGTTACAACAATTATAACAAAATATTCCAATAATCATAAAGGGCATTTTATCGAACACCTCATAAGTAATATGTATAATCTCTAACTAATCGCGAAACAAATGCATTTTTCCATTATTTACCAATAATAGCAAATATAAATAACAAATCAACCAACAATGACACAAAAAACAGCATACAACAACAATAATTACACAACATTTCATCACCCAAACACCCATGGTTAACATATAAAACTTACGTTTTTTGAAGAAACAATACACCCAATAGATAGCTTACTGGAAAATGACGCACGATGGGCCAGAAAACTATGGAAAAACAATGGTGGAAGCAAGAAAAATAGCCTAAAACCAGAGGAAGCCGACGGGAGGAGAGAAGAAGAAGAAAATGTTATGTCGACTTAAATAAGATGATTGAAACGTCGTCGTTTGGTTTTAAACCAAACGACATCGTTTTATTTATTAACTAGTCGACATTTACCGATGAAATTTAAATTTCGTAGGTATTTAAATTCATCAATTATTTAACCGGGACGTCTTGCCCCTTAATTTTGTGACGGAAACCATTGTCCGTCGGTACACTTAATATCAAGTTTACCGACAGACTCCATTTCGTCGGTAAATAACAGATTCTGATCCAAACTCACCTACGAAACAGTTTCCCTTGACAAATATCCGAAGCTATTTAATTGCAGGAAGCATTTCTACAATTTTTACCGATGGTAATGGTTATGTCGTCACTATATGTCGTCGGAGATTTTGCGTGAAATTCCTTTCCTCCAGTTTTACCGACGACAATTGTTTCCGTCGCTATATCTAAACTTTGACAACGTATTTACCGCTGATAACTCTTGATCTGTCGGTAAATAGCTACGGTTTTTATTCTGTCAATAAATTTCCGATGCTAATTTATGATTTTCTTATAGTGCTTTCTCATTCACTTAAGAGCAGTTCCATAAACTGCTGAATTTGTTGGATGAAAAACCACAGCCTTAAGTGCCAAATTCTTTTTCAGTTGAGAAGCAAGGTTAAGCCTCTTCTAGTATTTCCAATGCCCATCCTAGTCAATCCTACCCAACTTTTGGAGGTAATGAATTTTTTAACCCTTGTGCTTACGGTGCAATTTCTCTATCTAGGAATCAACATAGAGATGTTTCTTAAAACAAAAATGTTGATAAGCTCTGGATAGTAAACTCTGGTGCAACAAATCATATTTGCCATGACGTCACTTTGTTTACTTCTTGTCATCCAATTTCTCATCAATCTGTGTCACTTCCTAATGGTACTAAAGCTTCTGTTTCACATGTTGGAATAGTTCAACTGGGACCATATCTTGTCCTTAAGAACGTCCTTTGTGTGCCTAGTTTTGGTTATAATTTGTTATTTGTGAGACAACGATCTTCCTCTCATGCTTGTGTTTTCATTTTCTTATCCGATTCTTGCATTATTCAGGGCTTGTCACCATGGACGAGGATAGGAAATGCTAAACAAAAAGAGGGCTTGTACCTATTTGAACAACGTTCCATTTGGCTTTCCTCTTCACATGGTGCAGCTGAAGTCAATCTTTGCATTTCTCTTGTTTCTAGCAATTCTTGTACTGGTAAAAATTCAACCAATATTTTTGATGTTTGGCACTATAGATTAGGACACATTTCTGATTGAGTCTTGAAAAAAATCCATGATATGGATCCATCTGTTTCCGTTTCTTGTAATACCATTTGTGAAACTTTTACCAAAGCTAAACAAAAACGTCTGCCATTTCCTACACATGAACAAAGTACTACAAACCTTTTGCTTTGTTTCATTATGATGTTTAGGGTCCTTATACTGTTGCAGCTCTTAGAGGTTTTCATTATTTTCTCACATTAGTAGATGATTTCACAAGAGTCACATGGGTTTATCTCATGAAATTTAAATCAAATGTTGAATTTCTTATGCCCACTTTTTTCAACTTTATCAAAACACAATTTGACTATATCATCAAAGAATTCAGAACTGATAATGCTCCTGAATTTAATATAACTTCTTTCTTTGCTCAACATGGATTTTCGCATAGTCATTCTTGTGTCTAAACACTCAGCAAAATGTTGTAGTTAAATGTAAACATCAGCATCTTCTTGTTGTTGCTCGAGCTCTTTTATTTCAATCTAGTTTGCCTCTGTAATTTTAGGGAGAGGTTGTTTTGATAGCTTCCAATATCATCAATAGGACTCCATTTTCTATTCTTCATTTCAAAACTCCTTATGAAAAACTCTTTTACAAAAAGCCAAATTATTTCATGTTAAAAGTTTTTGGTTCCCTCTATTTTGTATATACTCTAAAAGCTCATAGAACAAAATTTGCTCCCAAGTCAAAGACCTGTATATTAATTAGGTATCCTCTAGGATTGAAAGGTTTTTAATTGTATGATATAGACAAGAAAGAAGTCTTTGTGTCTCGTGATGTTATTTTTCATGAAAATTTTTCCCTTTCTCAAGTCCCAATCAGCTTTGTCCTCTTCTTTTTGTCCAACATCTTTTCCTGTTGTACCTTCACTTCCTTGTGATAGAGTTGCATCAGATTTTGCTACAAGTCCTGTGTCACCTACTTTATCTTGTGAAATACCTACTGTTGATTCTTCAGAATCCTTGTCTGTAGCATACACAACACCACAATCACCTTACGCCTTGTCCCCATCTTTATAGACCTTTTTATTCCCCACCTCATCCGTACCCTTTCACTAGCCTAACTCATTACCTAATGCCCAGATTTCTTCACAAATAGATTAGAATTTACGTAGAAGTACTAGACCCAAGACTCTTCCAAAATATTTTAATGCATATTACCACACATTTCCCTTTAGTTATTCAGTCACCTATCTCATTGAGCAATACCTTTCTCCTTCTTTACTTTCCTCACCTTACAGAGCTTTCATTACCTCTCTTACTCATATACAAGAACCAACCACCTATTATGAGGCTATTAAACATGACCACTAGAAGCAGGTTGTGCTTGATGAACTTCACGCTCTTAAAGACAATGGTACTTGGGAGGTGATTTCTCTTCCACCTCTCCAGCTACACAAGCAGATCCGCTCATTCAAGTACCGGATGATATATCCAAGGATATGAAGCAGTTGTTACAGAAACATATTTATGTGTTTGAAGCACCTTGGGGGTTACCCCCTACTAGCACAGACGAGCATGTCATTCCTCTTTAAGATGTGGTTACAACAGTTAAGGTAAGGCCTTATAGATACTCGTTTTCTCAGAAGTTTGAAATTGAAAAGATGGTCGAGGAGATGCTGCGTGAAGGAATCATTCAACCCAATACCGGTCCGTTTTTAGCACCTGTGGTATTGGTCAAGACAAAGAATAGCACTTGGTGCTTTTGCACGGATTATTGAGCCTTGAATACCGTTACCGTTAAGGATTCATATCCAGTTCCCACAGTAGATGAGTTACTTGATGAGCTCTATGGATCTCAATTTTTTTTGAAGCTAGATCTTCGATCTGGCTATCACTAAATATTAGTAAGGCCTAAAGATCGCTTGAAGGCAGCATTCCGCACATATTATGACCATTACGAATGGTTAGTCATGCCGTTTGGCTTAATCAATGCTTATACTATTTTTCAATCTCTTATGAATGAAGTTTTCAAGCCTTTCTAGCGAAAATTTGTTTTGGTTTTCTTGGACTATATTTTGGTTTATAGTTCCAGCTGGATGCTTCATTTAGATCACTTGGAAATAGTATTAACTCGTTTACAACAAAAGTGTTTTTATGCTAAGCTTTCTAAGTGTATGTTTGGGAAAACCAAAGCAACATATCTAGGTCATATTGTTTCTGGCCAAGGGGTAGAAGTAGATTCGGGAAAAATACAGGCGGTTAAAGAATGGCTTACCCCATCATCCGTGACACAAGTGCAAGCAGTTTTGGGGTTAACGGGTTACTATTGCCACTTTATCAAGAAGTATGCATCTATAACGAGCCCTCTGAGTGAATTGTTATAAAAAGATGGTTTTGTGTGGAATGAAAAAGCACAAAATGCTTTGTTCAACTCAAGCAAGTATTAACTGAAGCCCTTGTACTATAACTGCCTAATTTTGACGAAATTTTTATGCTAGAAATAGATGCTTCAGATTTAGGAATTGGTGTTGGTTTGTAGTAAGATGGAAGAATGTCATGACCCAAGGAATAAATCAGAATGTGGGCTTGATTGATGTGGGTCGTGAGGTGGGAAATGATTTAAGGGCTGAAGAAGTGGATCTAAGAAGAAGCACTCGTGCGAGACGTCTTACATGGAAATTGAAGGATGCGTTAAGAGTATATATGGATGGTTACAGGATAGAGAAAGGGGGGAATATGTGGAAGCTGTTTTCTTCCTCTAGACCTTTCTTTCGTCACTCTCTCTGAATATTTCCTTTTTCTGCAGATCTTTTGACAATTCTGTTATTACCTTTATGCTTTTTATGAACGTCATTATAAATCTGGATATTCTTGCCTTCCGTCGTTTATGTTAATCGATATAATAATAAATATACCCAGATCTAATTTCCATTTGCTGTGTCTTCAATATTCGATTATACCATCTTGCTAAGAACATAACATTTGGTGCTTTCATTGAGAGGAAAATGGCTGAAGCAACAATGTTCAAGGACTTACAGGAGGAAGTTAAGATGACGACGGATCATATGAACCAGCTAGCAGCATCGACAAAGACAAGGATGGATAACATTGAAGCAAATTCATCCACTCGATTTGATCAACTCCAAACCGCATTAGAGGCTATGACAAGGACACCTGAAATGCGTTTTGACAGAATATAAGCTGCAATCGAGGCTCTGCGTTAGAATTTTTAGAATACACGTCTCGACCCCGAGAGAGTGAATGATACTCTGGACAGGGGTGGTTCTTCCAAGCACATTAAGTTGAATTTTCTGAAGTTCAATGGCACTAATCCTATGATATGGATTTTTTGAGCAGAACAATATTTTGCTTATTATGCCACACCAGATATTCAATGTGTGATTATTGCGTCAGTGAACTTTGAGGGTGATGTAGTACCTTGGTTTCAATTATTGCAGAGAACTCGTGTGATTACAGACTGCGCTTCTTTGGTTAAAGCAATCGAAGATGAATATGGTCCCTCTGTATACAAGAAACCTAGAGTACGACTTCTCAAATTAATGCAAACGGGTTCAGCAGAGGAATATTGTCGTGAGTTTATGGCTTTAGCAAATCGGACTGATGGGGTTTTCGATGACGCACTTTTGGACTGCTTCACCGAAGGATTGAAACCATATGTGAGAAGAGATATGATGGCCCAAAAGCCCATGAACCTATTACGAGCTACAGAATTGGCCAAATTATTTGATGTCCAGATGGGCCTTTCAAGCGAACAGAGCACTGGATCTAAGTCAGGCAACCCAAATCGCAGTGATGTTTCACAAAAACACTTTGCATCTGTATATGCCGCAAGCTCATCTTCGAAATCTTCATTACCATCCCTGTTACCTACTCCTTAGATGAAACCATTTCCATAAGTCAAGCGAATGACACCAGCCGAGATGTTAGTTAGGCGAGAAAAAGGATTATGCTACATATGTGACGAGAAATTTTCTCCTTCTCATCGTTGCCAAAATAAACAATATATGTTAATGGATACAGAGGAAGTAGAGGAAGTCGTCAATGATGGAACATAGGAACTGAAAGAAGAGCAATCTTCTCTTCACCATTTATCTCTTCATGCCTTTCAGGGAGTCCAAGGTAAAGCTACCATTCGTTTTGATGGATTCATTCAAGGCTTGCCTGTACGGGTTTTGCTTGATGGGGGTAGTTCAGATAGCTTTGTCCATTCGAGAGTCGTGACTCATTTAAAATTGCCAGTTGAAACCGTGAGTAGCGTTCGGGTAATGATTGGTGATGGTTATGTAATGAAGGGTGAAGGTTTGGTACGTGATTTACCTTTGCATATATAGAACCACCATATTTCTATTCCTGCTTTTGTTTTACCAATTGCTGGGTCTGATGTGGTTATTAGGGCTTCATGGTTAGCGATATTGGGACCTCATGTTGCCGATTATACTATCGATAACTCAAGAATTAAATTCTTCTTAAATGGTTCCTTTATTACTTTGCAAGGCATTACATGTTCTCAGTTAGCTAGAGCTGAGTTTCATCAATTACAATGTTTGGTTCAGACAGATGTTGTTTCTGAAATGTTTTTAATGCATCTTGATACTGAAGTGGATCCACTCTTAATGCCTACTTCCAATTTCCCTCTTAATGTGCCAACAGATTTAGGTCGTATCTTACAGCAATATCAACAGGTTTTTGAGAAACCTAGTGGGCTACCGCCTCTAAGGGCTCATGAGCATCGTATCATTTTGAAAACCGATAGTAGCCCAGTTAAAGTTAGACCATACCATTATCCTTTTAGCCAGAAGGATCAGATTGAGAAGATAGTTTCTAAATTATTGAGTGAAGGGTTCATTCAACCAAGCACTAGCCCATTCTCAGCTCCAGTTATTTTGGTGAAAAAGAAGGATGGTACGTGGCCTTTTGTGTTGACTACAGGTCTCTGAATGCTGCGAAAATTAAAGATTCATTCCCCATGCCTACAGTAGATGAATTATTAGATGAGCTTGGAGGTTCCCGGTTTTACACTAAGTTGGATTTGCATTCTGGGTATTATCAAATTCTTATGGATCCGGAAGATAGAGAGAAGACTGCTTTCAGGACTCATCAAGGGTTGTATGAATGGCTTGTAATGCCACTTGGGCTTACAAATGCCCCAGCCACGTTCCCTCATGAACTCTGTTTTTCAAAAGTATTTAAGAAGATTTGTGCTCATATTTTTGGATGACATTTTAATTTACAGCTCTTCTTGGTTAGAGCATCTGTTATATGTGGAAGAGGTGCTACAAGTGATGACTGCTCACAGGTTGTTTGCTAAATTATCTAAGTGCTCTTTTGGGCAGAAGAAAGTTGAATATCTTGGCCATATAATTTCAGTTAAGGGTGTCGAGATGGATCCTTCTAAGGTCGAAGCTATACAAAAGTGGCCTACTCCTGTTTCTGTGGCACAATTAAGAGGTTTCCTAGGTTTATCTGGGTATTATCGATGATTTATTAAGAATTATGCTTCGTTGGCCATCCCTTTGACCCGGCTATTACAAAAAGATGCCTTTAAGTGGACACCAGAGGCACAACAAGCTTTTGACAGCCTCAAATATGCTCTTATTCAAGCTTCTACTTTGGTTTTACCAGATTTCAACCAAATATTTGTTTTAGAAACTGATGCTTTGGGAGTCGGTATTGGTGCTGTTTTGAGTCAAGGTGGCCATCCCATTGCTTATTTTTCTAAACAAATTTCTCCTCAGATGCAAGCTCAATCAGCCTATGTTCGAGAGTTGTACGCTATTACTCAAGTTGTTGCCAAATTTTGCCATTATTTATTTGGCCATCATTTTGTCATTCGTACTTACCAAGAGAGCTTGAAACATTTAAACAATCAAGAGATCCAAACACTAGAACAATAAACTTATTTGCCTAAATTACTAGGATATGACTTCAAAATTGAGTACCAACCTGGGAAAACTAATATTACTGCAGACTCTCTAGCCCAAATATCATGTATGTCTCTTATTCGAATTCATTCTCCATTTATGGATGACATTATGGGTGAGTTACGAAATTCTCCTTATATAATTGAGAAAATTCACAAGTTTAGACAAGACCCTTTTGTTTTTCCTGACTATGAATGCAGGGAAGATTTGTTGTATTAGAAGGGAAGATTGGTAATACCTGCTTCGCATTCAGATCTGATTCATAAATTGCTACTTGAATTTCATTCATCACCCATTGGAGGACACCCAGGTATGCCACGCACCTTCCATAGATTGGCTGCTTTGTTTTTCTGGCTTGGAATGCGTAAATCTTTTCGAAATTTTATTCGGGAGTATGTGGTTTGTCAACAAGCCAAGTCTATGCAAACATACCCTGCTGGTCTATTATCTCCCCTTCCTGTACCACAATAAATTTGGGAGGATATAGCTATGGATTTCATAACTTCCTTACCCAATGTTAGTGGCTACTTTGTTATTTTTGTGCTCGTTGATAGACTATCAAAATATGCTCATTTCATGCCTTTAAAGTCAGCTTACACTAGTCAGCATGTGGTGGAGGTTTTCTTGAATACAGTGGTTAAACTACATGGTTTTCCTCAGACCATTATGTCTGATAGGGATAAAGTGTTTATGAGTTCTTTTTGGCAACATTTAACAAAGCTTCATAGGGTTAATTTACATACGATTTCTTCTTATCACCCTCAAACTGATGGCCAATCTAAGATTTTGAACAAGTGATTGGAGATGTATTTAAGATGCTTTGTGTTTGATTGTCCACGACGCTGGTTAGAGTTCCTCCCTTGGGATGAGTTGTGGTACAATTCTTCTCTTCACACAACCACTAGCATGACCCCCTTTCGAGCTGTATATGGGCGAGATCCTCCCTCTATCCTTCCATTTCATAATTTTGATAATATTCCCTCAGATTTGGCACCACAATTGGAAGATCGTGATCAATTGTTGGTCCTTTTAAAGCAGAACTTACTGAAAGCTCAAGCACGTATGAAGAAAAATGCAGAAAAGAACCGTACTGAGCTTCATTTCAATGTTGGTGACTTTGTTTTTGTGAAGTTACAGCCTTATAGGCAACATTTAGTAGCTCTAAGGAAGCATCACAAGTTGGCAATGAGGTATTTTGGTCCTTTTCCAATAATTGGCAAGATTGGATCTGCTGCTTATTGCCTTCAGCTTCCTGACTATGCTCGAATTCACCCAGTCTTCCATGTTTCCTTGCTCAAGAGATATGAAGGACCGGTTACCACTCCCTATGTTCCACTATCGTTGCTATCTGATCCAGAGGGCCCTATACTACAACCCATAGTAGTTGTTCAATCTCATCTCTTTAAGAACAGGAATTTGTGGATGCCACAAGTATTGATACGGTGGGACGGGCTTGCTGATCCTACTTGGGAATGTGCTGCAGATATCCAACAGCTATATCCATCATTTGACCTTGAGGACAAGGTCCCTCTGGTTCCGGGGGGCGATGTCATGACCCAAGGAATAAATTAGAATGTGGGCTTGACTGATGTGGGTCGTGAGGTGGGAAATGATTCAAGGGCTAAAGAAGTGGATCTGAGAAGAAGCACTTGTGTGAGACGTCTTACGTGAAAATTGAAGGACGCGTGAAGAGTATATATGGACGGTTACAGGACAGAGAAAGGGGGGAATATGTGGAAGCTGTTTTCTCCCTCCGGACCTTTCTTCCGTCGCTCTCTCTGAATATTTCCTTTTTCTACAGATCTTCTGACAATTCTGTTATTACCTTTATAATTTCTATGAACGCCATTGTAAATCTGGATATTCTTGCCTTCCGTCGTTTACGTTAATTGATATAATAATAAATATATCCAGATCTGATTTCCATTTGTTGTGTCTTCAACATTCAATTATACCATCTTGCTAAGAACATAACACAATAGATTATTTTTCAAAGAAGTTATCATCTCGAATACATAAACAGTCTGTATATGTTAAAGAGCTTTATGTTATCTCTGAAGCTGTGTCTAAATTTTGACATTATCTATTTGGTCACCACTTCATCATCCGGACAAACCACCACAGCTGAAAACACCTTAACCAACAAGTTATTCAAACACCGGAGCAAGAAGCATATTTACCTAAGTTCCTGTGGTACTCTTATACCATTGAGTACAAGCCTAGAAATACAAATCAAGCAGCGGAAGCTCTTTCCTGTAGCTTCCAAATGGCTATCTCTATATCTCATGCTAATATTCTTGATGAGATTAAGGCCAAGATGGCCCAAGATCCACAGCTATAGCAATTACTCTAACATTATCATCTGAACCCAGCCACTTATCCTCATTATCAGTTTAAACAAATGCTGCTTTGGGGGAAGGATCGTTTGGTGATCCCAGATCAGTCTTAATTGGAGTTTCACAGTTCTTCACTTGGTGGGCATGCGGTAGTAATTCGTACTCATGCTAGGATTGCTACATATTTTTATCAAAAACAAATGCGAGCTGATATTCAAAAATTTTTCAAGCTTTGTCAAGTTTATCAACGAGCTAAATCTTCTCGGTTACATCCAGCTGGACTTTTTAACCCACTTCTAATTCCAAACCAAGTATGGGAAGATGTTGCTATGGATTTTATAACTCGTTTGCCAAATTCCAAAGGTTACATTGGTGTTATGGTGGTTGTTGACCGTTTATCTAAATTTGGTCATTTTTGCCCCTTTAAAGGCAAACTATACTTCTCAACAAGTGGCTGAATCAGTGGATGTCAGTTTGTTGCTAGGAATTTTGGTGTGTTGAAGGTGGGTTCATATTGGGCTCGGTTTCAGGCCCAAATATGGGTTTATTTTGGAACGGTGTATGTGGTGACATGGTTTCACGTTCGGGCAGTATATGTGATACGGAATGGTTGTATGCAAAGTGTTGTTCGTAAAAGTTTACGTTTCTGGAGACGAAAAGTTTTTTGGATGTCAAATCCATCAATTTGCAACCTTTTTGTCCTGACACGTTTCCTAAGAACAAACAGTGAGTAGCTTGTAGTTCTAAGTTTTCTTTAATGGGTTTGGTGTTTGTGGAGAAGCAAAGACACCCAAAAAGTTCGAAGTTTAGCGTGGGATGGGATTTTCTAGTATAATTTTTCAAATGGTGCTTTCCACTCGACGAATTTTGAGGGTAATCGGTCGATGATATACATTGAAGCAAGGAGGGCCTCACCCCAAAATTCCTTTGGTACGTTTTCTTAAAAAAGAAGGGCGCGTTTTATTTGAAGTAGGTATTTGTGTTTTCTCTCTACGACGCCGTTTTGTTGTGGAGTGTAGGGACAAGTTTGGTGGTGTATGATCCCTCGTGAGAGGAATATTTCTTAGCAAACTTTGTTCATAAATTCGGAGCCGTTATCAATTCTTACGCAAAGTATGGGTGTTTGAATTTGCTATGTATCATTTTTATATACGCTTTTAAGGTTAAATGGACTTGGGATTTGTTGTTTAGTAAGTAGGTCCAAGTGACCTTAGAGAATTCATCGGCAATGCTCAAAAAATATGACAATCCATCGATGTTTGGTATGCCATACAGGCCCCATAAGTCTGTATGGAGGAGTTTGAATAGTTTAGTGGCTACGATTTTATGTTTTAGGAATGGTTTTCTCTCTTGTTTTGCAATGGGGCATATCTCGCACAAATACTTGTCGGGAGATTTTACGAACCTATTTGGTAAGTGCATTAGTTTGTTCATTGATACGTGTCTGAAATGATTGTGCCATAAACTGAAATTATCCGCTACATGGATTGCAACATAGTTATTTAAGTATAACTTTAAAGACGAACCTTTTAAGCTTTTTGATGGCAATATATGCTCAATTTTGAGGTTATAGATATCACCCTAAGCTTCGTACGCAGCCACAACATAACTATGAAGTAGGTCCTGTAGGTCCTGCAAAAACACGTAATTTTCAACAAATATAGCAGCAATTTTATTTTGCATAGCTAAATTATTTCCGGATAATAAATTGTGGAAAAAGGAAGGTATGTGAAAGATGTTATCAAGGGTCATATTTGGTGTTAACTGCATTTTTCCTATTTGTTTTGTGGTTCTTATTAAACCATCAGGTAAGGTTTCAAGACTTATTATTTCTTGATAAAGATACTAATAGGTTTTTTATTTGATCCGTTAATGTAGTGAATTGTGTAGTATTTTGGGATAAATACTATTCTAATTTGTTGTTTTTTATTATCTTTGAGTGTTAGGAGTTTTTTTAAAGAAAAATAGAGCAAAAAGATAGCAAATTTGGAATGCACAAAAAGCCATAAAATAACATGCAAATTGAAATTGAAGATTATGCATGTGTGAAACGGAAGAAGGAAAAGAGGAGTCTTCAGCATTTTAACCAAAACGCTGCGCAGCTATTCAGAAAAAGGGGGAGGGGTCTAGCATTTTGAAGGATAATTAGGGTAGCACTCCATTGGAAAAAGAAACAAGGCCTCCACTGATTCTCCAACAGCGCAGCCTCACTCTCCACTCATTCACGCATCAGCTTTCATCCTCTACAAACCACGAAGTCCTCACTAACAGCTAGACACGCAGCCATCCAGGAGACATGCACGCAGACTCCATCCACTCATGCCAGCCTCAGCCGCAGCAGTCTCCACACATCAGCTTCTAAGCTCCATTCACGAACAACACAACAAAGCCTCCTCTAAAAAATCAACGCAACATCCACTCACTTTAGACTCTCACGCCAGCCACCAGCAAAAAAATGAAAATCACGCAACCTCCAGTCTGCACCCAATAACGTTGCCTCCACTCCATTCAAGCTCAAGACAAAAATCAAGCCTCCACTTTATACACTCACGCTCCATCCAGAAAAACCCACGCTGCCTTCATGTAAGAACCCATGTAGCCTCCATTAACTCACCAAAGCTCCGGACGAAACAACTAACCCCTCCACTCATTCACTCACTGCCGAAGCCACCACACCACTCACCAACATACAGCCTCCATTCACACAAAAACGTAGCCCCCATCCACCGCAAGACAACACAGTATCCCACCACAGTAAAACACGCATCAGTCTCCACAAACATAAAATCTCCATTGCCGCATCCCACTCACGGAACCTTTACTGCCTTCATGCCAGCACAACGCAGTAGCCTCCACACTTCACACATGCTGCAGCTGCCATCCCATTCACGGTTAACCCTCTATACTCCATTCACGCAGGCCCCATTTGGACTCACACTCTCCACTCGTAGCCTACAAAGTAGCCACGTGAGGAGAGGGGAGAATTCATTTTTCTGCTGTAGTTTGGAGCCATGCTCTTAATTTTTATTTGATTCCTTCATGAGTTTATATAGGATTTATGCTTGTGGATTGCTTGGCATGATGATTTGTGGCTAGAACTTTAATTTTTCTTAGGGATATTATATTTTTGTGATGCTTTGACATTGAACATTGCTGGAATTCATTACTAAATATTCATATGCTTGTTGATTTTTCTTGGGTTTAATTGTTCTTATTTTGGATTATTGGAAGTTGGCTTGGTATAAATTCACCTTTGAAAAAAGGGAGTTTTTGCTATATGATTGAAGGAATTTCAACTAAGATTCTCTTATGAGTTGGGAGACCCAAGAAACCTAGGAGGTGAAAATAGAAGGTTGGTTTGGAACTTAAGAAACTCTAGGAAGAACTTAAGTAAGGGATTACTGAGTAATGTCTAGAGTGGATAAATTAATTCACCTTTAGGAGAAGGGTATTAATTACTCTTAAAATTCACTTACAAGGTTAGGATTTTTTCATTTGTGGAGGATAGCTATTTCAATATTAAGGTTGGCAAAAATATCATTCCCTAAGAGAAAGTCATTCCTCATTGACGTTAATACTTTTTATTAGTCAATTATTGCATTATTTTCTTAATTAGTTATCACATAGATTTGTCATATTCATAGTTATTTTAGTTGCATTGAATTGAGTAGTTGCTTAGAAATTTATTTGAGTTTTTGTTAATTCGTTACATAGCTTTTAAATTTCCAAAATTTCACTCAACCCGATTCCAAACATTGTTAGTTAGTATAGATTTGAAAATTTTCATAATTCCTGTGGACACGACTCGGTTCTCACTGATTTATTACTCACTTGGACAACCGTGAACTTACAGTTCACGAACATTTGTAGTTCGATAATTTCAGAAAATACGAAAGGGTTGGGGCTCATATGCGCAAAGGCACCTGAGTCCACTATCTATAACTCATTATCATACTGATTCTCGTTAAAAATAACGGGTTTATTGAGTTTACCTATGAAGCTATTATATGCTACGTAGTTTGCGTCGATAGGAGATTTACCCTTGACCTTCTTCATGAGTTCCTGAACCTACAGTGCCAGACTCACAATATCCATATCAGTATCACTCTTTTTCTTCTCTTCCTTGGAATCAGTTTTCAATTCATCAATCGGGGTCTCCATTGTATTTGTAGCAAAATCGGTTTGCCCTTCTTCCTCTGTAGTTCCTTATACCACTCCGGAATGCTCTGTAGCAAGAAACATGTGTCTTTTGTGTGTCTACGTTCCCTGCAATGTTCACAATACTTTTCTTCTTTTCTTAATCTGAACTTTTTTCCACTTCCTTCCCTGTTCACAAATTTCCTAACACTTCCAATATTTGTAACCATCGCAACAGATATTTGTCCTACACTATCAAAATTCACAGCTTTTTGTTTTTCAATTGTCAACACCATGGAATAAACTTTGTTGACTTAAGGTAGAGGATGAATTAGCATTATTTGACTAACAACGCTCCCATATTCTTCTTTTAGACCAAGCAAAAACTTCATTAGTCTATTGTTATTTACCATACATATATTATTGTATTCTGCAGTGTCATAACCACACGTTTTGAACAACATCAAGCAATCTATATCATTCCATTGGCTTTTCAGCTTCGTAAAATACATGGTAACAGAATTATTAACTTGACGTAAATTGTTTACCTCCTATGCGAGTTGATATAGGCGAGGTCCGCTGCTCTCACCGTAGCGAATCTTTAATTCATCCCATAAATCTTTTGTTGTAGTCACTACAGTGAATCAATTATCTATCTCTTTAACTAGTGACTTGAGCAGCTAGGCAATCACAAGATTATCCACCGTTGCCCATTTTCTCACTAGGGTGTTGTTTTCCTCTGGTTTACAGATCTGACCGTTTACAAACCCTAGCTTGTTTTTCGATTTGAGTGCTATCACCATAGATCTTCTCCACGAAAGATAGATGTTCTCGTTGAGTGGAGTTGTAACCATCAAACATCTTGGTGTATCCGCTGCGGAGATCACGTACGCTTCAGCTTCTGTTTGCTTGTCAACGTTTATAAGTGGATTGTTGGTTTGGCTTTGATTTGTATCAACTCATTCATTTTGAGTGTTTGTTTTGTTTTGAATGTTAGGGATTTGCAGGATCATATTCACTCTGATACCATAGTAGTAATTTTGTAAGGAAAATAAATTGGGAAAATGATGAAAAAATATATTTCTCATGACTCTAAAATGTTATAAAAGGGGGTTTATATACACAATTGCCTACGTATATAAAGCTAAAAGAATATCTCTAACAAACTCTGTCAAAAACCATTTTTTGTGGTGAGCTATAAAGGATCCATAACTTATTTTGTTTTATTTGAAGACAAAAGAATGCAGAGAGTGTGGGTGAGGATGGTGTGGTGTATGTTGGATGCAGAGGAGGTGATTTTGGGAATCACTGGACTAATAAAGTCTTTATTCAAACTCCAGGGAACAACTCTTACTATGAGTTCATTTTATCTTCCACAATCAGATAGTCAATCCTAGGCTTTGAATAAGTTCTTGGAAATGTATTTGAAATGCTTTGTGGCGAAAATCCTTGATCATGGGTTAATTATTTACCTTGGGCTGAATTTTGGTACAACATTTATTTTCAAACCGTTATTAGAATGACTCCCTTCAAGATAGATTATGGTAGAGAACCACCTTCTATTATTCCATGTTCATATCAAGCTGACACGCCACTTAAAAGTCTAACGACACTTGGCTATTGGAGATCGTCTACTTGCACACTCTTAAGGTTAATTTAAAGAAGGCTCAGGCTTGGATGACGAAGTTTGCTAACTAGAAAAGAAGGGAAGTTAATTTTGAGGATGGGGACTTTGTTGTTGTCAAATTACAGCCTTATCGACAATTATTATTGAGACTCCATAATAATTAGAAGTTGGGAATGAATTTTTTAGCCTATTCAAGATACTTAAGTGTATAGGATCTGTTGCATATAAAATGGAATTATCTCCAGAAGCTAGGATACATTTGGTCTTCCATGTTTCCTTGCTTAAACGTTGTGAAGGTGACCCATAGGCACAATATATTCCTCTTCCGTTGGTAACTACTTCTGAAGGACCACTAGTTTGCCCTCTTGTTGTTTTAAACATCCAACAAGTGAAGATTCATGATGAATGGGTAGTTTAGCTGCAAATTCAATGGGACGGACTCACAGAACCCACTTAGGAGTCTCTTTCAGTTCCTCAGCAATACTATCATGAAGTCAACCTCGAGGACAAGGTTGATTTTGATGGAGAGGGAAATGTTATGTTAAAGGAGGCTAGTGCTGTTAGAATTTGACAAACGACCTTGAATTATGACAAGAAGGACATGGGATAGTTGGCACATGATTCACAACCTGAGCCTCAATGTGAAGTGGTAAGACGTAGCAACCGCGCGAGAAAGATGTGATGGCTTCTCAGGGATTAAAGAGGCCCAAGCAAAATATATATACGACGAACAGAACCAAAAAGGGTGTGGAGAAATTGATCTGTCCTTTTCTCTTTTGATTCTAATCCCTTCTCCCTCTCTTTTTTGTGCTTTGCTGCCTTGTTATTTTTCTCGTTTCTTACATATTTTTTGTATTGGAACCTGGAAATAATTATCCATTAGCTCTGTAAATTTGGTAACATTCATTGTGTTGAATATTATATATATATATATCGACAAAGCAGTATTTTCCAAATATATTGTGTGCGTGTTTTTGAATATTCTGCAGGGTTATTTCAGAACTCTTCTTCCAAACAATATTTCACTATATTACATTACGAATCCTTTTATCCCTCTCAAATAATAATTTTCTAATATTACATCTATTTACGTTCCATTATATTATAAATCATTCTATTATATTTCATTTTATTAAAAACTTTACGTCTAACCAAACATAGCCTTAAGCTCGAACTGAATTAAATAAACTTAGCTCAAATTAATAATTTATAATAATTATTTTAAATTATTAATTTAATTTTAATTGGTTCGAGTTGAACTTAAGCGTTGAAGTAGAAGAAAATGAGTTTTTTAAGAAATTAAGACCATACTATTCCAGGCTTCATTTCATCTGATTTTATCAATTTTAAGATGGTTCCCAAGTTCAACTAAATTATATAAGGATAAAATACCAATGTTTTAAAAACCGGACTGGACATCGAACCTGTCGAAGGAAATGTTTAAGGTTTAGAGGTTCAACCGGTAGTGAACCGCTATAAAACCGGAATATAATAAATAAAATGAAAATTTTATAA
>JANQBM010000001.1:18572894-18584219 GCA_025594535.1 Erythroxylum domingense | reverse complement strand
CATATCTGTCTTGTAATGTAGTAGTGTGCTAGCAATTTAAGTTACAAACTTTGTTTATCATACCCACACCAAAAAAAAAAAAAAGGCACAAAATATACATTCATCTATCCCTTGTTTGGATTGAGAGATTTGAGGAGGCAAAAGGGATTAAAATTTTTTTAAAAAAAGGTAGAAGCTCCGTTGTTTTTCTTGCTTAATTTGTGGGGTGGGAAAACTGATACAGAGCATGGAGAAAACTGGTCATGAACTATCTGTTTCTTTCAAAATGAATCTAATAATGTGTTTTCGAGCTACACTAGATGGAACTCTTCGATGGGCCTTGTGTTATTGCCCATGCATCAAAATAGTCTTTATTCAAAATTCGAGAGCTCGGCCAATGTTAGATTCAATTTTGCCAAGGCGATGAGCTACTTGAAGTTGAAGCATGCGGGAAATCTTCACGTACTCCTTACTACAAAAACACATGTTAGCTGCTGTACGATTGTGTTGTTTGTTTTTTCTTACTTTCCACAATAGCATTTCTGTGTTGTTGGGGCTAAAGTCGTTGCAATTGCTTGATCTGGATCGATAGACACAGTTGGAGACTTTCTTTGGTAGGCCCACTGTAACAAATTCAATGATAACGATAAACATTTCTTTGATTATCAAATCTGGATGGTAGGTTTTCCTCATTCAATATACTGCCTTGTGATGATAATGAAAAGCAACTACAACCGTTTCTAAACATTAATTCTTCTTCTTCACCTGCAAGATTTGGAGATGGAACAGCCGCTCTTTGTTTCTTGGAAGAAGAAAGGGAAAAAAAAAAAATCTTTGCTTTAATGCTCGATGGTAGTAACAGGCAAGAGGTCCCACAACAATGTGGGTGGATCATGGATACACTTTACCAGTCAGGGAATGATAGTAATAATATCTGCAGTCCGTGGAGCACCTTGAGTGTCTTGTAAGCGTCAGATAAGTTTGATAGCGACTTCTGAATTATTTGAGAGTAACGAATATTGCTTCTTGTTTCACTCAGACTGATTGATCCTTTCCAGTTTATTTGCTTCTCAACTTTGCAATTTGATGTCTTCTGTCATTAAGTATGATTGATAGTCAACATGCTTGCTTGCTGCTCAATATCTGCTGTTCTTATTAAGTAAATGATCGTCTAATAATTCAATCTTGAAAAGGATGGCTAATTAACCAAGCGATAAGATGCATGGAACTTCTTTTTCTCAAGTTTAATAATGTCTTACAATTTAATTGCCTCCCTTTGGTTTAGATCTCGGATTCTTGTGCTCTTTCGTCGGACTTAGAGCTGGTCCATAAAAATTCCCACGAAATCGTGTAGTTAGGAAAAACAGAGAGGACAAATGGTCGAAGGTTTTGATTGAATACGCTGTGGTCCCTCCAATCCATTTATTGGTTTGTATGCCAAATTTAACAAACAAATATCTCCTGTTTTTCTTATTTTATCCACTTGATGTATTTTCTTGAAAACACAGATATAATTGTCGTGCTTGTGTATTGTGTTGGATATTATGTGCTCAAAATACATCATCAAGCCTCAATCAACTTGTATTCTTTTAAAAATAAGTTCATCATAGGTGCTTCTTTTGTTAATTTTATTAAGATCCACTTTATGAGTTGTAATTAATATAGTTAAAAATTAAATTAAATATAAAGACAAACATTCAATCTTTTTTATTTGTTGTTTATTAATTTTAAATATAATTTACTATTTAGTAAAATAATAACACTTTTCAATTTCATTCTTTTTTTGTTACCTTCTCTTTTCTTCCTAAATTTTCCTTTCTTTTTCCTTTTTTTTTAAATATCTCTTTTTTAATTAAGTTGAACATTATATGTTCAATAATGTTTTCAACATATAGAACTAAATGTACAAAGAGCCATTTACTAAACGAATTGTCTAACAACGTGCTTTTTTTCAAGTTTCTTTTCTTAATAGATATATCTCTTTAAAAGATTGTAACCATTACATCATTATCCAACTAGTATGTGGCTTGTTTCAAATAACTAGTACACTTTATCCCTTCGAAAATTTATATGTCATGTCTTACACCAAAAACAGATGGAAGGATTAGGAGATTTAATTGTAGTGCTTGTTTTGTATTTAATGAAGTTCTTTTCTTGTGCCTCAACAATGAAGTGTTTGTCTTGTATTAAATGCCTTTATGCTTAACGTAACATTGATTTTTGTATGTAGGTAAATGGAGATGGATGGTTAGGATGAGAAATTAACTATGTTGTACGGTGGGAATTTTATACATGGAGAAGATGTTGAATATATGGGTGAAAATATTGAAAGTTGGGGCATTGAAATTGATATATTTTGTTAATGGGACCTTGAGAAAATGCTTGAAAAAGCTATTAAAGGATTGAAAGAAAACAAGTTTTGTATAAAGTGCTAGGTGATAGTCTAAAAGTTGGGTTAATAAAGGTGAGAAAGATTAATGCTTGTGTGATGGAAATATGTATGCTTATTATAGAATATAAGGTTATAGAGATCTGTGTTAATCATGGATCTAATTTGCCATATTTAGAAGAAATGTGAATGGTGTTGTTGATGTTCAGAAAGAAGCTGCAAATGATGTTATTTTTGTTGAACTAGAAGATGTAGATGTAAATAACGGTGAAGTTGATGGAGGTGGGGAAGAAGAGGATGTATTTTTTGATGTAAGGATTAGAGAGGAGTTTTTTATTCGAGTTTAGATGACGAAGAGTTGAAATTGTCTAGGATTTAACAATTTCGTTTAAAAGGGAAAATTAAAGAAATAGAATCAAGAGACAATGTCTGCAACATATAATAGATAAAAGGAAATATATAGAAAAATTGCAAATGACGATGAAGATGACAATGATGAGAAAGATGCTTAAAATGAAAATATGACATATTACTTTTACTCAGATGACACTTATAATTTTGAAGAAGAACGTGACTTTGATGTGGATGAGGGGTTAAGACATAAATCAGAACTTCATATATTCAACCCTTATAAGAAAAAGATTGACATTAAGCTTAACGTATTGTTTGAGGATTCTAGCCAATTCAAGAAAGCACTTTACAAGCTTGTTGTTAATGAAAAAAAGGGAGTTTAAATTTACAAGGAACACCAAATAATTTGTAAGAGCTAAACGTGTGAGTAAGTATTGCAAATGGTACATTTTGGCTGGCCTGGTGAAAGATTTAAATAGTTTTCAAGTAATATGAATTTTTTTTATCTATTTTCTATTTAGGCATCATTCATATTGTGGACTAACTACTCATATATATATCTATATAGGTAAGAGCTTTTGAGCAGAAGCACATATGCAATCATTTTTTCCACAACAAAAGTGTGGATTCAAAATGGCTTGTTAAAAACTACTTTAATAATCTCTTAGAACTTAGTGCATTGAAACGAACAGACTTGAGGAAGTTTGTGAAGAAAGATTTGAGAGTTAATGTTGGCTACAATGATTGTTATAGGGCTCGAAAGTTGGTGATAAAGGAAAAGCAAGGAGGTGTTAGAGTAAAATAAAGCAAGCTATGAAATTATAGGGAAGAACTTTTAAAGTCAAATCCTTTTAGTTGAAACACCATCGCTTTGAGATAATTAGCAACCATTATTTGATATAATATATGTACGTTTCAAATTTTACAAAAAAGGATTCTTAAATGGTCGTAGAAGGATGATAAGACTGGATGTTTGCTTTTTGAAAGGCATTATAAAGGTTGAGATATTGGCAGTAGTAGGAAGAGATGAAACAATCAAATGTTCCCTGTGCGTGGGTTGTGGTACACACTGAAAAATTTGACACTTGCAACTATTTTTAGAGTTATTAAGTAAAGATTTGGATCTAAAAGATGGAGGTAGATGGGTAGTAATTTCAAATCAATAAAAGTTTATTCTAAACTTTATATACTTTTATAATATAAAGTTGCTCGTATTAGTTATTTACTAATTTTTATTAATTGAATGTTATACAGTATCTTATAGAGGCACTTGGTAGATAACTCCCAAAGGTTGAAGTAAGATTTTGTATAAGACATATGTTTGTTAATTGGAGAAAGAAGGATCACAAAGGACTCAAATTTTAAAGACTATTTAGGAAATGTTGGAAGTCATATAATTAACCAGACTTGCTTTTGTACTTAAAGGAGTTGGAAGAGGAGTCAAAATATGCTTTTAGAAATTTGCTAAAAATTCCAAAAGAAAAATGACTAAGAGCACATTTCAACACACCATTGAAGTGTGATATTAAGGATAATAATCTTTATAAAGTATTTAATGAAAATATTATTGAAGCTCGAATAAAGAACATTATCATAATGCTTAAGGAAATTATAATGCTTGTGATGAAGAGATTGGGTAAGAATAGAAACATGGCAAGTAAGTGGTAGATGAGATTAATCTAAGAATAAAAAACAAATTGAGAATTAACAATGTGTTCAATATTGATTGTGAACTTAAGACTAATGGTGCTAGTGGGTTTGCAGTAATACAAATTAAGAATGTCGTGAACTTAAGATATAGGACATGTAATTGCAGAAGTTTGGATGTTTCAGGAATTCTATGTTAATATGTTATTACTGCCATCGAGTATAATAATGAACTACCTGAAAAATATGTATCACGTTTGTTTATGAAGGATAAGTATTTTGGCATAAAACTAAACATAAGCCGCCATTACCACCATCATTTCAAAAAATGTCAAGTAGGCCAAAAAATTAGAAGAAAGGAGAATTGAGAGAATTCTACCGTAGGCAATAAGTCAAGAAAGGGGATGAAAATGACTTGTCAAACATGTTTCAAACAAAGACATAACAAAAAGAACATGTCCATTAAAGGATTATCATAATAAGCTTAATTGATGGCCCTATCAATTTGACTATAAGTTAATACAATAATTTCAACATTATTTATTTGTCTTAATTATATATGTTGATTATTTTTTTCTATGTGTAGCCTACATGTGATGTCGAAGCAAGTTCTACCGTTGTAAAATCAAGTCAACCACTAATATCAAAACCAAATAAAAGAAAGAGACCAGTTTGTGGATATAGAACATTATAGGGTGAGGCTTCTGAACTGCCAGTGACAAGATGAGTTATAGTTCGTCAAAGGTTACTAGAATTAATTCAGGTTGATGAATTAATTTTGAAAATTTGGTCAATTTTTGATTGTTTATTGTCATTTTTGATAGGAAAAAACATATGCAAAAATGAGGACGACAAGATCAAAAACATCAGAGACTATATAATAACAACAACAATAGCAATAACAACAACTCAGTAAAAGTCTTATTGATACACGAGGTCTAAGGAATCTAGCAGTATGCAATCTTACCCTTAACTAATAGAGAGGCTATTTTTAATAGAGCCATGTAAATAAATAAATAAAAATAAATATGATAAATAAAAATATAAAAATAAGTAATATAATAAATATATAACAAGGTAAACAATAAAAATAATAATAAAATAAATTGTCCTAGTAGTGACTTTTGAATCATTTGGAAGAATGGTTTTTGGTTGGTATAGTAACTACTACCTTTATGATTTTTGGTAGGTATAATAACTAATATCTTTATGATGTTTGTATATTAGTTACTATCTTGATCATTTTTGTATTATGGTTGTTATCTTTATAATTTTTGTAAAGTAGTTATTGCCTCTATACTTAATCTTTGTTATATAATTACAAAAAAAATTGTTATCTATTTTGGAAGCTATTCATTTATTTGAAATCTTACAATGTTGAGGTGCTACAAAAGTTTTAGTTTTCAAGTGAAAATATACACATTCACTTGTTTAAAATCTTACAATGTTAAATTGCTATGAAAGTTTCAGTCTTAGAGTAACTTTATGGGCATTCACTTATTTTTTGGGAACATTCCATATGTTTGAGAAATGAAATAAAACTTTAAATGTCTTTTAACTTAAAAACATAAAATCACTTGAATCCATTCTTAATATCTGAGGAAAACATGAAAATTAAAAGATGAGTCATGCAATTTAAATACAATAAACTTCAAAAACAAAATATGATGACCAAGACTTTATCATTTGGGATCCAAATACATTCAAGGAAAAGAAAGAAGCAAGCTCTCTTTTTGCTCTGATATCAAAGATAACATTGTCTTGATAAGAAATTTGTTACCTCTATAATCCTTTTTATACATCCATTTTTGGTTTAATACCAACAACAAAATTATGATAAACAAATACAACAACTATCTTAAAGGAAAAAACACTGCACAGGGAAAAGTTATAGCAATAAACGTCAATTATAGAGCAACAAAAAATGAACAACATCAATTCTTGAAGATTTCATATAATTAAGGGTCTCCAAAATCCATAATTAAAATATCCAGTTAAATACAAACTAATCTTTCTACTTCTACATCCACTCATAACAATTTTTAGCAGCAATTACAACCGATATAATACTCATAATTTTTATTTTCAACTTCAACATTTATTTATGTTCCTCTAGCTTGTTCATCTTCTTTAGTAGACTAAGAATGATGCTCAAGGCTCTTTCACACATTGAGGAATAATCTATTCAAACAACCTATGACCTCCATGCCAAAATTAAACATATGATGGAAAAAGTTAACAAAACCATCATAATTATGATGTTGAAAAATCCATAAAATCAATTAATTAATATATCACTCACTCCACGTCTAGGATAAAAGACAAAGTGTCTTCTAAGATTTGTTTTTGTCCATGAAGTCTGCATAACACTCATTAACCTATAAAAATATAAAATTTCTTGATCCAATGAAGTTGTCAAACTTGTGTCAGTTTTTTGACTCATTATGATACAAACATAAATTTTTTAAATAAGTAATATGAATAAATGGATTCCATAACTTATTTGAGATCATTCCTTAACCAGTTGAAATTTAGTGCTCTCTTATATTTAATTAAATCTACAATTTTCTTTGTAAGAGGAAATGTCTCCTCAAGTTGTAGAATTGTCGTTGTACTTAACTTTTTAAGGCCACGAATTTCGTCAAGTCCCACCCTACAACCCTCATCACCTGTTCATTTCAATCATCACCAGATGCTTATGCTAAGCTCATTGAAGTCATAATATAATACATATACTTGGGATATGTATTATCTTTGGTGACGGGTCAAGTGGTGGGCTTTTAGTTAATAGATGGGGGAGACTAATTTATATAAGTTTAAGAAAGACATTTGTTACATTATTGTAAGACTAGGTCATGATATGAGAAGAAGAAACAAAATAGTTCTATTACTTTAAGATAACACCTCTAAAACTACTACCAACTAGTAACTCCTGAATAAATTTTAAAGTTGTTGTCATCAAGTGTAAAATAATCTTCATACAAGTTTAAAAGCTTTTAATGCACATAATATAAATATCAATAACGAAGCCAATTACATCAAAACTAAAAAAATGTTATAATGAAGAATGAAGGGTTAATTACTATAAAAATTCCCAAACTTTTGTCAAAATTTTAATTATGACCCGAACTTAAAAAAGTAGTAATAAAATACCCAAATTTTTAATTTTTTTCAATTCTAACCTGACGTTAGCCTCATCGTTATCTTGATTAACGTGACACTGCCATGTGTCAATGGAATCCCACTAATCAGGCGCGTCAATGTTATTAAGAAGAGGTTGCTTGATTAGCAAAATGACGTCGTTTCTTGGCCTTAGTACAACGTCGCTCCGATTATTATCAGATGTCACTCTCTTCTCCTCTGTCAATAACCCCAAAAGTTTGTAACTAAAATCCCTAATCTCTTCTATGTCAATAACCCCAAAAATACAAAACTAAAATCCCTAATCGTGTGCGGTTGCTTCTTTTATCGCAAAGTGAATTGCTCTGTCAAACTAACAAACGTTCTTTCGTGAGTGGGTGCTTCATAATGGAGTGGTTTCATCGTCGGGAGAAAACTGAAAGTTTGTGAAATTGTGACTTTCGTTGCTAGACTTCCTGTGGCGCTATCTAGGGTACGACTGTTCCTTTCCCTCTTTATTGTTATTTGTTCTTGATTCATTATTTATGAAATACTACGTTGTTGTACTAGGGTTTGAAATTGGAATTTGATATTCGTTTTATTTATGCAATGATCTAAAAATGTTCTGCTCCCAAATGACATTGTGCTTCCACAAAAAGTTTTCCCTTAATTTACATGTCCTAACAGTTACAGCAAGAAAGATGGTAACTTTTTTGTGAGGAGTTTGTGAATGTATGAAAAATAGTTGTATTTTGAATTTTCAAATTGATTGTAAAGAGACTGTTAAGATGGCTATTATCAATTTATCACTAATCTTATGTAATTTAGACGTATATATAACAACATTTCAAATTTTCAATAAAATTATTATGAGATATTGAGATATGATTCATTTATATCGAGAAACCACCATAAGGGAGAACATCAATTGAAGCTTTTTTAATAGAATAAGGAAGGAGTTTTAAAAGACAAGAAGTTATTGGTGTAATTCAAATCTAGAACACTAGAGGTTTTGATAGGTGAACCTGCTCTATAAGAAAAAGAAAGAAAGTTGCGTAACAATTTAGGACAAAAGTGTTAAATTTTTTGATGAAATGGAAGTAATTATAATACTATATTTTCTCAGTCATGTTTAATGAAATATTTGATATAAAAATGGGAGTCTTTTGTGAGTTAATCTTTTTACCTGTCTTGTTGTATTCGTTCAATATTTTGTTTTAGTTTCATTTTATATCATTTTAGATGTGATTAATTTTTTGGTTCATTCTAACCCTTATTTTCATATTCTTATATGTATTTTCTACAAATTTATGCATAGAAAACGATCCTACAATGTGTATATTAAAGGACTAGTTTTATTGTGTTGCAAGGATATAGGATATCAAGTTAACCCTCCATGAAAGAGTACCCTTAATTTTGATGCAAACTAATTAATTTAATGATTTGTTCCTTTTACAACGTTTCAAGTTTTTATATGATATTTAAATGAAAAGTTAATTTAGAATTTTATAGTTTTTGTACGATGTTTGGATGAAAAGTTTTTCTTATTTTTTTTTATCTGTATGCTTTTACTGAAACAGGTTGTAATTCCTTTGTGTTTGTGTATGTGTGATCTTGAAACAGGTCATACTTAGTCAAAGTTGTTCCTTACTAGTTATATGCGGATGGTGTGATTGATTGTAATTCCTTACTGTTTATGTACGGATGGTGTGAGTGATTGTACACCAACACTTGTGGAGCTAGAGCTGGAGCTGGATTATGCTTATGGAACTGCTAGAGCAGGTTTATGCATGTGGAGATGGTACTTATGGATGAAAGAGCTACACTAAGTATCTTGTTTAAAATAGTTAGAGTAATGCTAACCAAATGGTATCACAATTTTTTCTATTTTTGGATATTATTTCAGTTTTCAGAATTATGTCAATGTCTGTTACCTATTTATTTGCTTGTTTTAACTTGCTCTGTAATTTACTCTTCAAAAATAATATTGACTTTATTGTTGTTATGTATGATTGTTGTCTTTTTCCGGTTAGTTACTCCCCCACTGAGGTGTAGGAAGAGATTTTCTGCCATTTTTATTTGTTGAAGGTATTGAAGTTCAAGTATTCTACTATCCAAGTCTATATGTATTTCAATTCCTAGCATTAATCTGTGAGTTTCAACATGTTTAATAAGACAGATATTAGGCTGAAGTATATTATTGATGCCATTTACAGTCACTGTAGTTTCTTTATTACATATTAATTTTGGTTTCCCAAGATTTGAGTTCTATTGAGTTGTTAACACTCACAAAATCTAGCAAAAGTTTCATATGGGGTAAGGAAATAGTAACAACAACCTTTTAGTTTAACACTATCAAAATTTTTCATGCATTTTCCACATCTGGTTTCATTATTTTAAAAAAGACAAGCCTGGAGGCATTATCTACGACAGTTTCTTATATAGATTGAGTTGCAATTGGGAGATAGATTTGGCACATTCCTAACTGCTTTTGGTTTGTAACTAAAACTCAATTTGGATTAATTGCAGTTAGTTCTAAAATGTACAACCTTATAATAATTATAGTTTTCTTAACATCATTTGCTCTTCTAACTATTACAATGTCTCCATTTTTTTTTGTACTTACATCTGACGACCAAACTATGAAATCGCATGGGATCTACAAAATAAAGATATAAACACAAATATTAGGACTTATAACAAATTTGCATAATGCACATAAATTTTTATACATACTTCTTGTGAACAATAATACATCTTTCGAACAAGACTCTTACCCCATCGCACAGAATTTGTTTGACATATTTTACGACAAAAACAAACTTTTATGTCTTTCACAAATACCAAGTACCTACAAGAGAGCTTCAATTTGAATTTTAATTAACATTAATTTATACGATTTGCATTGCTACAAACAATAATTAAATTACTTACTTTTGTATTAACACATTCATAAAAATATTAACTAATGTTAGGCTTAGCATTTGAAATCCGTAACTTCATCGAGGCATTACAATTAGGGCAATCAATATTCAAAATCTGTATTATATATAGAAATATCAATATTAATTATATTTGAATCCAATTAAATTATTACATATAACAAATAATATATATTACAGTTATTTTACGGTTGAACATAATGCTTTCTCTTCACAAAATTGAGAATATATCATTCCAGCTTTTGCTACACTATAAAAAAAAACAATAAATAGTACC
Source organism: Erythroxylum domingense (assembly GCA_025594535.1). NCBI lineage: Eukaryota > Viridiplantae > Streptophyta > Magnoliopsida > Malpighiales > Erythroxylaceae > Erythroxylum > Erythroxylum domingense. Next base: position 18,573,514 of record JANQBM010000001.1, on the reverse strand, counting down.
TTTGAATCCATTAATAACATCTTCACACTCTTCTCATGTGAAATATATACCAGGTGCATAACCAAAAAAAGCTACATCTACTTTATTTCTAGCTATATTTCTTTAACCTGTTACAATATTATCATACAAATATTTAATTACTACCTTAAATGCAACACTACTATGATTTCTTTTCATAAATTCACCCAACAAAGAATTAAATGTCCAAAATGGTGAAGAGAGTCCACATCATTACGATACCTATAAACTATATTCCATGGGTGTATGGGTATTGACTATCTTCATCACATCATCATTTCATGATACAATTATACTGAATTGATCAAAATTCACATCATTTCATGACACATAACACTATTTCATGAACTTATGCTTTACTATTTGTTAAATGTTTATATTCTAATGTAATGAAATACTTCAAACATGTTAGAACGATCAATACAATAAGTAAACAAAGGAAATTCAATTTTCGCATCTACAACAATCAAATATATATAAGAGCCAAAAATCTGATATCATATATGTCCTATCTAAAAAGTTTAAAACCTTTAGAGCTCGTAATCATGAGAAAGGAAACTGCAGGGTTGTTGCCATCATTACATTCATAAGAGTCATCATAG
>JANQBM010000001.1:18547984-18558718 GCA_025594535.1 Erythroxylum domingense | reverse complement strand
TAATGACAGCTACAAACTGGTCAGCTTTGTTAGTTGCAATAACAATCTTAAGCATATAAAAGAAAAGCATACTTCCACAGCAACTGGTTTTGTTTCACTGTTCCAATTCTCAAGTAACCTGCATATCCCAAATTCTCCTGGCAGCATTAGAATTCCTTCAAAGCTTTCCCTCCACCTTTATGCCCAGATCTTGTTCAGTATACACCGAATGGAAGGAAGCGAAGGCAAGAGCATCCCCGTTAAGTGAGGAAGACCTCTTTACATAACTGCACAGAAAGTATTTATACATGCCAAAACTGCACAGAAAGTATTCATACATGCCAAAACTGCACAGAAAGTATTCATACATGCCAAACTGAGATCCCTTGTCTTATGCATATAGTTAAATATAAACCTACTGAATTGGAGATTGTACAAAAGAAGACTTTGCTACTCATAAGACATTGGTAGATTGATTTCTAAGATCAATGAATAATGAAACATATCAACTAATTCCACAGATATAAATACAGAACAGTTTACATGACATCAGGCTATTAATGTTTAATTAGTCTCTACATATTGTGTGGTGGAAGCTCCAATTACAAGATGTCCCCTCTGGTACACACCCTTGTTAATTGCTGCATTTTTATGGATAAGGGGTTCAGCGGCCCGAGTGGTAAGATGGGTAATAACTGCTGTAGCTGTTTGTTTTTCTCTATAGGAGGCCCAAGTAACCAAATAAAGACCAGCAATGATCAGGCAACCCCCTACTATACTGTTTCAAGAGAGAAAAACATAAAGTAAGCATCCTTCTTGCACTAGCATCAGGTGGCATAAAAATCAAAGGGACCACTCGATTTCTTTTTCAAATTAAACAACTACAACCATTTTGTATGTTAAATATTATTGCCCCATATATTCATTTTTTATTCACACACATCCTTAACCAATATTTGTAGTAATATCCAAGTGGCACTGTCCAGGTAAAGAGTCAGAATGATAGACTTGTAAACCTAAATATATATGAGATAGTTTATTATAACTATAACAAACCATTTTGTGAAAAGCTAGTGAAAAAAAATTAAGATTAAATGCCGTAGACAAACCTTCCCAAGTAAATAGGACTTCCAAGAAAAATTCTTGAAAGAAATGCAGATGCAGCAGGTTGAAGTGGATAATAGAGTGCAACCAAAGCAGGGCCCAAGATCATATTCGACCATGTAACAAGCCCATAAACAAGGGCAGATGCAACAGTACCCTGAGAAAAGGCATGCCGGACAGAAAACTGGAATTAGATTATTGCCACACTACTTGGTGTGCGACAGGACTTCTAATCTATCCCATATGTGAAGGAGATATGTCATTATCCATTACACTGGAAATCCTAACAAATCCTAAACCTGTTCCTCAGATGGCTAATGCAGGACCGTGATTAGGAAAATCAGAAAGAAGCAATGGAGAATGGTGCAAAATGGACACAGACCAGACACTAAACCACTAGTTAATGCCAAAAGACTTGCAACATTTAGTACGTTTGCAATATAACATGCTAAACTCGAGATCAATTAAAAAGGGCTAAATTCATATGCCCCATCATAAATTTAGCCCTTTATATCATTTTTTCCCTTCTGACACCAGATTTTGAAAGATCAGGAACATAGCAACATTAAAGACAGTTAAAAGTCCAACATGCCTCACTCAAAATATAACGTGGACACTGGCTTAAAATCAGGACTCCCCAGATCAACCTAGCAGCTTGGACCAATTGCAAAAATGTTCATATATATCTGCAAAAAAGAAACTCTAGCACAAAACTGACTAACATTATACAAATTGAATTTGACTCCAGATCGCAATCATTGAATACTTACCATAGATTAACATATAAGCCATGAATACATGCATGCAAAACTAGGAAATGAACATCTGAACAAGGAGTGGAGTGATTAGTAAAAGGAAAGAATGATACTAGATCTATTAATTGGAACAAAATTGAAAAAAAAAATCAACTACTTCTCTTGGATAGGAAAAGCAACACTATACAAGAAGGCAACTGTAGTATTAAGACTTCCATGTTGTCAAGCAAGCAGAAAGCATAGGACAGCAAGCTTTGTCCGAAAGAATAGAAGTCTCCAAAAGGCTTCTCAAAATATTTTGAAGAAAGAGCTAAGCAAAGTTGTGCAGTGCGATAATGAAATAGTTCACTAGTATCAGACAGAAACTTACAGCATAAATGACAGCCAGAAACCCAGACTGTGACAGTCTCCAATCAGTTGATACATTCGTCATAAAGAGAGCTGTAAGTACCATCAGCAGAGTTCCAAAAGCGTATGAGTATGCTGTGACTGAAAGGTTGGCAGGGTATTTGATTAAAAGTGGAGCCTGTAAGGTTTCCAAATAATAAATTAGATCTCATCAATTGCAATCGCTATAGATGTTTAGACATGCATAGACAAATATATATATATATATAGAGAGAGAGAGAGAAAGCATATAGAGGATAGAGATAATCAGTAAAAGTTTTAAATGATAACTCGCACTTAGCTAAAGAGTGACCAAAACCAACACATCCACCCACTTTGAAACCAGAGGAGAAAAGTAATGTAAATCTTGGAAACAAAAATCCAAAAATCTAATATTGAACAGAAAAAGGTTCCTCGAGATGCATTTGAAGAGCACTATGTTGATTCACATGACACCAGAATCAGGTAACTAATTAAAGAACTAAAAGCTCATTGCTTGAAAGTGCTCTAGAGTTGTTATGGTCAGCCTGTAGGTTACGACAGACATAAACAGTCATTCATTCATGATACACTTCAAATGATAGCCTGGGACATTAGTCAATAACCATATTTACAAAAATTATCCTTGGTTATTATCCACAATAAGGTGTGTAAGAGGACAAGATCATTCTTCGCAAGCATGTTAAGTTCAAAAGGCTAAAGGATTTCAATTTGAACACGAGCCAACTTGCTCACTGGAACAGTCAAATCAAGTATTTGTCATAAAAGTTAACAGGGCACATAAGTCAACTTGATCTACTGTAATGACACTCTATCCAATTATGTCCTCAGATACTTCCTCACATTTACGAAGGATTTACTGTTCTCACTAAATATTATCCTAATACAAAAAGCATGTTGACTTCACGAAGTGTCTAATATCCCCACAACACAAATATGGCACTCACAGCAATCATGTGACCAGGATATCATATTTCAAGTAAATTATGCAACTGAAAGATATATCATTCCTAACACTACTATCCAGCTCCTTTTTCCTTTCTGTTGGAGTGTATTAGACTACGTACCAAAAGTGCATAATTTTTTCATACATTTCTCACAGTATATCTCTTGTACACTGAGATTGGAGAACTCTAATCAGCAGATAACATCCTTAAATTGAAACCAGCATTCAAAAACATTCTTAAAAGGTTAATACTGTTAGTTCAAATTAAAACAGTCAAAACCAAGCTGATGCCAAAGGGACAACACAGTAGACAAGTTCAACTGTTAAAAGATCAGCTAAAAGTGAAAGACAATTCATCAGCTAGGATTAACTTGAATGGAGAAAAAGCCAAAGTTAACCTTGTTGCCAAGTTTGTAACATCAGCATCCAATTAAAATTCATTCAATACTATGGAGCATAGCATAACTCGTTAAGTTGATGGCGGCCATTCCCACTGGCAGCAATCTAACGCAAATATTAACTAAAATAAATTAGTCATAGTAGTTTATCTGACTTCAAAATTCTGAGGAAAATAAACCCTCACCTGGATAGCTAGAAAAGCAGCCATGCACATGCAGTTCCCTATTAGGCATATAACGCCAAGGTGCCAAGTTTCCAGGCCAAATTCCAAAAAGCTAGAGAGAAACCATCCATGGGGCTCTGGTTGACCTCTTCCACTTACTTCGTTACTCAGAAAGTCAGCTTCCTTGAATCCAATTACAGCTGGACCACGGAATAGAACCATCAATATGGCCCCAGAAACACAGACAAGCGTACCCCCAATTTTGGCTTGACCTTCAATTCTAAATATATTCAGTTTTTCTGTACTGCAAGAAGTTAACGTGTAGAAATGAAAAAGCATAATAAGAATAAGTTAAAACTTCTTTTAACTATATTTGTACCAGCACACACCCAATTCTAGAAAGCAAAATTGTTAAACTCACCCCATCATCACAGCCAAAACAAATGTAAAGACTGGAATTGAAGGCTGTATTGCAGCAGCATAAGTTGGATTCGTGTAGCTAAGACCAATAAGAAACAAAATCTGATTGCCAAAGATCCTGATTATGAAAAAAGACTGATTAGTAAAACATTGTAGCACTACATTGAAGGATTTGATTAGAAAGAAAAGGAGACATTTAGAGAGTACATCTTACCCACTTAACCCCAGAAAGAAGAAAGACACGAGGAACCGTCTCGTAATAGGAGGGCGGGTCCTTCTACAAGATGGAAAAGAAGCCGACAGATTTTTATTTTTGTTTTCTACAAATCAAAATATGAAATTCTCTAAAGAGATTAAGAAAATTGTTTCATCAACAGTGCCTCGGAAATTTATTAAAAGAGTGCAAACCATGTAATACACAATGCATCAATTAAAGAATATCATCCTCCAGTAAAGATGCACAAGATTCCATGAAGTTAACACTGAATAATTACCACATGATGCTTTGGTTGAGTTGAGTTACAGCAAGAGTACAAACAAGGGAGATCACATGACATGATAGAGAAGAAATGGGTACAAGGGAACTTGTGAAAGTTAGCGTGCTAGATGTAAGATCAATGGTATTCTTCTGTTAAAAGTTTCAAATATTGTAATGCATCGGAGATATTCAAAAAACTTCCAAATGCTCATCTTTTGATTTCGAACAGCAAACGACTGCTGAGTATTGGATAGTCGGTAACAAAGATTATTAGAATGTGTCAATGCAATCTCAGTCAATTACAAACTTAAACTCACCAAAAAAGAAATTGAAGAAAGAGAGGAAAAAAGAAAAATCAGGAACTGCAATTCCATTTCCATCAGACACAACTACCCTTCACCAGCCTTCAACGTCTAGAAATCAGAAATGTTTGCCATAAAAATTTAAACAGATTAGAATCAACATTCAGATAATCCAAAACAAACATACACCAAAACCCAAAATAAAAATAAAAAATTTCAATCACAAAAAGGAAAAGAAGAAAGAAAATGAGGTGTAAGCATACTTTTCACGGATATAGGCCACTGGGGCGAGAATGGAGAGAGCAACAAGATCACGAAACAGACAGAAAACGAGTTGATTGACACCAACATTCAAAGCCACTTTAGTGATCACATGATACCCTCCGTAGAATAGCTGCACCATAACCAAAGCTCCATGAGCTTTCCATGTCTCTCTCTCCACAGTTCCCCCGCTACCACCCACTTCACCGCTGCCGCCACCCATTGACGTCGCCATCGGAAATTCAACAATTCTCCCTTCTCTTCCCTTATACTTATCTCGACAAGTCTCAAAGTTCCAGACTTTAGTCTACAGAGTGAGAGACTTGAGAACAGTACAACAGGTAAAACCCAGAAAAGCTAAAAACTTGGAGAAGATTGTAGAGTGAAGAAATAAGAAGGAAAGAGCATCAAATTCAAGAAGGGTGTCGGGGTTTGGTGGTGATTGAATTGCATCAACAAACAACAAACACAAAATTCCAACACTTAATTACAACTCCGTTGAGGTTCATACACAACTTGGGTAGTCACGTTGTTTTTATTTGATAACAATGTGTAATAATGCACACTTGACCCAAAGTATTTAAAACTTACGGCAACAAAATCAGAGGCATTGAATTATGTTCTTAACAAGCAAACTATTTTTGTTTTTAAGTAATGAGATAGATCCATACCTAACTATATATTTTTTAATGTTTTTATGTTTAATAAATAAGTTTTTCTATTATAAGAATTAGTTATTATTAAACACTCATAAATTAATTTTAAACATATTGAAACATATTTATGAATTATTTTAATATATCAAATTTAAAACTATTACTAATTTTTTGTTTAAACAATTTTCATTCCAAACGTTAAGAATTTATGTAAAATTTCATTTTAAAAAACTTTGGGATGAAACAATACCTTTAGTCATTATAAGGCAAATCAGTGTACAAAGCTCTCATTTTGCAAAGATCAAGTAAGGGTCATTATTAGCTCGAGGTTTGATATTAATAATTTTTATAATAAATATATAATATTTCTAAATTCAAAATTGGAGTTATTTCCTTTTATGAGTAACGATATAATTCCTTATCATGTAACTTATCGTTTGTTTAGAAATGGCGGTGGTGGTAATGGTGCGTTATGGAAGCATTTATAGAAGTTAAATGTCCCTCCCAACATTCGGGATTTTATGTGGTGTATGGGTTGTAATGTGCTCCCTACTAGAGATAATCTATTACAGCGGGGTGTTCACACCTCAGTTCAACGCTTGTTTTGCCTAGAAGCTGAGAATGTGGACCATGTTTTGGTTAAGTGTATTGTTGCAAAGGAAGTGTGGAGGCAGGCTGGTTTTATTTTTGCTAATATGAATTTGTCTTTTCAGGATTTGTTCCTTCAAGTCTTCTCTTCTTTGGGCAAGTAACGAGCCGAGCTTATGGCAATAGTTGCATAGAAGTTATGGGCTACTTGAAATGCTTTTTTGTGGTCTAATACCTGGCCGAACGCTTTGCATATTTCCCAATCAACTTGCCTGCTTCTGGATGACTATAGGACGGCATTAGCAACATCACAAGCAGCAACGGCAGTAGTACATGCAGGTGCTGCTCCTGTTCAACCAGCCCATATCGATCATCAAGCTACTTGGCTCTCTTATGTTGATAGTGCAGTGTTTCGAGCTATGGACTTTGTGGGCTTTAGTTTGGCTATTGAGGACACTGAAGGCAATTTTTCCTTGTCTATTTCGGGTTTTGAGGAAGGTGGTGATAGACTGTTGATTGCGGAAGCTCTTGCTTTGAGGCAGTGTTTATATTATGCCTCTGACTCTTTACTTGAACCTGGTTGTATTTTTACATATTGCCACTCTTTATATTTGGCTATTAACTCTATGAGTGAGGACAATTTTGATTTTGGTTTGATTGTGTCTGACTGTAAGGCCTTTCTTCTTACTCAGCCAGATATTAAAGTTTTTTGGATTAGACGTCAGGAGAATAAGTGTGCCCATCTGCTGGCACGTGATTCTATCAGCCATGGCAAGTTTTAGATGTGGGTTGATATTTCGAATGTACTGTTTGAGTCTTATTCTCAAAGATAATATTATGAGTTCTCTTGTTTTCAAAAAAAAAAAGTAACGATATAATTCTTAAAAGGAAATAAAATTATAAGAAAAATGTTTTCTTTCTTACATGAACCTTCTTAATGAACTTATCTTATTAGAAATGATTCTACAATATCTAGAAGGATTTTACTAAGCATATAATTCAAACAATTAGCTCCGATATTTTTGTCAAAGCTTTTTTCTTAACGTCTGAATATTGGAAGATTCCAGTAGAGATAATATTGAAGATTCGTTAGATACAAAGTCAACTCAGAATTGAAATGAAGCAATGGCTAGTTGAAGAAAATTTCTACTTAAGGAAGAGTCACTGCATTTGTAAAGCATACAGATAGAATTTTGATATACTTCAACGGCTTTTATATTCTCAAAAGTTATATCTTTATCAAACTTTTTATGCCTTAGAAAGTGAAAATACTCTATTGAGAGAGACTGTTATTTCTTGAAGCTTGCATTAAGTAAACCCTTTATACATTTTTGTTGAAAGCTTGTAGAGGTTTGTTAAACACTACGAGTGTGGAAGGTTGAAGAACCTTGAAAAATATGTACTTTTGAGCTTGAAGAGGCTCGTCAAAATTTACTACTTGGAGTTTTATAATGAAACACTTAAGTTAAATACTTAGGGACTGGACATAGGCTTCATTAAAGCCGAACGAATATAAATCGATTGTGTCACTCTATCTCTCTCTTAACTTTAAAATTTCTGCATTACAATGTGTGTGTTTAATATACAAAAGGCTCCTTCACTTTTGGAATAGACTCCTATTTCAATATTGCAAGAGGTTTCATTTTTAACAGGCTCCTTTCATTTTAAACGTTAATAGGCTCCTTTCATTTTAAAACTTTAATAGGCTCCTTTTATTTACAGATTTTTCTGTTGAAATTTAGCAGATTCTTATTGTTTACATAAATTGATAGTAATTTGCAAAATTTTTAAGTCATTTATAATTCACCCCTTCTTGCGTATGATTTTTTTTATCATTTAGTATCAAAGACATGTTTCACATTTATTGTATTTTACAGTACGTGATAGATTATGACAAACAATTTGAGAAGTCTTGAAGGACAATCTATCTTAAAGCCTGCATATTTCAATATAAACAACTATTCCTATTGGAAAGAGACTATAGATATCGAAATCTGGCAAGCTATCAAAGTTAGAGTCACACCTCCTGCTACTGATGACGTAAAATTGTTGACTGATGCTAATAGAAAAAATGCACAGCTGAATGCCAAAGTAAGATATTATCTTATCTGTGCACTATCTCCAGAAAAGTATGAAAAGTAATCCTACTGTTCTATAGCAAAGGAAATGTGAGACAAACTTCAAGTTACTTTTGAAGGAATAAATGAGGTAAAGAAATATAGAATAATTCTTTTAGTGCATCGATATGAAACTATTTGCATGAAACAAAGAGAAACTATAAAAGAATTCTTTGGACATTTCAACAACGTCATCACAACCTTAAAGAACTTGAGAAAGATATATCTCAATGATGAGCTTGTAACAAAGATTATAAGGTCACTATCAAGGAATGGAGACTTAAAGTGACAGTTCTAAAAACTACAAAGGATCTCGACACTATTTCACTCGATTGGTTAAAAAAATTTTGATGATCTATGAAGCCAAGCTTAAGCGAGATGAGGGATCCTCATACAGAAGAGGAATGGCATTAAAAGCAGTTGATGAATCAAATCCATCAAACGCTGATGAAAGCAGCGTTAAGTTGCAAATAGATGGAGATGATGAATTCAATTTCATGGTCAGAAAATATGCACACTTTTACAAAAAGAAGATAATGAAGAAAAGAGAAGGATGCAAGAAAACTGGAAATAACATGTTCCTATCGAAAGTCAGTAGTAGCATTAGCAGTAGCAATACGCAAACAATCAAATCATATGCTATCATTGCAAGAAGCCTAGACACATAAGACTATAATGTCATCTTCTTCAAAAGGATAACGCAAAGAATAGAAAACAAGCTATGATGATTTTGAAAACTTTGAAGAAGAAGAGCCTGAAGAAGTCAGCAATGATTGCTTTATGGCTGAATCAGGAGACGATGAGGTATATTATTCTAACTCTAATATTGAAATTGATGAATTAAGATATGCATATCATGAATTATATGATTATTATAAAAAGTTAACAGTATAGTATTTCAAAAAAGTTGAGAAGTCTAAAAATAATAATGCATCCCTAAAGAATAAGATTAAATTATTAGAATCTAAAAATAAGAATTTGTTGTCTAAAATCATATCTCTTGAAAATAACAATACGCAAAAGGTCTTTGAAAAGGAATTCTTGAAATAAAAGGTAAGTCAGTTAGAGAATGCGTCACTTAAAAATGATTCTATTGAGGTAAAACAATTAGAAGAAAAATTTGCTACTCTAGAACTTGAGAAAGAAAGATTTGCTAAAAGAATCATTTCTCTAGAAAAAGATTTTGCCAATTTTGTTGATGGAAGGAACAATCTTGATGCATTACTTAGGAATAGTAAAGGTGGTTTTTATAAGGCTAGAATAGGATATAATGAAAATAATAATATTAGGTCATACAAGAATTTCCTTGTTAAATCCAACACTAGCCATAGTTAAAACAACAGGAACTTGATAAATAGCAAAAATTATAGTAATTATCATTCATCTATTTTGTGCAATTATTATGGTAAACATAATCATATTAGTCATTCCTGTAACTTTCGGAAAATGAAGAAATTATCTCAAATGTATGTTTGGAGACCAAAAGGTCAAACTACTAACCTAAAAGGACCCAAAAAAATTTGAGTACCTAAAATAAGATGATACATTCTGCAAATATGCTTCAGAATCTAGACAAGAGAAAATCAGTGGATAGTTCATAGGGGTTTTTCGAGACACATGATAGGTGAAATATTACATTTCAACTATATTGAAAAAAAAGATGGAGGTAATGTTGTCTTTGCTGATAAAAATAAGGAAAAAGTCACTGGAATTGCTAAAATTGGTGACTCTAATTATGCTTCTATTAATAGTGTTCTTTATGTTAATGGATTGCAACATAACTTATTAAATGTACGTCAATTATGTGATAAGGGCTATAGAGTCACTTTCTATGTATCCTATTGTGAAATAATTGATAATCTTAATGACAGCATTGTATTTGTTGGTCGTAGAAATCAGAATATATATTTTGCTCAATTGGAAGACATGTCTTCACAAAATGTTAAGTGTTTTGTTTCACTAGAAAAGGATTCATTTATCTGGCATAGAAGATTTGTACATGCTAGCATAAGCATTTTATCAAAATTATCAAAAAATAAGTTAGTAAGAGGACTATCAAAGTTAAAGTTTGAGAGTAATCAGGTTTGCGAAGCCTGTTTAAACACTACAAGAAAATTGAGAATTTGCGTCGGAATATTACCGACGACAAAAATTCCGTCGCAATTTACCGACGGACATG
>JANQBM010000001.1:18528517-18547884 GCA_025594535.1 Erythroxylum domingense | reverse complement strand
GGTAAATTTAGCGACGGAACAAGTTGGACGGTCGGCAACGTTTCCGTTGATTTTACCGACGGACATGCTATTCGGTCAGTAAGTTTACCGACGGTAATAAATGTTTCGTCGGTGAATTTAGCTACGGCCGAATCACCGACGTTTTCTTCGGTCGGTTTATTCCGTCGGTAAATATATTTACCGACGGAATATTGTCTTTTTCCGTCAGTAATTGCCATATGTAATTCACTATTTTCTTGTAGTGAAAGGGAAAACAAATCAAAAGTAGCTTTCCTTCTAAAAATATTGTTTCTACTAACTAACCACTTGAACTTATACATATGGATTTATTTGGTCCTACTAGGACTCAAAGTTTTGGTGATAAACACTATGATTTTGTTATAGTTGATGATTATTCTAGATTTACATGGGCTTATTTTCTATCAAATAAAGATGATACTTTTGAAGTTTTTGAGAAGTTTTGTAGAAAAATTCAGATTGAAAAAGGGCATTGAATTACATCTATTCGGAGCGATCATGGAGGAGAATTCGATAATAGAAATTTTGAAGATTTCTGTAATGAAAATGGCATATCTCATAATTTTTTATGCCTAAGGACTCCTAAGCAAAATGAAGTTGTTGAGGGAACGAACAAGACTCTTATTGATATAGCCAGGACAATGCTGTATGAAATTGGTCTACCTTATAGTTACTGGGCAGAAGTTATATCTACTCCTTGCTACAAACTTAACACGTATCTTATAAGACCTATTCTCAAAAAGAACCCTGATGAGTTGTGGAAAAGAAGAAAACCAAATATTGTTTTTTTTTTAGCATTTGGTTGCAAGTGCTTTGTTCTAAATAATAGAACAGACAACCATGGAAAATTTGATGTGAGGTCAAATGAAGCTATTTTTCTAGGTTACAGTATTGCCAGCAAAGGATTTAGAGTTTATAATAAAAGAACAAAAAGGATAAAAGAATCAATATATACAGTATTTGATGAAGCACTACCCTCGACAACAATAGCTAATTCAGATGATGAAGAACATCCTTTGGCTCTTAAAAATACATCGCAGACTCAAACTGCACCTATAGTACCATCTGAATATCAAAATCAAGAAGGTCCTTTTGAAGCTAGGACAGAGCAGGCTCCTTCATCTCAACAAGAGCCTATGTAACGAAGAATACCAAGAGAATGGAAAGGTTTTGATACACTTTAGTATATTCTAGGACCCCTTATGAAAGTCTAAGAACTAGATCATCTTTCAAAAACAATTTTGTTACCCTTATTTCATAACTAGAACTAAAAATAGTTAAAGAGGCTTTTACTGATGAAATTTAGGTTTCAGCTATGAAAGACGAACTAAATCAGTTTGACAAAAACAAAGTTTGGAATATAGTACCTCATCCATAAAACAAGTCAATCATTGGAACTTGTTATATAGTGAACCAAATTGCTAGTTGAGCCTATTGGACTTTGTCTATATATTTTTTTGTCTGTGTACAATAATGATAGAGTTAATCTCAATATACATCATCTATAATCTCTCTACTTTTCTAGAACTCTCTCGGCTCACTCTCCCTCTCTTAATCTTACCAGCAGCTCTAACAAATTGGTAACAGAGCAACCATCATCGTCAGCAGTCAATCGTGAGCTACATCGTCGTTCTGTCACGCCTCAGCTGTGCCATTGCCAGCATCGTCCGTTCTCACCGTCCTCTACTGTCAGGATCGCTAACGTCCCGTCCTCTGTCCTGTTTTGCCACTGCCAACATCATCTATCGTTCATTCACCGGGTTCAGTTTCCTCAGTCCATTGTTTCATGCAATTTAGTCCCTGACGTGTCTAGAATGTTCATTTTTTGGTCCCTGAATTTTTGGAAAAAGCCCCTTCACTTATGGTATTTTTTGTTTGATTCTGAAAATTTTGGAGATTTGTTAATCTAGTATTGTGAGAAGTTTGATGGATATGTCGACTAAGGTTGATATTGAGAAGTATGATGGGAAGTCAAGTTTTGCATTTTGGCAAGTGTGTATGGTAGCAATTTTGTCGATTTAAGGTGTTAAGGAAGCTATCTTTGGGCGAGATAAATAGTTTGATGCAGTAACGAATAAGAAGTGGAGATATATGGATGATAAGGTGTTCTCCATTATCCATTTGTGATTGAGCAATTCGACGTTACAAGAGGTTTTGTCGGAGAAAACCGCTAAGGGTTTGTGGGAGAAATTGGAGGACATCTACATGAAGAAGTCTCTCACGAATCGATTGCGGTTGAAGTTGCGTCTCTACGCCCTTCGCATGGTTAAATGTACATCAATTTCTGAGCACATTTCAGACTTTGCATATATTTTGAATGATTTAGATAAAATCGGTGCTAAGGTAAAGGATGAGGATCAAGCCCTTTTTTCATTGTGTTCATTACTGACATTTTATAAGGCGTTTAGAGACATGTTGATTTATAGTAGAGACAAATTTTAACTTGAGGATGTTAAGAGCAATTTACAAGCCAAGTTGCATATTGATAATGAGATGACCAATGTTAAGAAAGGGAGTCAAAGTGTTAGTTTGGTTGTGGAACGGGGTAGGCCAAGGGACGAAACTCAAATGATGCAAGAAACTGTTCGAAGTCTAGGCATAAGAATTTGACGTGCAACTATTGTAAGAAGAAGGGACATATTAAGGCTGATTGTTTCAAGTTGAAAAATAAACAAAAGGCGAATACGAAAGGTACTTCTTCAGAGAAGGCCAATGTGGCCGAATGTGACACGCTTGATACTCTTTGTACGGTGGACACCAATGTTGATACAAAGCATTATTGGTTGATGGATACGGGTGCTTATCAACACAAAATTCCAAATAGAGATTTATTTGAGACTTATGAGCCTATGGATAGTATGGTGCTCATGGGGAACAACTATATGTGTAAGGTTACTGGAATTGGTTTGGTGATAAATAAATTCTATGATGGAAAGATCCGAAGGTTGACGGGTGTGAGACATATACTCGATTTGGAGAAGAATTTGATCTCTTTTGTTTGTCTTGAGAAAAAGGGACGTAAGTTCCAAAGAGAAGGTGGAGTTCTTCGAGTTTCTAAAGAGGCTCTCATAATCATGAAGACAAAGAAGATTGGAACTCTTTATTTCCTATAAGGTTCCACAGTCATAAGCTCAGCCGCCATTGCGCATTCAATTTCTATCTCGGATGAGGATGCTATGAAGTTGTGGTATATGAGATTGGGGCATATGAGCGAGCGAGAAAGGACCATCTTGAGTAAGAGAGGCTTGTTGTGTGGCCAATGCACTGGCAACTTGGAGTTTTATGCGCATTGTGTATTTGGCAAGCATAAGAGGTTGAGCTTCTCCACGACCATTCATTCGACTAAGGGAACATTGGACTACATCCATTCGGATCTTTGGGGACCTTCTCGTGAGCCATCTAAAGGTAATGGTTCTTGTTACATGCTTTCTTTTATTGTTGACTTTTCAATGAAGGTTTGGGTTTATTTCTTGAAAGAGAAAAGCGAAGTGTTTCGTACCTTCAAAGAATGGAAGTCACTTTTGGAGAACCAAATGGGAAAGAAAGTCAAAAGGTTGAGAACCAATAATGGTTTAGAATTTTGTAACCGTAAGTTTGATGATTTTTGTAAGGCCGAAGGGATTGTTCAGCACAAGACGGTGGTCAACACTCCACAACAAAATGATGTTGCTGAAAGAATGAATAGGACACTACTTGAGAGGTCTAGAAGTATGCTTTCAAATGCAGGTTTGGGCAAGGAGTTTTGGGCAGAAACTAGTAAGACAACATGTTATTTGGTGAATTGATCTCCTACCACTTCGATTAAATTGAAGACATCCGAAGAAGTGTGGTTGGGTAAGCCGGTCGATTATTCAAATTTGAGGATGTTTGGTTGTCCCGCTTATGCACATGTGAACAAAGGGAAGTTCGAACCTAGATCAAAGAAGTGTGTTTTTATTGGGTATCCTGAAAATGTGATGGGGTATAGATTGTAGTGTCCTAAATTATCTAAGTTCCTCATTTCAAGAGATGTCATTTTCAATGAGTCGGCAATGTTGAAGGCAAAAGATGTTGCACTCAAACTGGCTATCAAGAAAAATGAGACAGTTACGAAAAAGGTGAAGTTTGAATTGTCGATCCAAGAAGGTGATGATCTGATATCACATGATGATGCCAATTTGGAGGAAAGCCAAGAAGAGGCACAACAATATGCATTGGCAAAGGATCGAGTAAGAAGAGAAATTTGACCACCAATAATGTATAAATACTCCAATTTTGTTTATTGTTTGGCAGTTGCCGAAGATGTGGAGTATAGTGAGTCGTCTTCCTACAAGGAAATCATTTCTTTTAAGGATGCAGCTGACTGAGTTGCCGCGATGAATGAAGAGTTACAATCGTTGCAACAAAATGACATTTGGTCTCTTGTGAAGCCTCCTAGTGGTAAGAGGATTGTGGGTTGCAAATAGGTGTTCAAGTGGAAGGTTGATGGCTCAAATCCCACAGTTTTTCAATATAAGGTAAGGCTTATGGTTAAATGATATAGTCAAGTTCAAGGTGTGGACTTCAATGATGTGTTTTCTCCAGTGGTCAAGCATACCTCCATTCAAGTTTTGCTCTCGATGATAGCAATGAAGGATTTGGAGCTGGAGCAAATAGATGTGAAAATTACCTTCTTATATGATGATTTGGAGGAGCAAATTTAAATGATTCAATTAGAGGGTTTTGAGGTTCCGGGAAAGAAGAACAGTGTGTGCCTTTTGAAGAAGTCCATTTATGGCCTTAAGCAATCATCGCGGCAGTGGTATAAGAAATTTGACTCATTCATGGTGAGTATTAATTTCCATTGATCCAATTTTGATAGTTGTGTTTACTTCAAGAAGTTGGATGGTAGTGATTTCATTTACTTGCTGCTTTATGTGGATGATATGTCAATTGTGGCCTCAAACTTGAAAGAAGTTAGGAGGTTAGATTTGGGGGCCGCCAAAAGGATTCTCGGGATGGAGATCACAAAGAATAGGTCCAAGAGAAAATTGTTTGTTTCATAAAAGAGTTCTGCCGAAAAAGTGTTTACACCATTTTGGCATGGAGAAGGCCAAGGTTATTTCAACTCCTTTTACGTCGCATTTCAAGCTTTCGGGCGCTTTAAGCCCAAAATCTGATGAAGAGAAGAAATATATGGAAAAGGTTCCATATTTGAATGCGGTCAGAATTCTCTTGTACTTAATAGTGTTTACTCGACCCGACATAGCTCAAGTTGTTAGTGCGGTAAGTAGGTATCTTACTTATCCCGAGAAAGGGCATTGGGAAGCAGTGAAATGGATTGTTTGCTATTTGAGAGGTACCATTGATGCTCATTTGGAGTTTGGTAATGGTAACAAGGCATTAACAGGTTTTGTGGATGCGGATTTTACGAGTGATTTAGACAAAAGCTGTTCTTTGACAGGATATGTTTTCACTTTTGGAAACTGTGCAATTAGTTGGAAGTCTACACTTCAAGCCACCGTTGCACTTTCAAGTACTGAGGTTGAGTATATGGCGATTACCGAGGCTATTAAGGAGGTTATTTGGCTCAAGGCGTTTGTTAGTGAGATGTCTTCTTTCAAGGGTCCGATCACGGTGTTTTGTGACAATCACCATTCATTTGACCAAGGACAACATGTATCATGAGAAGATGAATCACATTGACATTTGGTATCATTTTATTCGAGATGTGATCTCGGAAGGTAAGGTTTTTATTAGTATCAAGTCAAATCAGGCCGATATGGTTACGAAGCCTCTTCCGATTGCAAAGTTCAAGTTTTGCTCAAGTTTGTTGTCAGCTTGTTTCTAGCATATTGCTAGTGTATTTTTTGTTCACTTCAGATGCAATTTGGTTGAAGGTGGAGACTGTTATATTGTGAACCAAATTGCTAGTTGAGCCCATTGGGCTTTGTCTATATATTTTTTTGTCTGTGTACAATAATGATAGAGTTAATCTCAATATACATCATCTATAATCTCTCTACTTTTCTAGAACTCTCTCAGCTCACTCTCCCTTTCTCAATCTTACTAGTAGCTCTAACAAAACTCATTGGGTATTTCAAAACAAACTTGAAGAAAATGATAAGATGATAAGAACCAAAGCTAGACTTGTAGCTCAAGGTTATAATCAACAGGAAGGTATTGATTTTGATGAGACTTACGCACCTATTGCTAGATTATAATCGAATAGAATTTTATTTGCTTTTGCATGCTATAGGAATTTTAAATTATTCCAAATGGATATCAAAAGTACCTTCTTAAATGAATATATTTATGAAGAAATGTTTGTTAAGCAACCTCCAGGTTTTGAAGATAAAAATCATCCTGAGTACATGATGAAGTTGATCAAAGCTCTATACGGTTTAAAGCAGGATCCTCGAGCATGGGATGCGAGGTTAGGTTATTTTCTACTTGAGAATAACTTTGAAAGAGGAAAGGTAGATAAAACTTTATTTATTAAGAAAAAGGAAAATGATTTACTCATAGTGCAAATATATGTTGATGACATAATATTTGGTGCTACTAATCCATCCTTCAGTGAAGAATTCTCATCTTTAATGCAGGGGGAATTTGAAATGAGTATGATGGGAGAATTATCTTTCTCTCTTGGGTTACAAATTAAGCAAACAAAAAAAGAAATTTTCATTAGTCAAGACAAATACATAAAGGAACTCATATAGAAATATCATTTTAAGAATGCCAAACCAATAGGTACCCCTATGTATTCTGGAATTAAACTTGATAAGGATAAAGAAGGCAAAGATATAGATGAGACAAGTATAGAAGAATGATTGGATCACTACTATATCTTACAAGCTCAAGACCACATATTATGCTTTGTGTGTGTCTTTACGCACGCTTTCAATCAAATCTAAAAGAGAGTCACCTTTAAGCAATCAAGAGGATCTTTAGTTATCTTCGTGGAACTATGGAATTTGGATTATGTTATCCAAAAATTGATTCTTTTAACATAGTTGGCTATTGTGATGCAGATTATACAGGTGATAAAGTTGAAAGAAAAAGTACAAGTGGCTAATGTCAATTTCTTGGAGGACGTTTATTTTCTTAGTCATGCAGAAAACAAAATTACACAACGCTTTCGATAACTAAAGACAAATATATAGCTATTGCTAGCTGTTGCGCTCAAATCTTATGGATAAAACATCAACTCCAAGATTTTTCTATGAAACTTGATCATATTTCTATACTATGTGACAATACAAGTGCAATAAATCTTTCTAAAAATCATGTGTGTCATTATAGGACTAAGTTTATAGAAATAAAACATCATTTTCTTAGAGATCATGTTTTAGAAGGAACCATCGATCTTTTACATGTTAAAACTAAATATCAGGTTGATGATGTCTTTATTAAGCCACTTTATGAAGGTAGATTTTGTTTGTTAAGAAAAGAACTTGGTATGTGCAGATTATCTGATCTAAACTCTGTATAAAGATTTTATGCTACTTCTCTTTGCAGCAGGCTCCTTCTAATATGTTTTCTTTGGTAGGCTCCTCTTAGTTTAATAGGGTAGAATACTCGTATCTTAAAAAGGCAGTTATTAAATAGCATCATTTCAGCTTTTAAAAATGAGTTGTGCACCTCCCTGACAATTTTTCATACGTGATTGATAAAAGATACGCGGACTATCACATCTCCTCTAATAGCGTGTGCAATTGTTCTTTTTCACACAAAATCAACACCCAAGAAACGTTTAGTATATCTTGAGAAAGTTTCTTCCTTCTACTTAGCTTCGTTGTTCTCAAAAGCTCCATGTTTTTCCTCTCTACACCCTAACTCTTTGTTTCTGTTCAAATTTTCTTCTCAAATCTCCTAAAACTCACTAGCTTACTTGAAATGGCACGAACAAAATCCAAGAGACAAAAGAAAACCTTGACTCCTACTACTAGCCATGGCAAAACTCTCTACCATGAACAAGAGTTTAAAACTCTTGTTTCTGAATCTTACTCTCTGTCGCCAATAATAGGATCATTAAACACTCCTACTGAACATCTTTCCATCACCTCTGTTAAAAAGCCCCAAGTTTCAAAAGTATCTACTAAGGAGACTCCAAATGAAAGAAAGAGAAAGATTTTGGCTATGTTGTCTCTAGAAACAGAATCTGAATCATCCTCTGAATAAAATGACTCAACAATCAAGCAATATATCTCTAGCTTTGGTGAAGAAAGTTCTAATGGCTCCAACCCTAGCTCGTCAAAAAAAGAAGGAAAGAAAGAAGAAGAAAAAGAAAAAGGAACAACAGAAGAAAAGGAAAAAGAAGAAAAATCTTCTGATGAGGGGGAGCCAACGAAGAAAGTAAAATTCCTTTCAACTTCGCTGCCTACTCTCACTCTACCTACTCCTTCTTCTTTGCCTCTCAAAACTTTTGTACCACCACCATCTATTATTCCTCAACCTAATTCCGTAGGTAAGAAATTTCTTGAAGCACACTGAATTGTTCATAATGATGGCTCAGATAAAGAATCAGTTCGTTTAATAAGATGTCCACGAACTAGAGGAAGTGTTGCAAAGCAAGCTGAGAAAGTTGTTGAGAAAGAAAAAAGCCCTGAAGTTGAACAGAGGGAAGAAGAAAATTCTAGAAAGAAAAAAGGGAAGAAATAAGAAAAGGTAAAGTGCCTCTGGTTGAAGAGAATATTGAGGACCCCATTACTAAGAATGAGTAGTTTTATGAAGAAGCCATGTTTGAAGAAATTTCGAAGGCAAAAAGGTCAAAATTAAAGAAACATAAGAAAGGAGAGCCTTCAACATCGGTCAAGCTATTTCAGTCAATGGAAGCTAAAGCACGAGACAAAATGCGTTACAAGAAGAGAAAGGTGATTGCTGGATGCATTTTGCCTCCTATCCTATTCGATGACATTGGTATTCCCATCTCTCCCTATTTTCTTGCTGTTGATTGGGAGAATTTTTTGAATTTAGATGACATAGTGTGTGATCATTTAGTCAGATCATCTTACACACACATGAGAAAGGATGAATTTGATGGGAAGTTGGCAATCATCTCTTGGGTATGTGAGTGTGAGATCTTGATTACAGAGGAAATCTTGGGAAACATACTAAATATAATTCTCATAGGTAGAACTAATCTCTCTTATCATAAATGGGACATTATTGATCTTGATCTGGGAGAAATTGTGAACTTTATCTACTTGCACACTGAGAATGCTCATGAAGGGAGACCTTAGTGTAGACATTTGGATTTATTGCCATGATGCCTTACATCAATATATGCTACTTTAATTTTCCAAAGAATAGTTCAGTGGAAAGATGCAGTCTTCTAGACATATATGTGGTGTATAACCTACTAAAGGGCAATAAGATGAACCTTCCAGCAATGATCCTGCAATTTATGGCAGACAAGGGAAGTCATAAAGATACCACTGGTGGTCTACCATATGGGATGCTATTAACCAAGATTTTGCTTATTATGGAGTGTCTTTTGACAATATAGATTGGTATGAATTTGCAAAGTTTCATTCATCTATTCCTTAATAATTCGGATATACGCTAAAAGACAATGTATGGGTGGAGAAGAAAATAGAAAGAACATCAGACCTCTTGGGTCCTACCCCATAAAAATCAGCCTCTGCCATACTCCAGAGCACAAATGATAGGATTCTTCAACATCTGAGGGACATTTGCTCCAATCAAGGTCAAATGTATGGCCAGATCGACAGTATGCAAATTCAAATTCTTGACATACAGATTTTGCTTTGAAAATTTTCTAAATCTCCTAAATAATATTGTTGCCTTTTTGCATGACTCTTTTGTGCTTTTTTTCATATCCTTGTTGGCTTTTTTTCTTTTTAATTATAACAAAAGGGAAGAGTTAATGATATATTTGCTTTTGATGATATATCTGTGATATATTTTTACTAACGGTTGACATATTGTTAAACTAAATCTGTGTAATTTATATTTAAATATGTGATATGGATATCGCCCCAGTTATCTTACAAATGACAGGCTCTTTTCTTTAGAGGTCGTAAGAAAGGCTCCTTTTAATCATGATTGTAAGTAAGTACATATAAAGTTTACAGGCATCTTTCCAAATTCTTTATTATTATTTTAATTTTGAAAATATATCTATTGTTGCTTATTATCATCAAAAAGAAGGAGATTGTTAGCTAAAGGTTTAGTATTAATGATTTTGATAATAACTATATAATATTTCTAAATTCTAAATTAGAGTTATTTCCTTTTGTAAGTAATGATATAGTTATTAAAAGGAAATAAAATCATAGAAAAAATGCTTCCTTTCTTACAGAAATCTTCTTGATGAACTTACCTTATTAGAAATGATTTCACAATATCTGAAAGGATCTTACCAATCACATAAATTAGAAGATTCCAACTGAGATGATATTGCAGATTCGTTAGATGCAAAGTTAACTCAGAATAGAAACGAAGCAAAGAGTAGTTAAAGAAAATGTCTACTTAAGAAAGAGTCACTGTATTTGCGAAGCACACAGACAAACTTTTGATATACTTTAGCAGCTTCCATATTCTCAAAAGTCATATCTTTATTAAACTCCTTGTGTCTTAGAAAGTGAAATATTCTATTAAGAGAGACTGTTATTTCTTGAAGCTTACATTAAGTAAACCCTTTCTACATTTCTGTTGAAAGCTTGTAGAGGCTTGTTAACTACTACGAGTGTGGAAGGTTGAAGAACCTTGAAAAATATGTACTTGTGAACTTGAAGAGGCACACAAAATTTACTACTTCGAGTTTTATAATGAAATATTCAAGTTGAATACTTGGGGACTAGACGTAGACTTCGTTATAATTCGAACGAGTATAAATCGACTGTATCACTCTTTCTCTTTTAACTTTTAAATTTCTGCATTATAGGGTGTGTGTTTAATTTACAAGAGGCTCCTTCACTTTTAGAATAGGCTCCTTATATTTCAATATTACAAGAGATTTCTTTTTGATAGGCTGCTTTTGCTCTTTAAGCATTAAGAAACTCCTTTCATTTACAGACTTTTTGTTAAAATTTAGCAGGATCTTATTGTCTATATGAAGATAATAACTTGCAAAATTTTTAAGTCAGACATAATTATCTTCTCTCTTATGTGTGTTTGCTTTATCAGTCATCAATTGTATATAGCTTTTTCTTTATATTTTATAAAAAGATTGTTTTCGTAACTTTCGTAACTTTCTAGTCACAAAGGAGTAATCTTTTCAGTTGCTTCAAAGTCTCACTCTGATTTTAAGAAAATAAACTAACGTTCATAAAATTAGTAATAATGGATGTTTATTAACCAGATGAATGTATTATTGAATTGGACATTGTAAACTCTACTAAGTGATTATCCAACATATGATTAGTAGTGACCTACGGTGATATCTATTTTGAAATGTAGAAGTCATCGTCATGCCAGCTTTATGGTGCAACTTTTTTTAATATTTGTTTTCTAAGGGTAAATGTAAATTATAAATCACATTTTCAAATATATAAATATCAAATGATAAATTTCTTATATTTTAAATATATAAAAATATAAAACGTATTCATATTATTAGGTAATAAATAAATTTTAATAAAAATATAAATATACTATTATACTTTAATAAAATATGCATATAAATTATCAATAAAAGAAAATAATATTAAATATTTATTATTCAATATAAGTAATTATATATGAATAGTATAAATTAATAAAATATTAAAAAATAGTTATTCGTTTAATATGGTAGTAAACTAATTCAGTTGTAAAATTCTTTTTATTATGCAATAATAATAATAAATAAGATCTTTATTTTAATTCATTATTCAATTTATTATTATTATAATCAACTTGATTAATTTTTATTTTAGTAAATAAAATTATAAAATTATTATTTATGAAAAAGTATTATAATGTTTTAATTTATTTTTATTAATTATTAATAATATTTAAAATTTTAGTAATCAACAATTTATTAAGCAAATTTTAAAAATAACAAATTAAGTCTTTCAATTAATTTTTATTTTTATTACTATAAGTAATAATATTTAATTATGTTTATTCTTATACTCCTTTTTATAAAAATATAAAAGTTTTAATCTTTAATAATATAAATTAATATTACATATTTTTATAAGTAGTGATACGTAAATATGGTTAATTAATTTATTTGACATATAGCATCAATGTTATTTGTTAATTTTGAATTAACTCCTTGTAACGTGAACGTGACCATTTTAAAAGAAATTTAAAATATTATGTCAACGAAAGTTGACGTTAATTCTAAACTTTTTACAAAATAAAATTTCAAAGTACAAGGCAGAGTTGGTGTCAAGCTTTTCTTTTTTATGGATGTGATGATGAATCGTACAATTAATCTACTTGAGGTGATTATATTAACTGCATTCAACGCCTACTTATTCGAATCAAATTGTTGCTAAAACCTGAGAAAATTATTATTTTTTAAATTCTAGATTTCGTTAGTTAGTCAAAAATGATTGCATCAATTTGTCATTATGTGTATTATCTTTAAAAAATATTATTCTTAAAAATATATACGAAATGAGATTTAATAACTCCTTAAAATTCTTAAATGTTACTTAAAAGCTTCTTGAATCTTTTAGCAACAAACAGTTACCTAAACCTGGGCAATTATTGCGTACATAAAAGGATGAGTTGCATAAAAAGATAATTAACGATTTGACCTGATTGAAATCTCAAAGAAATAAGCGTACATAGAAAAAGAAAAACCCATGGAGCAATAAATACAATCCATCCAAACTGTTGTCTCGCTCTAAAAATGTTTTTGCATTCGCTTACAGTTCCATGTAACAAAATTTTCCTTAATTACACTCGGAACTCATCCCAATCGCCTATAGCCAATCAATTTTCTCATGAAAGAATTCAATTCAATGATAATTTTAAGGTACATTACCCCATAGGTACAAAACCAATCAAAAATTGTTACGGTTTCATATCCCTAAGATGGTCCTAATTTGATCTGGAGGATGCCTTGCAAGTGATTTGGGGTCCGAGTATCCATTCTTGGGATCCATTATTGCTGTGTAAATAAGCTCGTAAGCTTCAGCAAGTGATCTAGCCACCTGGAGACTAGCTTCGGAACGTAATTTTGGAACTTGCATCTGCTCAAACTCAGGAAGGGAACTCTCACTTCCTAAAATAACGCCAAAGAAAGCCTTCAAACACTTAGAAAGAGAAGTCGGGGACGTTTCTTCAACCTCTGCCAATGGAGAAGTACTTGCTTCCTTGTTCAGTGAATTTCGGAAGTGGTGCATATTCTGTAACAGCCCACATCCGTTTAGTATAGCGTCAACTTCTTTTTCGACAAGAGTGTTTAAGTGACTATCAATCATTGCCCCAAGTTTCTGCACGTATTCAGCCGCAACCTCGTTTCCAAAAAGTGGTTGTTGGATGGCACTCAAACAATTGACTAGGAATATCTTGGAAGGTGTTTCACTATTCTGCATAGTTTCAAGACAAGACACAAGGAATTAGACTCTGATGTATTATGCACTAGCAACTTATAACTTGGACGAACTACCAAGACCAGGTAGTAATAGCGTAATTTTAGAAAGCTCCATGAACTAGCCATAAAATTTATCAATATGAAGTCTGGCATCAAAAGGAATTATGAAGGTGAAGGGCAAAATTAGTCTGAGATGTATGCACTACTAAAGAAACAGTATAGGTGACGCTCAAAACCAGATCAATAAAAATACCATGAAAACACAAGTTACTGGAACTCTAGAAACCTGAGGAGACGAGCCAGAGCTGCTATTTGACAAGAGGGCATCAACTGACGATTTACTTTTTAGGCCTGACTCAGAACTCATTCTTCTTCTTGACGAGTGGCCAGCACTTTTGGCCTTGTGTGCCTCGGCTGCCTGCTCACACATCTGCAATGTATGAAGTAATTCAAATATTCGTCCTATAATAGCAAACATTAATCCTCAACCTTCGCAGCTATGCTAAAGAACCAAGTCAAAATGGGCAAACCAACAAACTTGAAAACCAGATTCCAGTATCTTTAAACAGTGTGACCAAAATCTGGTTCTTCATAAATTGATCTCATCAAGGAATTAACCAGTAGTATGAATTCTCCAAAAGTTAATGCATAGTAAACGTATATTCTCTTTCAACACCCAGTATTACAGGGTTTACTTAATCAAAACACCAATTCACATGGTACAAAAGCTCCATCTTTTAATGTAAAAAGGGAAGTATAGACCAAATATATCCCATCAGGACACAAAAGTAGTGTTAACAGTTTGTCTGGCAAGTAAAACTTAGACAGTTTGAATCAAGCTTATCAGCTAGTTACTAAGACCACATGTTTGACTCTCCTAGGTAATCATCCATGAGTTACAGGCTTTATTTAGAGAGAGTCATAAGGCTTCTTTCAGTACTTACATGACCATTATGTGCAAGGGCTAAGATTTGATACCACGCACCAACAAAACTGATCTGCCTTACTTACAATCTAAAAGGGTCATAAGTTCGATCTTAATAATTAATGAACTTGCATCTCATTTTTCATCAATATGCCCAGAGCAGATTCCATTTCCCAATCTTATGCATTCTAATCACTTTGAAATGAATTTCATCCAGATATGACCTAAATTGTAAAGGTTGCATGCTTTTGGAAAAATCAATGTCTAACATCTGCAAGATGCACTCAAACCAGCCTACCAGAATTAGGAAACAAAAATTAATGATGCATTACCAGAGTTAGGAAACAAAAATTAATGATGCATGACATTTAAATGAATTTTTTTTAAGAGCAAAATACACAGATTACTTTAGACCTTCATGTCATACATTTCAAAACTTTAGCAATGACCAAGCTTGATGAGAAGTAAAACAATTCATAAATTTGGCAAATGGAGGTTACCTGAATGATAGGATCAATTAAAGCGGAAAGAACTGGCCCGAAATCAGGCTTTTTCCCTAAAGCAGGAACCATCATGCTATTATGTGTGTCGATTATCTCAAGCAGAACAGAGACTCCTTCCCTCACTGCCTGTGGGGGAGAAAGATCAACAGCAACAAGAGGAGGATAACGTAAAAGCTTTTCCCCTCTACTTCTCAGAATGTCAAAAACCGTCTTCTGCGCAGCATCTTTGAGTACCCAAAGTGTATTACAAAGAGAAGTATCTCTACCAAGCAAACCTGATATCTAGAATATGACATAATGATTTTCATCAAAGGATGCAAAAATGTTATTAAAAAAGCAGCAGATGCAGTCTAACTCACTGTGTAGCAGTAGAATTCCAGGGTGTTACTTAGTTTGTATGCAACTATAAGACTAGGCTGTGACTGCAAAACTTGCTCGACTCTAACTTTAAACGGCCTGCAAACTCCTTCAAAAATTCTATCAAGAACAAATGTCAAGTCTGATTCTGTCTTGCCATTCCCGTTCTCTGAACTGTTGGACAAATGATTCACAGTTGATTCGTTATCAACCACTGCATCTGGATCTAGAAGCCCAAGAACGAGCTCTCTTTCTGATGCCAATGCCTGCACACAAACAGATTATTGTTTTCACATAAATAGAGCATATAAAACAGATAAAAATGGTTGAATTTATAAAGAAATAAGTCATAATATAAATGTGAACTCGTCCAGAAAAGATTTCAAGTCAAACCTGATGCAACCATCCAAGCATGTCCCCTACATATCTTAAAGGGTCATGTGCATGAACCTCTATTGGTCTTGGCAGTCCTCCGGGTCCTCCTCGTGTAAGAGCACTTATAAATCTTCTAAACAGTAAGTTGTGTCTCATATTTGCCACCTGTTTGAGAAAAACAAGAGAATTGTCAAGCATAACTGTCTAGATATATGTCCGAAGTAAAAGGTATGCAATTTTAAACCTTTTACAAATAATTAATAGGATGGCAATCACCTCTTCAGCACAATATTTGAAAAGGACAGGCCTTTCCTTGAGACATCGAACTGCTGTTTTCAAAAGATCATCAACTTCAGGATTATCAGTGTCCCCCAATTTCCTACACTCTGCCTGAACCCACCTACATATAAAATGCAAATATCATATATATAACATATACGTGATGGATAACTAACATAATTATAAAATACAGAACTTTTAAGAATGAATAGCAATATGATGAACATCTTGCACGGAACATAACTTGCAACAGCTCTAGTAAGCAATTTTATATTTCCTACATTTGAAGAGCTCCAGAGGAACATCCTGTCTAATTCAGGGTCTAAAAGAAGAAATCTGTATCTATAAATCTTATCATTACAGCCTGTTAGGCTTAAGACAACCCAAAATAGCATCAACGAATAATTAAGTTACATTTCCAGGAAACCATGATCAGTCTATTATTCCCCATTATGCAAACAATGGCCTCTTTCAAACAGCTCAAAATGGCAATTAAATGGATTACTAAAAAAATCCACATATGCATTGGCCTTCAACTGTCAAATATCAAGTCCAAAAATAAAAGAAACGGGGACGAGTAATTCATATCAAATAAGTTCATATAGATATTCACCTGCATAGACGTTCATATGCCCCTTCTTGGTACACAGCCATCATATCCATCAGCTCCAAACCAGCTCGCTGTAAAAGAACCCTCACGTCAGTAACAGAGGAAGTACTTGGTTACCAGGGGAAAACGAAGATGAATAAACAAACAAATTTGCCAAACAAAACAAGTTATTAATGTATCCTGGCACCAGAAAAATGGAGAAGGAATATCATACCATTTCAACCACGAAAAGTATAGCTATTAACTACTTGAAGTATCACTATCAAGTAGCAGACAATATTTGGTAATTTGCATACCGAAAAAATCTGGATCTCAGGCGACATACGAAATGTACAAGTGACATGCACAAAAAAAGATCCAACAGAACCAAACAACCATTGGCGGAAATAGTGCCACAGTATACCTGGTGATGAGTCCTAAGTAGAACTTTGCAGTTGGCGTGGATTTCCTGAACATGAGAAAGTGCCTTGAAGAAATTCTCATTAAGTTCCTGATCCCTCAGCGCATTTATCTGAAAATACAAAATGAACAGAAAGAACATCTGAGCTTAACTATCAATATAATCAACATTAGACGATGCCTTAGAATTTTCAGAGAAAGAAAACCTCATCAGGGGAGAGTTGATAATCACGAAGGAAACACGAAACAATCTCTTGCCTCTGATTAGTAACATCAAGTTCCTGCTTCAGCCTCTCTGTAGTACTAATAATATCCCCAGTGCTAGCACTGCAACTGTCCAAAGCCTTTGCAATGCTATAGAAACAAAATAAGAACACAAGAAGCAAGTAAACAAGTAACAACGATCTGATCATACAGTTATTCACTAAATCAAGATTCGGTGGCCAGCAACATACTTGTCGCAGCATTGAGCGAGCGAATTAACCTCATCCTCCACCCGATCCAGAGCCTACAAAAAAAATCAACAGTAATTCGTAAAAATTAAAAATTGGTTCACAAAAATTGGAGAGAAACGGAAAGAAAGTGGCACCTGTTGAGCGGAAAGAGCGGCGTGAAGAAAATCGCGGTTAATCTGGAGAGAGCGCTTCTCAATGGTGGATCGAAGGTTGCGACGAGCCTGAGGAGTGTTATCGGTGTAGAATGAGGAGAGAGTGTTGAGAGAGGCCACCAGATCTGGAGTATCGGTTCTGCTTTCTAGCACCTTCTTCAGCTTCCGAGACAGTCCCGGCGCTAATCCCACTGTCGTCCCCATTTCTCTCCGGCAACTGCAAATAGTGCAGTCTCTTTTCTTGTTATATACTTGTGAATAAAATTCACGAATTTGTAATAATATTTATCAACTGGAAACAGAAATACGATACGAAACAACACTAAAAAGGAAATAACAAAAATGGATGAACCATTAAAAATAATTATAAAGCCTAATTCAGACAATTCTATTGAGATTTAGTTAAATAACTATAAACAATTCTTTTTCTAATCATTATTCTCTTCTAAGTTTAATAACAAAATAGTGTTTGGTTCATTTTATTTTTAGAGTCAACTTATGCAACAAATATCCTAATAAAATATTATAAAAGTCATTTTACTATTAAAACAAAAGATTTTTATAATACTAGTATTATAAATTTATGAGTTATGCAATAAATATCGTAGTAATATTATAAAAATCATTTTATTATCAATATTATAGTGCTAATATTATCCAAATTATTTAATGATATAATTTACAAAAATTCAAAAAGAAATTATCAATTATAAGTTAAGAGTAGAGTAGAGTAGACTAAAGACTAAAGTTAAATGAACTGGCAAAGACAATAATTTAAAACTTGTATAAAAACACACAAGTAAATAATTATGTCTTTAGTTGCTAAAAAAAAAAGCAAATCATATAGAAAATAAGTAAATCAATAGATTAAAGCTTACAAACTCGTAGTAGAGAATAGATGATAGTTAATTGTTATAACCTGGATTATTCGTACCACTTTATCTACGTGTAAAAGTATTATTATATAAATTTTCCTTTATTATGCAACAATTGCATTAATTGGATGTTAAACACGTGATAATCAATAATTAAATATATCTTCATCATCGAAATTTTTTTTCAATTCAGTTGAATGGTTGTTCGTAGCAATACTTGTATTAATATAAAAAGGCAACATAAGATAAGAAAATATAATTTAAAATTTGTTAAAATTATTGTGTTAAAACAAAATTAATATATCATAAAGAATAGAGTTTATCCTCAATATCTTCATCATTTAACTAACTTTAGGTACAAATAATAGTGCTATGATAAAGTCGGCATGATAAGGATTTATTATTCAATTGCTATTTCTAAAAGCAAACTTCGAAGCAATAGTAGATGTTAGAATTGTAGCTAAATTCTCTGTTTATGATTAATATTAATTTCAATCCTTTAAATGTGAGTGAAAAGATGGGGAGTGGTAAAAATAGGACACCCCGCCAAAGTTAATGGCGGAGTTGCAAGGTGGCAAATACCCCGCCGTTTTGGATGGCGGGGTCGAATGAGTCACCCCGCCATTGGGAATGGCGGGGTACGCCTGCCCACCCCGCCATTGGAAGTGGCGGGGTGAGCAGGAGGCAGCCAGCTTTATTGCTGGCTCCCTACCTCGTGAGTACCCAGGAGCCAGCATTATTGCTGGCTCCCTGCCCACCCCGTCATTCCCAATGGCGGGGTATGGCAGCAATAATGCTCGCCCCGCCATTCGGAATGGCGGGGTGAGCACTATATATACCGAATGGCGGGATGAAACTCGTCATTCGGCCTTAGGAGAGCAAAGCAGAATTCTTCATACAGGTAAGATTTTGTAGATTTTTTTTGTTACTCTTTGTAGTTCATTATTTTTTGTAGTATAT
>JANQBM010000001.1:18518102-18528417 GCA_025594535.1 Erythroxylum domingense | reverse complement strand
TTTTTGTCCACCCACTTCTTTTCACTCACATTTCAAGGATTGAAATTAATATTAATCATAAACAGAGAATTTAGCCTAGAATTGCTTAGACATCTCGTGCAGTTGCTTACATCATCAAAAAATCACTTATACAGTTCTTCCACTATAGCAATAAATTGAACTCTACACCTTCAATTTAGTAGTAACATCTGCATCCAAAGAGTTGTCTAACTCTATCCTATCATAAGAAGTCATAAACTTTTTTTTTCTTTAATGAGTTTTGCAATTGCAGGTTTCACACTGTTCCAAGATGAAGTTGGAGCTAAACTATTACAATCCTAAATTTTGTCCAATTTTACTTGATAATCATTAAACAAATCATACATTCTTTAATGACATCAACAAACTTTTGAGACTCATCACCATACATGTTATAATAAAAATAAAATCCTTATATCTTATATCTGGGTCCAACTTAAAATTGACTATCAAAGTATTCCCAACCATATACTAGTAAGAATTGAGCTTATCCATTATTTACTCTCCAATAATATAAATTACCTTATTGGAATCAAATACCCAATAAAATATAGCTTTTTGGATCTTGCTTAATGTTTTATTCCTAAGTGCAACTCAGTAGCAGTGTAAAATATTTCTAACGTCGCACAAAATATAGCCAACTCTTGTTGCTCTTATACTAAGAATCTTTTTGCCTAGCCTGCTGAGCACCTTAACATATTGAGTCACGTTCTTTAAAATCTTAAAAGTTGATTTACAATCGGTAAGACAATCCAATACTAACTTCTTCGCACAAGGAATGCGAAGTTGTCGGGTAGCTTCATCAAAATTTTCATCTATTTTGGGTGTTACACTCCAATATACTACATTATGATAGATTAACTTTACTGCATCCTTTATCACCTCCAACTTGTCCTTCACAATCGAATTCATAATATGCGCAAAAAAAAATGCATATAAAATAGCATCCCATTAATCAACAAGCTCCCAACTTGTAATTTATTCTTCAACTTTTCCATCTTTACATCATTCATGATATAGTTATTGAGTGTTATGGTAGATAACTTGGTATCGCTATTTCAATTCATTAAACAATCGACTAATATGATTGTTAATTTTTTGCTTATATATGGTGCCAACACATAAATACATTTAAACTTACGAACAAATATCAATTATACCATAATCAATAAATAAATGATAACAATATTAAAGAATATAATTTACCTCAGTATTAGATTGCACAAGTTTCAGTTATTATCAATGTAATGAGTTGTCACTACCATATAACCCTTCTTTTAGTTATCAGTTGTCCACATGTCTAATGTGATGGCAACCCATTCATCAATAATCAACAATGTCTTTAATATTTCTTTCTTTTAATCCTTGTATATCATGAAAATTTCTTTCTTTAAGGTATTTTCAGTTGAGATCTTGAAGGTCAGTTGGAGTAAGGTGACAAACATCCTAAATATTTTACTATCGACCATAAAAAGTGACTGTTCAATACCAATGATTGTATTAGCTAGTAAAAATTTTGATTTATTGTTGTCATAAGCTGTGGTAGTCATTTATTCTTCTCTCTCATTAAGTTAGAGGTAGAAAATGTCTAACATCTTAGTACAAACTTTTTTCTATTACATGACTCTATAGGTCTCTTAAAGTGAGAGATTCCACCTTTTGAATTCTTGGCCATCATCTTGTGACAATATTTACATTTGGCCTTCTCCATGTTGTACATCGATCTAGTCTTGTTGAATTGATTCCAAACATCACTTCTCAATATACCTGCTTGTTTAATATGAATTGTTCCTTCACCACTAATATGCTACCTGATACCATATTAGAACTCACCATTGAAGGAATATGTTCATCCAACTGAAACAATCAACATATATAAATATATAAGTTATTCATGGACATTTACATGTATACATATACTTTAATGAACATTTAACATAAAGTATGCAAGATAATAAAAGCAATTGTTCTAAGTAGTTGAAACTCTTCAGGGAAAACAACACACTCGTAAAATTTAATGGATAAATGATAGGGGACATGTTTTGCTTTAGACAAACTAATTGGACCAAGCAAATATTACAAGATAATAGTAAGATCTAATTGGAATACCCATGTGTATATGTAGAAAATAATATGTTCGTTGTAATAATAGATGGTTCCAAGTTTGTACACTCTCGTAGGAATGGTTAAAACCATGCACAAACTACATTCTCAATAGTCAGATTCCATTTGTTGGGAATGGCAGGTGGAAGAATAGTTTAAGTATTTATTGTTTTGCTCCAAACTACTTGAAATGCTAACTGTATTGTATAGAAAATTAAGATGAAATCTAGAAAATTAATCCTTTGTGATTGTATTATACAGAAAATTAAGACGAAATATAACTGTATTATAATGGTGGTTGAGATGAAATTAAAAAAAATTATTTATGACAAGATAATTAATACTTTCTTTTCTATTTTAGTATGCATATATAAATTAGATGAAATTCTTATAGAAGAGTGATTTATGCAATTGTAAAACATTGAACATATTTTGCTTTCTAGTTGTCTACATATTCATATATATGATGAACGTGATAAGAAATATGTGACGAACCTAATAAGAATCATATGAGTTTCTATGGCCATAAGAACTTTAGAATATATAAAATTTTACCCCTCGAAGCCCAAAAGCTATCCTCTAATAAATTTAGCTTCCTGCCAAGTCTTTTGTTGACCAAAACATGCTTCAAAAATCCAATTAGATGCTTCAAACATTCAATTTTGTCAATTTCATTACTTCTTGTTCGTATAGAAGTTGCCCACTATAGTAACTGTTGGTTTATGCTTTACAGCCAATCGCTTTGGTTATAGTTTAGTGACAAATTATTTAAAGGCATTCTTTATCTTATACATGTTTAGATGTATATAATAAAGTCCATGAAATAATTGTACATTGCAAATAAAATTATAATGAGATTATAATTATGAGATTCATATTGTATTTATATATTATTCTTAAATATTCCTAGTCATTGTACTATTAAGATTAGACATTAATAAAACGTAAAAGGACTAGCATACGTTTTGTTTTTTCCTTATGAAGGAAGTAGTAGATCTTATAGGCTAAAATATAGAAATACTTAAACAAACGTGTGGGTGTTTGATAGAGAACAAGTTCACTTAACAGACCTAATATGAGAAATCCATTTGGAATATTACTTGTATATCTATAGAATTCTCATTGTGATGATTGTATAAGTGATCCTTTGACTTGAGCTCATTAAAGTTATCTTGTATGGAGATTGCTATATTTTGATACTACTTATGATTTATTTAATCATGGGTCATTTAATCGGTAGTCATTGGATGTAACATGAACTATATGGATATAATTGAGTGATTAAGATGGAATTCATCACTTTAAAGTAATTAGGGAGAATTTTTCGTTGTTCACGATTAGAATTGATTCAGGAAATCCTTGGCTAAGGTGAAATGATGCTTTGTAAATAGTTTACAAATATCATTAATTGAATCGATAGCTAATGATGGTCATTAATTGAATTGATAGCTAATGACGGAGAGCTAATATAATTAAACTCAAAATGAAGTAGACATTAATTTCATGCTCTATGTCTGATCGGAACATTGTATGATGAAATGATTGAATTATACAGAAAAATTATGCACAAAAAGGTTAGTCAAAACCACTTTGATATTCTTAAATATTTGGATAGTGATGATGCGTTGCTAGACGTCAATCTTAATCTATGATTATAAATTGTTCAATTAGAGAATTAAAGATAAATTAACAGTAGTTTTAATTTATCTAATTCTAATTGTGAATTGGAATTATATTTTATAATTATCACCAACATATTTGGGAACCTAATGGGTATCACATATAGAATAGGTTGAAGAGAGCAAAGTTAATTTAATCAAGTTGGACTTGATTGTAAAGTTTGAAAAACTTTATAATTAAATATGAAATATTTAATAAATAAGGATCAATATGAGATATTGAATCTTATATTTGCATAATTGGTATTTAATTACTATTATTTGTAATTCTAATTAAAGTTTAATTGAAATTAGAATTCACTTTCAATTAAATTACTAAAACGTCCAAAGCTTATTATAAATAGACTTAAGCTCTATGGAGCTAACACTTCTTACTTAACCCTCTTTGTAAGAGTTACAGAGTTCTCTCAACTCATTATGTAGATACCGTTAGAGGCCGGACATTTGTGCGGCTACGGAGGTTGAAACGGATCGGTTTCGAGAACGACTTCGAGAGATATGATGAGATAAATATCAAACTTCGGAATAAGGTACGAATTAAGTTTCCACTTTATTATGATTTATGTTAATCATTTTATAGAATTAAAGAGATCTTGATTTTCGAGAAATCAAAGATTGCAAAAAAGTTTGTAATTATTCCGCTACAGTTAGGTCAGATCCTGGCCTGATTTTCCATCAGTAACAACACATTTACATGCCTATATTTGTAGGAAGTCCTAACACAATAACATGTTTTTTTTGGATTTAGAAACTTCTATAACCATAAGCGAAGTCTCAACATAATAACACGCAATAAACAAGAATAGAAAATTCACCTTTGTAATAAATTAAAGTGTTATATATATATTTGAGGCAATTATAATATCGTATATGGAGATGAAATTCGTGTCATTAACTTATTGGTAGTCCTCTTTTAATATTAAAAATGCTTTTAGGTTTTAACTTGAAATGAAATGAAGAATCAAATGAAAATTTCTAGGGTGTCTTTAAGTCTTAACAACATATTAATGAAGTTGCGAGGCTTTCAACATCATGTGTTTGGGGAAACGCAATTAGGCCCAATTTTTAAAAGGAAGGAGCTGGAAAGCCCGCTCACATTCCCAATAATTTAAGTGATCGGAACCACATTGTCAAAAACTCTTGTTTTATTGTTCACACGTCTTTTCAATCTAATGATTCTAAGTGTTAAAAAGAATGTGACTTTTGCTTCAACTGAACTTATTCTTTCAAGTCTGCCCCAGCCCCCATGACACGTAAACTAAAAGTAATTCGAAATCAGACATTATACATTTAGAAGATCCAGTCGGTTCAAACACTGGGCTGAGATGAAATGGGTCAAGTCTTTTCCAGAAGAGTTATATTACATGGTTGATTTGAGAGACAATATTCTTCATTAGTTTAAAGATGTTCGATGCTCATGGTCATGGATTCAATTCAATACAAACAAAAAGAGACAAGTCAAAATATTCTGTACACGCACACAAGTATAGGTTGCCTGCGTCTTGTCATAAAAATTAATTAAAATTCAATTTCATCAAGACTTAAACTCGGGAGCTTTATACAATATATAAATATAATTAAATAGTAATATCAATCTAAATCTACAAAATTATAATAATATAAATTATAATGCGTCCATCTCATCTCATTCAAGAATATTAACTTGAGAATAAAGGTAGGTAAATCTTAATGTAATTTTAATTATGAATAAAAAATTGAAATTAGGAAAGTGATCATATGCTTACGATTTGGAATGATAAGCAAAAATGGGGGTGGTAAAGTTGATGCGCATGCTTCTATAGAAAAAAGAAGAGGATTATGCCAAAAACACTATCAAAGCAGACAATGATTTTGAGTTATCATAATATCCCCACTTTGAAGTATGAACAAACCAAACCTCAGAGCCGCATTTTTCTTCCCATGTATCGCTCTTTCTCTTCACTCATTACACCAATTTCCGAACAAGCCCTCCATTTACACTAACATAAACAGTTATGTAAATTATTGCTAGCTAACTAGCTAGCCTGGACGATTTTAGAATTAATATGGTCAGTATTGATATCATTATTATTTTTATTATAAAGTATGTTATTAATTTTACATCATCAAAATTTAATCTTATATTATGATTAAATTTTAAAATAGTTTAAAGTTAAATAATTTTTAATTAAAATTAATATAAAAATAATAACTTTTAAAATTTTTTATATTTAAACATAAAATATTTTTAAATTTAACTCTTTAATTTTTATTAATTTATAAATTTAATATGATACTTGTCAATATTTTACGCATCAACAACACAACTTGAAATTTTACGGTATATTTCGGTGCAATACAAAATAATTTTGTATTAATAACTAGTATGGTATGAAATTTAGAATATTGCGCAATCTTTATTTAGCATTGGCTTGACCTTAACCTGATGTTAATAGATTAAATCCGATTTAATCAAGTTTAAGTTTGAATTTTAGATTCGAATATTTAAACTAATTTTATTTAAATTTAATAAATTGTTAGACTTGAATAATTATAATAAATTTTAATTTAAAATAGCATAATAAAAATTAATAAATTAAATTAAAATTGATTTAATTCGATATTAACTTTTTAAATTGTCAATCATAATAACCACAACCAATAACATATTCGTAGTCTCTAAACGTGCAATCTTAGTCGATAGAAGTTGTAGAACAAAGGAATTCAGATTTTAAAACAAAAAAAACAGAAAATTAAGGATATTAAGCATAAGTGATAAGACTATAATTAAGAGAATAAAAAACACTATGTCCGATAACATTTTTAAAGAAAAAGAGAAGATAAGTAGATGAGTCTTTGGGGTATATTATTCTAGTCGCTTACATGTCGTCGTGATGCACCACCTTTTTAACTTTTTCTTTACCTTACATAAATACTATCATTTCTGTCCACGAGGCAGGGGTGACATGGTTGACGGTTCGGTATCCATCTATCCTAGGCCATAGATCAAAAGCTTATCATCAGTCAAGCAATGGAGGAGGATGTAGCTAATAAATAAGCAGTCCCCCGCAAGACTATACGTGTAACTTACATGTATATCTTTGCTTTATAGCTTTGTAGATTTTACTAGCTTTTATATGATAAAACGTAAGTCATGAAAAAAAATTAAAGAAGCAGAACATGGGCATCATGTTTTTGGCAGTCATTGTCGGGATCAGATATCTTCTTTATCGTTCTTCCACTACTTGTGTCCGAATCATCATTTCCACTTTTTATTTCCTTTCCACTCTTCGTGTCACAGTACACAATTCAAAGCTTTCTTGACTTGAGTTGGAATTTATGTCCTTTCAATAGTGTTTGGTTTTGGCTATCACAAAAGTGAGATTTTGCATTTCTCTTAAACAAAACAAAAAAAACAAATATTTGGATGCTAAAATGCAAATAAAAAGTGAAAAATACGAATAAACTAAATGGTATAAGATTATGGTTATGATGCATCATAATTTGGTATCCACTAGCCCTCAATAACACAAAACAAGGAGTTGTAATAATCAGTTCTAAACAAATTCAATATAACATCATTAACTTATAATTCTTCATCGTTAAACACTATAAGA
This sequence comes from Erythroxylum domingense, assembly GCA_025594535.1. Classification (NCBI taxonomy): domain Eukaryota; kingdom Viridiplantae; phylum Streptophyta; class Magnoliopsida; order Malpighiales; family Erythroxylaceae; genus Erythroxylum; species Erythroxylum domingense. The sequence goes on along the minus strand of JANQBM010000001.1, from coordinate 18,521,021 downwards.
ACTTCGACGAAAACAGCCAAATACACTACTGTTGAAAGAGCATTTACAGAAGTTGGGAAGTCATAGTCATGGTGATGATTTTTAGAGAAGGAAAAATTTATAGCATTGATAGAATAGCAAGTGCACCTGATGTTAAAATTATGCAAATTACCATAAATTGATGCAAGAAAAAAATAATCCAGTAACGTTTCGATGTAGAAAAAGAAAAGCGAAAGTTGTTTAGTCATTTAGATAGAATTTGTAGCTTGCAGCGGACAAGTAGTGATGCAGACAAAGTCTTCTTCTACATGCCTAAACCTAAATCGATTGCAGTATCCTAAGTAGATACTAGATGAATATCTGAATCCATGTTTAAATATGATGCTAGATATATAATAATACATAGGCCCGTGGAGCTGTATAATATAATATTTCAACTCCACTCCATCCATTCCCTTTTTTTCATTGAGAGCATGCAACTTGGTTTTATAAATTAAAACTGCTAATCAACTGGTTATAATATTATTAGCAACTGTCAATGTCTAATCATGATTATTTAATGATTCCCACCACCCATTATGCCTTACCTTTTCGGAAAAATAATGTGGTTGGAGATAATGTAATAAACGTCAGTTTTGAAGGCAATCAGCTGGCCTCCTGTCTCCATCAACCGAAGTGGTTCTCTACCATTCACAAAATTATCCTTTTACATCATATTCTAATCAACACCCCAGCACTATACATGAACATGATGCTTTGAATTCCTGATAATATCGACTTTTTAACCTTTCTCTTTCCTAGCTATTTAGGTTATATAAGAATTTTTGTAGGTGAAGGAGGCAAAACCAAGAAGTACTATATCACGTAAGATCAACATGAGTTGGAAAAAGAATGAACCTTCAAAAGAGACCGCTCATCTCGTGCAATTATATGGTAGGAAGGAAGACATTTGTATATGTCTAGAATCAGGTACTTTTACCTAATTGATTTATCTCACCATTCAATAGAAATTGGGTGGAGGGAAGTGACCAACGCAATGCAGAAAATTGTGGTAGTGTGATATAACACTTAAAAAGAGACGATGGAGTTGGGAGGACGACTCGTGGCACGCACTCCCGCAATTGGAATGAATTTCAAATAACATAATAATGACAACATAGATTGCGTTTACGAAACTCAGTTCACTCACTCCATCACTTTGGGGGGTTTTAGGAGCTTAGGAAGATCTACCAAATCATTTGGTGGATGATCCAATCCTCTTCCACTACCACTCATCCTTATTCTTCTTTCCTTCTGTGTACATATTATTATTTCAATTCCAAACACCTAATTATGCTAACTCTCCATACTCTAGAAACAAGCTTATGTAATGTACACTTCTTCTGTATGTCATACCACTCGAGGTCGTGATGAGGTATTATGGGTTCCTCAAAATAAGGATAATGAATATAAAATTCTCATTTCAAATTAGAAATAAAAGGATAAAGAAAAAAAAATAAAAAGTAACAATGGTGAGTTTGACATGGGTAGCATGAATATAAAGAGGAAAATAAAATAAAAAATTTCAACTAATCAAAATTATTTAATATTCCACAACTTTTTTCTCATAAAAAATGACATCATGATCGTCAACGCCCAGTTAAAGTCTCGCTAAGGTACGGGAAAGACAATATAATAAAAATTTATCCTTTAGTTGTAAATTATTGCTAGGTATGCTTTCTAGTTAGCTATATCGATATTGTTGTGTTTATATTAACCAAAACTTCTGAGTTTAATTATCATGACGAGTGAATGAGCAAGGGGTGTATTGATTATAAAAAGTAACAGATAGACGCTAGAAATGCCCCAAAAGCCAATTAGAGCTTAGAAGCCAGTACTGGTTTTCTAAATCTTGTTTTTGAAGCTACCGATCGTCTTCTTCTATCTCTAACGACAGTCTAACAGTAAAGTGGTCTTAACAAATCATGCCTAATGAGAATAAAATAGATAATATAAGTGTTGGTTGCTTAGTGATGCCGCTTGCACCAATAGACTAACCTTTTAATTTGTGCTCCATTTAGCTGTAGATTTATAGTTTCTAAAAAGTGCACAAAGAAAGCTACATACTTACTCCCCTCTTAAGAGTTCTACCTTAATAGAATGAAGGGCTTGCTCAAATGATTAACACAAGGATAATAAAATGATTCCACCATATATATATATATATTATACAATTTATGCGCGCTGCTCGAGTACATAAGATGATTATTATATAAATGTGAAGTAAATAAAATGCTTTTGCGCCGCATGTCTACTTATTTGTGCTTTGTTAAGAGCTGACGTGTGGTTGATTACTACGAAAGTAACTCCACTCAGCTATTCAAACCTAGACTAGTAACATTTTGTTAATTATTGAAGCTAACAAAGAACAAAAACTTCCCACTAGGTTAAGGTTGCTGAAACATGCTTCATTTATTCAAAACAAGAAAATGGGGCGAAAGCCACCTGAGGTGAAAGCAACGTTATTGCTAATTCCTCGTAATTAAGAAACGGTTTTGAGATGGCTCTTGTTTGAATCTCATAGAGCATTGTTAAGTTGAGTGTTTGTATGATGTAAGCACATATATCTAACATTATATATTTACACTAAAATTAAACTCACACTTCTAGACCAATTTCTTTAAAGTTTTTATATTTTATTTAAATTGATATAATTAATTATGTGATGTTATAATTATTACTTTATAATATGATTTTATAATATTTATTTTATATAAATATCTTTATTTATATCTTATTCATAATAGTTTAATATCAATAATAGTACATTAAAAATTATATTTTGATATGTCTAAACTTATTTTAATATATAATTGATGGCGCGTAAATAATCATTTATATATTTGTGAATTGATTTTAATTATATATATTTATTATGTTTAAAATTTAATATTAATTCAT
>JANQBM010000001.1:18484597-18511587 GCA_025594535.1 Erythroxylum domingense | reverse complement strand
TAAATAACATTTAAGAGTTGTATTTCTTCTTCTTTGTAATTTCCACCTTTTGATTAAATATATTACTTACTTACTTTCCAAAAAAAAAAAAAGTCTTATCTTACTAGTTTAGCCTTATCTAAATTTATCTTTATTATTGAAAATTGAGTTGATAAGTGTCTAATCTTATGTTTTAATATTGTGAATGAGATTTTAAAGATAATGTATTTTTATTTTTATTTTTTTTGCCTTTATCCTTTGGCATATTTTTAACAGATTTCGAATATCCGTATAAAATAAAGTTTGACAAGATAAATATAACCCATAATTACTTTAGGAAGTCAAAATTACAGTATCGTCCGTATAAAAAGTAAAAACACAATGTAGAATATATAAAAAAAACACACACAGGCACATTGCTTAATTTGTTCAAATTGTTTGTTCGGCATCTGGTTCTCGACCATCAAAGAGACCATTATGAATCAGAACATTATCGGGCCGACCACCGGCATTATATTTTTGGAATTCTTATAATGTAGCTACTGCAGAGTAGAGACTTCCTTGTGCAAGTCTTTAATTATCGGGTAAGCTAAGCAAAGTCCGGCTATTAAGTTTTTATGTTTTTTTATATTAATTTTATATCTTCAAATCTCTTTTAAAAGGAAAAGAGAACTTATTCTCTTTAGTTTCTTAACACTAATATAGGCCTATTTTTAACTAATTTGGGAAATTGATTAATTCATATCCACGCAAAATTGGTCCGAATGTCACCTTAACCATTTCAAAGGAATACTGAGGAATCACTAGTTTAGTCAAGGTTAGCTCCTGAAATTAAAAAAAAAAAAAAGCAAAGCAAGCAGCATTCAGATCCAGAGTCTTAAAGACGCATAAAATAAACCTTTTCTATGTATCCACTTGGCTTGTGCTCGTCAATATCATCTAGTAAAATTCTGTCATCTTCAATGCAAAAGAGAGAATAAAGACAATGATTATCATTAGGAATGTAATTTATTAGCCATGTCCATAATTTTTTGGAGTTTGAATTGTGAGATTCCAGCTTGGAAAAACCTTCATTGTCACTGGAAAGATTTTGGGGGAAGACAATCCGAACATTGAGAATGTGGACGATAAGATTTGATAGAAGAGTAGAATGAATAAGAATATATGTGAATAAACAAACTAAAGCAAAGAGCAGGCACTAGTGGAGGGGAAAAACGCTTGCATGCTTTGTATAAAATATGCCAAGTTGCTCGTAGAAAAATCACTTAGATTTGGATGTCCACCTTAGATATTGTTCTTAGTAGCCTGAGTCTCCAAGTTATAGCTCCAAATAGACATCTTGGTTCTATTTGCTCCATATTATATCTCTATATCTATAGATTTATATATGCATATACTCTTATCTCTGTGTGCCTTTTGCGCGTCTAATATATTTTTATGGACAGAAATTGGAATCCGCTTGATGGATTCTCCTTTAATCATTCCTTGCTCTCTCTCCCACTCTCTTTTTAATTCACAAATACGGAGCCTAAATAGAAATAGAAGTCTATAACCTAAAAGTAAGGAAATAGAGAGAAAGCAGATGCTAGTGAAAGAAACTTGCTTAATTAGCATCTATCTTCTTCCCGACCCACCTTTTAAATGAAGTTGTAGTTATAAAAACTCGATTTGCATGCCCACACATTATCAATAAAATAGTCATATAGAAGTTCAGTGGTACTAGAATTAATCGTAATCAGTCAGCTGTATAACTTTTTTCTTTCTTTTTAGTGTGTTGAGGCGAATATAAGTGTTGAGAATCAACTGGCTTTACTAAGAAAAGCACCTTTTGCTTTATTTTTCCTTCTTAGTTATACTGTATATTTAGACAACTACATAGCGATCGTTATTCAACTTTCTCTAATAGACTAATGATGCCACCACCGCCCTCGTTACCACCTCTCCTCTTTAGGATTATTCTTTCTATAAGTACTATAAAGAGAAAAGTTAAAATTCCCATCACTAGATATACCATGCCTCGTAAATAAAACGCCACAACTGCTCTAAGGCTGGGACGGTCTGGACCACATTTACGTATATTCTTATCGTTGATAAATGTTAATATTAACTTTGACTTTTGTAGAATAGAAAGTTCATTCGTGGTGGGCAAAGGAAAGTCCGACGAAGCTTTGAAGGAGAAGTGATGTAAACTATATTTCAACTGACGAAGTAAGTTGTATACAAATTAGAAGTGAAATTATAATTTGGTCCATAACTTGGAGAATTATTTGTCTTCACTTCCATGGTATAATCTTATATGTCAAAAGGTTTTAGAATATCCAAAATTTTCGAGGGACTCCGTAGTCATCCACCACTGAAGCAAATCCAGCTGGGATAAGATCGATACTCTCTATTCACTGACTTGCGTGCATTTTAATGGCTGGCTACAAACGGGGGAGAATATAGATTTGATGCCATTTTGGTTTGAATTGGTGTTTTCGACCTTTGTTTACCAAGATTTCAGACCTTGAACTTGGTCACATTATGCATGGAACATCTGAGATGCTATATACGATAACATGTTCAGAATAAAACCAAAATGAATTGGATGTGATTTCGATGTATTTACAAAATAAAATGATGTACAATATATATACACCTCAGTGAGTGAATATTCCTAATAGCTAAGATTGTATAACCAGCTAAAGTAAACAACTTAAATCACATGTATTTACATGTTATGCATGTATTCTCTAATACTCCCTTTCAAATTGGTTCATGAGGATCTCAAATGCCTAAGTTGCCTTCGAGATGTGTAAACTGTGGCTCTGGGAGTGTCTTAGTGAAAATCTTGACTTTATGTTTTCTAGAAGCAATGTGTTGAGTCTCAATGCATCCAACAACGACCTTTTCGATACAAAATGAGTCTATTCCAATGTACTTGGTATGCTCATGAAACACTAGGTTGATTGCTATATGAAGAACTGCTTTATTATCACAAAACAACATAATAGGAAGTTGACAATTCTATATGGATCCTTAAATAAAATTTTCAACCAAACAAGTTCACTACTTGTTGAAGCCATAGATCTATATTCGATTTCAACAGAAGAATGAGCTTTTTTAGGTTGCCCTTTTGTTTTCCAAGATATTGGGGCCTCTCTAAACTGTATGAACCATCCAGTTTTGGATCTTCTTGTTTGTTTGCAACTTGTCCAATTTGAATCATAATAAGCTCGTATTAAAAAATTAGATAATGAGGGAAAAATATCCCTTAACTTAGAAGTTCTTTGATGTAGTGTAGAATGCGTAAAGCAACATTATATTGAATAATTCTTGGCTCTCACGTAAACTGACTTAAAGTATTGACAATGTAAGTGATATCCAGTCTACACAAAGTCAAATAAATTAGTCTTCTCATCAGTGTTCTATATCTGTTTGGATTCAAATAAAAAGGAACTATTGGATTAGTCAATTCATACTTTATGGTTACTGGTATTGGTATAGGTTTCGAACCAAAAAGCCCTACGTCTTCAAAAGATCTAAAGCACATTTTCTTTGATTAAAAAAATGCCTTTCTATTTCTTACCCAAGGAAGTACTTCCTACTATAAGGTTATTTACGCAAAATTGAATTTCCAACATGCCTTCAACTCGTAAACATTCTTCATTGTTGTTGCTTGCAATTATTAGGTCATCTACATAGACTAGAATCATTGTATAACAATGTCTATTTTGAAAAAAATAGAGAATAATCAACCTTAGATTGTGAAAACCCAAAATTAAGAATGACAGATGAAAGTTTTGCAAACCATTGGCATAAAACTTGCTTCAAACTGTACAATGATTTCAATAGCCTACATACATGAGTATTTGATGGAGAAAAGTAACCCTCGAGTGGTCACATATATACTTCCTCATACAACTCATCATATAAGAATGCATTATTTATATCTAGTTGAAGTATAAATCAATTTTTACATGCAACAATTGTCAGCAGACACCTTACTGTTATGAGTTTAGCTACAGGGGTGAAAGTGTCATGGAAATTAATTTTCTTCTATTTGAGTATATCCCTTCACCATAAGACGCACTTTGTACCTCTATATTGTCCCATCTACTTTCAATTTGATTTTAAAACTGCATTACTTTTATCTAGTTGATGCAAAAACCAATTTTACATGCAACAACTGTCAACAAACACCTTACTATTTTGAATTTAGCTGCTAGTGTGAAGGTGTCATGGTAAACAATACTTACTATTTGAGTATATGCCTAAGCAATAAGATGCGCTTGTTACCTTTATACCGTTCCATCTACTTTCAGTTTGATTTTAAAAACCCACTTTGATTTAATTGTTGATTTACCTTTTGGTAGGTTTCAAGTTCCCATTTGCAATTTGGTTCTAGATCTTCTATATTTGCTCTCATGACATTACATAATTTTGGATCCTTCACAAATTGAAAGAAATATTTAGGGTTCTTAAACACATTTATTCAAGATATCAAAGCATAATTTGAAATTTTGAAATGTTTGTAAGAAATTACCTTACTTAGTCAATTTTGTCGAGCCTCACTATTAAAGCAACCATTGGAATCTTGAGTAATAGGGCCTTCTTTAACAAAATAATTCAAATAAGGTAGGGGTTTCGTATCTCTTTTTAGTGCTTCTTGTATAATTTAGTTAATTTCCTCATATACAGTGGGCCCATATACGGTTTTTACTTATGGTTCTTCATATGGTGCTTGATATGTTTGTGGCTCACTTGTATCCACAACATTATAGATCTTGATTTTAGGGACAATATTTTTCATAGGATGCATTTTGATTTATTTATATATTAATGTTATGGTTATTTAAGGATTGAGTGTAGGATTGCATGGGGTTGTTGATCACATCATTTTCTTTTATAGAATTTTCAGTTTTGTCAAGAGGAAATTTTTGTTCAAAGAAAGCTATATCTCTAGACGCCATGAATGTTTTAGATTCCAATTCATACAATTTTTACCCTTTTTGACCCAAATGATACCTAACAAAAATATATGGACTCAATCTAGTACTAAACTTATTCGCCTTTATATTTTTCGAATGGATATTGTAACACCCCATTATCCTAGGGTACGCACTGGGACGCTCGTAGGTCTCTCCAATTCCAATTCTCAATCACACAAATCGCTTTTTCTATATAACTCAATTAATCACAATGAAAACCGGGAAAATGTCATACATGCATGTACAAGCATTTCGTGTGCAAATATTCACTATTTATTATTCATGTGCATATATAAATGCATGAATATATCAGAAACACTTTCAATTATTCTAACCCATTCAAAAAGACCAAATTGCCCTTTCCCATAAGTGCGGAGATGTTACAGATATAATATAAACACCCAAAAGACCTCAAATGATCATATGATGGTGCTTTACTATACAACATTTCATAAGGGATTTAAAATCAAGAACAAAGGATGGTGTGAGATTGATCAAGTATGCTGAGACTGACATACACTCTCTCTAAAATTTGATAAGTAAATGTGCTTGATATCGAAGGGCTCTCACAACTTTTAGCAAATGTCTATGTTTTCTCTCGACTACCCCCATTTTGCTGTGGCATATAAACGCATAATTTTTGGTGTAGTACCTTTGTTCTTTCATGAAACTAGCTTTCCCATACAAAATTCTAGCCTATTATTAGAGTGCACCACCTTAATTTTTTTATCAAATTGAGTATATACCATTTTATCGAGAGAAAAAAAAGCAATATAGACCTCAAATTTCTGTTTAAGTAAATGCACCCATGTGCACCTTGTATGTTTATAAACAATAGTCAAGAAATAGGAAGCCCCATTATATGACATTACACTATATAGACCTTATATATCACAATGCACCATATCGAAAGGAAAAATTGCCTTATTAAAATTGGGATTAAAAGGTTTTCTTGTTTGTTTGGCTCTTATAAAATGTCATAACCGTTATTAAAAAATAAAATTGGATAAAATATGAATATATCTAAGGACTTGAAATGAAGGATGTTCTAATATAGAATGTTATAGTGTTGCATCCACCTTACTTGAAGAAATTGTATTTAATGAGGCCATCATCGAAGCCATTTTGAGCATTTATGCTCTCTTAAACTAGTATAGTCCATCTCGTAGCTCACCCTTCCCAATCATTATCCTAGTGATAAGGTAATGTAAGATACAATAAGAAGGGAAAAAAACTTACAGAAGATTGTAAATCAATAATAATCTTACTAATATAAATCAGGTTGCATTAAAACTCAGGCATATATAGTGCATCTTTAAGCATTACTATTTTTTCAACAACCATATCTCCTTCTAATTGAGCTTTAGATACTTTTTCATTTAGCATATTCACTGTGTTATTTTCTATCACTTGTTTTTTATTCACTAATAATGACTCTTTAGATAAAAAATGGTTTGTTACTCCATTATGTAAAATCCATTTTTCAACATCATTATAAATTGTGTTAGCAATAAAATTCACCGCATTTGATGTTTTTGTCTTTTCCATTTATAGCAGCGTCATTAGTTTGTTATAGAGTACTTTCAACCACCCCTAGATTTGTGAGTTTGTCACAGTTTGCTCATATATTGACTGTGGTTTGTATTGTTGGGAGCAGTTACATCATTGGCTTTGTGGGTTTGATTTTGATTAAAAGTTCTTTGATTTCTTCTCTTCTTATTTTCCCAATCTAGTGGGTAACCAATGATCTCAAAGTAGTGCTCTTTTATGTGTCCAATGTGCTTATAATGCTCACATCGAGGTTTGCCTCCCTCTTTCGACTTTGAATTTGTGGATCCTTGCCTTACAATCAATGCAACTGGTTTGTTATTGAGGTTTTTTCTAATAACAATAGTAGATTGTTTTTCTTCTAGCATCACTAAAGAATAAGCCTTGTTAAGAGTTGACAAAAGGTCTATGTTTAAAATATGACACTTGATAAGACTAAATTATTCTTCCATTCATATTAAGCAAAAATACAGGTTATCTTTTTCACATTTTGCATTCAATTCTTTCATGAAATTGAGATCCTCACCACATAATAATTCATTAATCACTGCTTTCATTTTGGTATAATAGCTTGTCACTGGCATACCTCGCTGTTGCATGAGGGCTAAGTCCTTTTTCTAACCATATACTCTTAGTGCATTGCCTCGAAGGCATATATCACCAAGTTGCTCCCAAATTATCATATATTTGGTTAGGAATGAGACTCCATCCTGCAATTCTAGGGCCATCAAATTGATGAGTCAAAAATGTATTATAGAATTGCATCTATCCCAATCTACCCATTTTGCATCCCCACTACTGGTTTTGGAATTGTTGCGTCTGTGAAGCCAAATTTGTTCTTGGCATTTAATGCATTTCTTATTGACATATTCCATAGGGTGTAGTTCTCTCTCTTTTTAGAAGATTTGGAATAAGAATTAACCTTGGTTAATCGGAGGAATTGATGTAATAAGGTGAATTTGTATATATTGCCATTTAAAGGTGTGAAGAAGCAAAAACATGTTCATGAAAATAAGGAAAACGGTATAGATTGTCATGCTAAGTAGTTGGTAGCGCCAAGAGAGACAATGACAGGTGGACTGACTGATTGATAGTTTGGCAACTGGTAATGGACACTAAACTTATCTTAGGCAAAAACTAGAGAAAAATGTTAGCTTCCTGTTTAAGATGATAAATGAGCTATAAAGTATATTAAGAGTGGCTCTGATACGATAAAACCATAATGAATTAGTTGTGATTTTGAAGTATTTCCAAAATAAAATGATGTACAATATATAAATATGATATTGAGTGAATATTCCTAGTGGAAAACAAGTATTATATTGTATAACTAACTAAGGTAAGATTATAACATACAATAACAACTTAAATAACAAGTATTTACATATTAAGCATGTGTTCTTTAATACGGAAAGAAAAATTCCTTAAGATTATGATGAATTAATCAAAACATGAGTTTTTTTAAGGTTCACAAGCATACAACATATTTTAAAAAGGACATAATAATAGCTTATGAGTTTCGTAAGATTGAGCCCTTGTAACATTCCACCTACTTCTTCCTGATCTAAGATAGTATGTGTAAGGTGATGGGAAGCAACATGATTTGACTATTAATAAGTTCTTAGTTGATAGATCTCTTATTTTTGTACTTCCCCATGCTAAAGAGCAAGCATTTTCCCTTTTCTTTCTTTAGCAGTATATACACCCACTAGAAGCATAATAAAAAAGATTAAAGGTTTAGATCACTCCTAACTATTGCTAAAAGGTTTAACTTTATTTCTACCATTATTTAGGACATTAAATTAGATGTTAAGAATACCATAATAATATTTTTTACACTCTAAATCGACATCATCATTGCTATTTTATAATGTTGCTCTTTCAATCTAAATCGTCATCATCATTGCTATTTTAAGATGTTGCTCTTTCGATTCCCAAAAGTGATATAACATATATCGTGCATTTGTTTAGCACATTTTGTATTACACCATATATAAGTAGTAAGATTATTTATGAAAGTGGTCTTTTTGTGTGGATTTCAATAATAAATACTTACTTAATCTATTGTAAAATGGTTGTGGAATGTTTTATATTTTCATAAATTGGTCATTATCTGAGTGATTTCTTTGCATTACCCCATTTTTAAATGATAGAATTGTTGGGTTAGCCATGTACACATGCGTCACATACATAAGAATGCAGAAGAAGTGTCAGAATCTAAATTTCGACACCATGACAACCTGGAAAAGTCAGAATCACATATGCATGGAAAGACATGTATTAAGAACATGAAGATTTAAAATTTTTTACTTTTTGTTTCTCCTCCTTTCTTGTTTCTTCTCCTTGTTTGGGTTGTTGCAAACACCAAACCCTTCCTTGATCACCTAAGAACATAAAAAGATGGAAGAAGAAACAATGTATAAGGGTGTTCAAACACCAAACTTGATGAGTTCAAGTAGATGTTCAAATGAGAGACAGATCAAAATTAGCTTGCATGTAATTAGACTTTTGCAATAATTGCATAAAATGCATGAAGATAACTTAAGACCTCTTTTTTTAATCTCTAGAACACTTTTAGAGCCCTTTTTTCTCTCACTTGAGTGTGTAAGAATTGGTAAAAGCTCCTATACATAAGTGAAGAACTCACTTATGTATCATCTATTGAGGCTTCAGTCACGATCATAGCCTATGAGCCACGATCATGGCCTACTTAAAAACAACCATACACGCTTTTTTTATTTGATCTTTTATGCGTATGACCCTTAGGTTCTTGGTTATTATAGGCACTTGAATTAACTCTTAATTCAAGCAAATCATGAAGGATTTCATGATGCCAATTTACCGGAATATAAGTTGATTAACACATGAACTCTTCGATAGTTAATTATCTAACTTACAAACCTTTCTATAAACAACTATTGTGCAATTAATCCTTTCACCATACTATACCCCACTTACTTCGGAGTATGGGCTATGTGTCAATTCTCACTAGACTAACTACGTCACATCTAGTCCAAGTGATATTAGTTCTTATCCTAAGATCTCATTACTCTATAGGTCATTGAATTTTCTGGCCAGAGACTCCTGAGTGATGACCCTGACAAGAGGCCGTGGGTATCATCTCCTTTTATCAGGAGTGGCAATTTCTTTATTGACTACCCAGTTACCTTCAAATACCAATAGCTATACCTATCACCACCCTAAGAGCGACCTCATCTTGAGGTAACAAAGAATGATGTCAAAGTACAGGATCAGTATCCAAGATATCCTTGAGTACCTCAAGTATAAGGATATTTGCACCATTGCTATGATGAGATTAATCAATGACATTTGATAGATCATCCTTGCCATCTCTGGATATGAAGCCCTTAGGTTGTATCATATATACGTCCTCAACTAGGTTTCCATTTAGGAAAGCCTTCTTCACATCCATTTGCCATATTTCATAATCATAATAAATAGTAATGGCAAGGAGTATTCTAATGGATTTAAGCATGACTACGGGGCTAAATGTCTCTTTATAGTCAACTCCTTGTCTTTGATGATAATCTTTAGCGACTAGCCCCACTTTATAGATAATCACATTACCTTCCATGTCAATTTTCCTCTTAAAAATTCACTTGTACCCTGTGGGTTTTAACCCTTCGGGTGGATCAACCAAAGTCTATACTTGATTTTCATACATGGAACCCATTTCAGACTTTATGACTTGAAGCCATTTTTTAGATTTTGAACTCTTCAGAGCCTCTTCATAGGTTGTAGGCTCATCTCTACTTCATGTTTGAATTGTTTGAACATTTCAAATGCTTCAGACTTGTATCTCATTAGATACACATACTCATATCGTGAATAATCATTAATAAAGGTAATGAAGTAGATAAAATCACCTCTGACATGAATGGACATCGAACCACATACATTAAAATGTATTAGGTTTAAAAACCCATTCATTTGTTCACCTTTCCTTTAAAAGGTAATTTAGTCATCTTGCCTAACAAGCAAGATTCATATGTGTCATATGATTCACAATCAAAAATCCTTAGCTACCATTTTTTTAGCTTAATCATACGTTTCTCACTTATGTGCCCAAGTCGACAATGCCATAAGTAAGATGATTTTAAGTTAACTCATTTTTGTCTTTTATTGTCATTGATATTTAAAATTGGATTACACATATCTAATACATAAATACCATTGCACAATGTAGTAGTACCAAATAACATTTCATTCAACAACCATTACTTGAAAAAGTTATATGAAATCCCGCTTTGTTAAGATATGAAACAGATACAGTATTCTTTGTCACAATGAGTACATAAAAGCAATTATCCAAAATTAACTTTAGTCCACTAGGAAGATACAAAACATATGTTCCTACGGCTAATGCAGTAACTCTTGCTCCATTTCCTACATGTAGGTCCATCTCTCCCTTCTTGAGCAGTCTACTATCCCTGAGACCTGCATATCAACACATATGTGTGAATCACATATGGTATATAATACCTAAATGTTATGATCAGAAATAATATTAACCTTAATGACAAATATCCCCTTTGAAGTTGTCTCCTTTGCCTTCTTCTTGGCTATTCCTCCTACTGGCTTCTTGGACTTCTTCTTCTTTCGGTTCTTCTTTCGAGAACCAAAAGTATAGTCCACCAACATCACAACCTTACTGTCTTTCTTGATAGTTTGCTTAGTTGTTTTGAGCCGATTAATCAGCTCATATATCATTGTGGATATTTCGTTCATCCGATAGTTAAGCACGAATTGTGAATAACTATCAGTCAAACCAGTCAGAATTAAGTCTACACTTAATTCATGATCTATTACAAAACCTAAATTGCCTAACCTCTTAATATATCCATACATCTTCAATGCATACTTCACTGGAGACGATCCCTCAACCATCTTAGAGTAAAAAAGCAACCTCAAGGTCTCGAACCTTTCAAACCGAGCTTGCTCATCAAACAGTTCCCTCAGATGTTAGATTGTGTTATGAGCATCCATAGCCTCATGCTGCTTTTGCAGTTCTGGTGACATAGAGGTAAGCATTATACAGCTAGCTAGCTCACTATCATAGTAGCTTCTTGCAAGCTTTCTGATCCTCATCAGATGCATTGGCAGCAGGGGGATCGAAAAATGGTTCATTTAGGACATATCCTAATTTTTCAGATTTGAGAACAAATTTTAAATTCTGTAGCCAATCTAAGAAGTTAGGTCTCGTGAGTTTGTTGGAGTCTAATATAGAGCGTAGATTCACACTAGATGAAGACATTATGATGATTCAATAACCTAGAAGAACAAGAAAATGTGTTAGAATGTACACTAATGCATATCGATAAGGACTTTAATCACATGCATTATAGGTCTCACTATTCTTATTCAAATTCATAGCCTTTACTACGAATTCAAGAAATTTTATAGTTTTCTTAATAGGTTGATATCCAATATCACAAAGAATGACCTTGTGTTTGCCCAATAAGCCACCTTAGGTCAATCGGTTGGTATCATTCATATCAATTGCATTCAATTATGCAACTATTGATTTGTGCCATCAACTATTGATTTAGCACACTCCTTGGGTTATCAACTCTTGATTTGTATACATCCCATGTATATAACCCAACTTTATCTCTATCCAGTTGACTTTGGGTTTTCCCAACAAATCAACGCTTCTAGATAGGACCAACCTATTAATTTGAAAATCTAATTTTCATGGTTTGAACATATTCATATAGAGCGGGCTTAGGTTTGCCCAACAATCTAACTCTAAAAGAACTTTGGTTATTGCCATATCAATGGAAGACGTAAGTCTTACTATTTTGGTTGAGGGATTTGTTCTTTGGTCTCATCAATACTTGGATGATCTTGTATATATATCATAGATATATATTCAGATTATGGACAACTCCATTAAATTGAGTTAGCTATGTCCATAACCATCCTTAAAATGCATCTAATACTTGTATCACACAAAGGAGGTTTAACTGAGGTTGTGACTTGACTATGCATCAAAAATTCATGATTCAATTCAACTATTGAACTAAATCTGGAACTAGAGTTAGTTTGGACTAATTTAAATTATGAATGTGAATCGATTAGGAAACTTAATTCAATTATTTTGATGTCTAGATTAAATACTTTAATCCTAGTATATATTCCTTTTTCTAGTCACACTAGAAATATTATACTCTACTTGGATTAATTCTAAATTAATCCCTAAGGTTTCTAAAATTTTTGTACATCAATTAGTCATTTATAATATCCCTAGGTCATCTCAAATTTATCTAAACAATTTCGAAACATGCCAAAAAATATCATGATGGCCAAAATCGTCAAGATAAATAAGTTAACCTATTAGACACTAAAAGGATCGTTTCGATGTTCAGAAAATTTCCAAAACCCTAATTTTAAGCACATGCACTAAGCATGCTATTACAATCAAAATAATACATTTTGTATCATATAAGAACTTTATTAAGGTCTTATAACCGAAATATATACACTATAAGTCATTAAGTAAGTCAACTCCATCAGCTTTCAAAAAGTTGACCAATGTTGACTTTAACTTGATTTATTAATTGAAAAAATTTTAATTAATTTTAGAAAAATTCTAGAGTATTATAAACATTCTAAATGTGTCTAATAAAAATTCCAGAAACTAATTCCTAGGAATTATTTATCAATTAATTGGAATAAGCCAGCACATCACATGTGTATGACACTTGTCATATTACTTCTAACACTAGTCAAACTTTACATCACGCATGCATAAGATAATTACTTTAACAACAAGTGTCATGTATCTCATACACGTGGAAATATCTCATATTGCATGTGCATGCATAAAATTCATAAAATTTTTTTATAAAAATTAATATGGAGTTTACAAGCATGCATGTTTATCAAATTTCTAAAATTTCCCACAACTTCATACATGCATCAAGCTGAAAATAAATTCGTAATAAAATAGAAAATGACATTCAATTGCATTTTTCTTTGATATAAACATAACATAACACCTTATAAACATTTCAATGAAAGAAAATCATAAAAAATTCTAGAATTATTACAAAATTTGCAAAATCAGCACATGTATTTGGTTTTCCATAAATTCCTAGAAACCAACATATGAACAAACTAGATATTAATTAAAAAAATAGAAAATTAAATTAAATTGCATTTTCCTTTGACAAAAACATGATATAACATCTTATAAACATTTATGTGAAAGAAAATCGAAAAAATAATTTTCCTACAATTTACGCGAATTATTCCAAATCAACATGCATGTCAGTCACAACCCAACAAACACTTTGCATATGTTTAATACATCATCTAATACATGCATAAACTTGCTCTGATACCATTGTTGAGTTAGCTATGTACACATGCACGAGAATGCAGTGGAAGTTTCGACGCCTAAATTTCGACACCATGACAACCCGAAAAAGCTAGAATCACACATGTATGTAAAGATATATATTAAAAGCATGAAGATTTAAAACTTTTTACCTTTTGTTTTTCTTCCTTTCTTGTTTCTTCTCCTTGTTTGGGTTGTTATAAACACCAAAACCTTCCTTGATCACCCAAGAATACGCAACGATGAAAGAAGAAACAATATGTAAGGGTGTTAGAACACCAAACTTGATGAGTTCAAGTAGATGTTCAAATGGGAGATATATCAAGATTATCTTGCATGCAATTAGATTTATACAACAATTGCATAAAATGCATGAAGATACCTTAATACCTCTTCTCTCTATCTCTAGAACTCTTCTAGAGCTCTTTTTCTCTCATTTAAGTGTGTAAGAATTGGTAAAAGCTCTTGTACATAAGTGAAGAACTCACTTATGTATCATTTGTCGAGGCTTCGATGCTTTTAAAAAACCATACACACTTTGTTTTTTTTATCCGATCTTTTATGTGTGTGACCCTTAGGTTCCCAGTTATTATAGGCACTTGAATTAACTCTTAATTCATGATGCCAATTTATTGAAATATAAGT
Source organism: Erythroxylum domingense (assembly GCA_025594535.1). NCBI lineage: Eukaryota > Viridiplantae > Streptophyta > Magnoliopsida > Malpighiales > Erythroxylaceae > Erythroxylum > Erythroxylum domingense. The sequence goes on along the minus strand of JANQBM010000001.1, from coordinate 18,497,082 downwards.
GGATTAACACACGAACTTTTCAATAGTTATTTATCCAACTTATGAACCTTTCCATAGATAATTACAGTGCAATTCGTCCTTTCACCATACTATACCCTACTTAATTTGAAGTATGGGTTATGTGTCAATTCTCAGTAGACTGATTACATCACATATAGTCCAAGTAATATTAGTTCTTGTCCTGGGATCTCATTACTCTGTGTCATTGAAGATACTCTTCATGACACATAACTGCTTTGGCCAGAGACTCCTGAGTAATGATTCGGACAAGAGGCCTTGGGTATCATCTCCTTCTATCAGGAGTGGTGAATCCTTTATTGGCTACTCAATTACCTTCGAAAACTAATAGCTATACCTAATCACCGCCCTAAGAGCGACCTCGTTTTGAGGTAACAAGGAATGATGTCAAAGTACAGGATCGGTATCCAAGATATCCTTGAGTACCTCAAGTCTAAGGATATTTACACCATTACTACTATGAGATTAATCATTGACATTTGATAGATTATCCATATGATAATCTCATTGTGGGTAATTCGATGTACTTATTACTCTTAGTAAGCATTCACATGTTAACTCTAAACATCTCATCCTTATAGTTTCTGAGATCCATTGCTTGACCAAATCAAGGAGTATAACATGTGCTAGTCTATCTAGATTAATAATGTCCCATCTTATTAATCCTACGACTAGGGATTATTTAGATACTAACATAATTACACATCATAGGAATCTCATTATCATGATCTCATCATGATTTCCTTCATGCTATGTTTTGTGTCATGCACTTCATTAATTCAATTTAAGATCGACATCAATTCATATATAAACGAATATCAAATTAATGAAAATTGTCTTTCGCTTCATTAATCAAGATAAAGTTTGTACAAAAGTGCTAAAGATGATTGCCTTTATGACACAATTCTAACAAGAATTACATTACCCAACATAATTTGTGTTTCCACTTTATGTCGAGGCTTTGGTGATCCCAAATAAGGGACTTTAGTTTGGATCATTTCTAAAGTTTATTGTTTTCTTAATAATCTTGTCGTCTTAATTGCATTGATTCTTTATGATGGATAACTTATAAGATTGTAACATTTGCATTGACTCTTTTGCTGATAACTTTGATTGACTATATTTAATAGTAATTCTCTATATGATTAATTATAAAAAATTCCAAACTTTACTCAGTTTTATAATACTAGCTTGAACTTTAAAGCAATAAAATAATTCAACTTTTAGTTTTTTAGAAAGAATAGTTTGACGTTATTAGTGTTAACTATAAATTATTAAATAATAAATTTATACGCGACACAAATACAATATGTGGGAGCCATAAAAATATTAATCTGACATAATTTGTGACGTCATTCACATTAACGAAGAATTTAATGTTAAGTTATTTTTGTCAAAAATTGAAAGTTCTCTACTTTCTAAACTTTAGGTTAATATTACAAAATTAGGTAAATTTTATGATTTTTTATAATTAAGCCTAAAATATATCCAAAAGCTGGTCAATTCCATAGTAACTCTCACATATAACATAGACCAAGGAAAGTTATGCCTCTTGCTACTGGTAATTGTATCTCTCTAATAAAGTGGTAACACGAAGTCACTTATGCCTCTCTAATTGCCTTTATAAATTCTATCCAATGAACCTTTCGTAATATGAATCTCAATAACAAATTATTTGGTAATAGGTCTCCATACATTTTAAATGCCAAAATATTAGTCCTTATTTATGTTGTATAGTAAATGTCACTTAAATATGCAAACTCTTCATTTGTATTCTAGGTTCTCATTACTAGGTTATACAATCTTCACTTTGTGTATATAAGGAAGCATTTATATTTTAACACCTTTAGCATCAGTGGCCTTTATTTAAGCCATATAACAATTCTATTAGCTAAAGTTGCTAAGGAAATTTTTATTTCCTTTTAAATACGAGTGTAAAGTATCATAAGTCACTGTTATCGTAAAATATTACAATTCTATCACTTAAGCCCTTGTTTCTTAAAAATAGATTGTCAAAGAAACATATGAACTTATAAATGCCAACTTTAACTATTTATATGCATTGGTTATATTATTGATATATGCAAGTAAGTAATTGTCATGATGCCATATTCTACACGATGCCATATTATACATATTATTTTTCTATTTTTTCAGATATTTATTTTATTGTTAATATAATGGTTATATGCTTTCTTATGTGCAAACTACTTATATGCTATATGCAAACTACTTATATGTTTTATAGGATGATATTTTATATACAAAATATTTATATGTTTTATAAGATGATAGTTAATAGAAAGCCATTATAAAGCTTTTCAATTGTGGGCATTTAGCACAATAAGGAGTTCTTCAGTGTAATAGTATTGACTTAGAAGTATTTGACAATTCTACTTAGACTATGATAGTCTATGAGAATTTTGTGAAATGGGGATAAAATTAAGTTGTAAGTAAATAATAAGTTTATGATATTTGATCCTAAGTATGACTTTAGTTGATCATTTGAGGAAACTAGAGTTTAACCAAAGTGATAAAGACTAGTTTATATTATGATCCTTTATAAAGAATCAAAGGTCTAATGAATAGTGCAAACCAAATGCACGAAGATAGTTTTATAAGAATTAATTATAAATATGCAAGAAAAGGAGGTTGTTTAAGATAAATCAAATGCATTCCCAAGATTGATCACTTTTTTTACATGTTTTTAATGATGAAATATGCTTAACATATGAAGAATAAGGCTTGATAAATGTTTGATACGTTTGATAACTAAGATAATGTAATCAATGCTAGTGTCATGTTAATATTAGGCAGTATTGCCTTGGATAAGAGATTTGAACAACAGAAGCAAATCGATGCCAGTGTGGTTCTTATGATTGGTATCAAACTTTTAGTATTTACACCTGTAAAATTGTAAAAGCTAACTAGTGTTATTGTAGAAGCTAGCTAAGTCTTGGACTTGTGGATTAGTTATTTAGTTTTAAAAGGATTGAATTTTTTCAAAATTATTTAGTTTTTTTAATTAGATTATGATAAGGGGAGAATATCCTTTTCCTTATAGGACTTTATTTTTATGGATTTTATACATTTTAAATCCTATCTCATTAATGTAATTTGTAAAGATCATTAAGAAAATAATTTGATAGTTTTTCTTCACTTTCGATGAGAATTTTATCTTTATTCTTGAACAAGAACTTAATCCAATTTTATTAAGGTAATTTGTTGGCAATCAAAATTCCCATAACTTTAGTTTTAATCAGTTGGTTTAATTAAGGTTCAATTTTCCTTACTTTTGAAGATGATCATATTCTTGTAAGTCACATTTTAGGTGAATTTTAAAATAAGGTTCACATTAGCTTTAGTTTGGAATAAATTGTTAAAAGAACATTGGATTTTAAATATATATTTGGAGAATATGGATGATCCAATGAATTCATTACTAATATTAATGTAGAAAAGTTAGATGAAACTTTGAGGAGGCCTAATTAAACAAATAAATGTGTTTTTTGTATGATGGATAAAAAATAGATTTTGGGGGTGGTTCTTAATAGCGCCATAAATTTTAAAGATATAGACACTGATAATGAAGCTGTTTGATTTGAAGTTAAAAAAAAAACTAAAAGGATTAGTTATGGTTATTCCCTTAGTGGTCCACTTTAATTGTATGCATCATTTGATATAAATGATAGGTACTTCAATCTACAAACATACAAGCTAGAGCATAGTATAATGCATTAATTTAAATAAATTTGTTTAGTTTAATATATTTAGTCATTTATATATTACTCTCACCAGCTAACCTACTACATAAACATTTGTAAGAACTTTAGCACTGGGAGTTTAATATAGCCATCAATCTCAACCTTAAGTTTTTGTAACATCACTAGAATAAAGAGGGACTTTAAGCCAATTGATCAAATTAATTATCAATTTTCATTTCAACCAAAAGACTTTAAATAGATAGACATGTCAAATATAACATCATTGCATTGTACGGAAAAGCTTCTCAATATAAAGTTGTTGAACGATCTACATAATATTCATAATATATTGACATTGATATTGTTTTTCAATATAGTGTAAATGAATTTTAATGTTTAAGAATTTATTTAGCTCTTTTATTTTGGAGTTTGTTGTTAATCAATTTTTTAGACATATTAACTATATTCATATATCAATTTTTGGAGTGCATGTCAAGGTATAATTATATTAACATTGGTTGTTGATGTAATTACCTTAATTCTTGACATATATTTTGAGAAATCAATGATTTTAATTAAGAATACTAATTATTTTTTACTTTATTGAACCATCCATTTTAAGGAATAACATTGAAATTATTAGATTTTCCTAAATTTGCACTTATTGGACTATAAAAATGAAGGTAATAGAGTAGTATATACTTTACAGGTTTAGCAACTTACTATACTTATTGAGTTTGATGGAATTTTATTAAGTATTTTATAATTGTTGAGATATGAAAATAAAGAACTATTCACATGTCATAATTGTGCCTAACTTTTAGCATTTAAACCTTTTATAATTTTATCTTAACGTGTTCAAACTCAATATTTTTAAGAAAAAGATTATTCCTCAATTCAAATTTAAAATTTTGAAATAAAGGAACAATATCATCATTAATCAAGGGAGAATTAAAAAGATTTGAGTTGACAAAATGTTTATTTTACAAAGTTAGATAATATTATCATAATTATATTGAAATCTAGAACTATCTTAGGCATGAGTACTCTCAATAAGCATTACTATATCCAGACTTTGAATTTGCGAGAGAAGGATATGTTTAAAGTTGTTAAATTCTTATCCTAGTAAATCTGGGCATAATTCAATGAAGTTTTAATATGAGGGATCCAAAGAATTGCAAAAATAAGATTTTTACATAATCTTTGAATGGCTATAAATAGAGTCAAAGAGAAGGAGCCAACCATCTAAATTTTCTAAATACAATTCCTAAACTTTTACAAAGCCTTTTCCCCACACTTTAGCAGACATTAGAATAGTCTCTCTTTACTAGATGTTAGTAGTTTTTATAGCTATTTTTAACTTATTTTCTTTGGCTTAGTTGAAAGAAGTGAAAGCCTTTTGGAATCTTAAAGATTGGGAGGCAGGTGAGCCTTAGTGTGGATTGTTTCATTTAATTCATGTATTGGATTGCTTTTTTATGCTTCTATTTTATGATTATTTTTGATTGATTTCTAATGAGCACGATTAGTCTATTGATTGAAATGATCGATTTCTAGATTAAAGTTTGAATATGTAAAATTTCAATTCAATTTTTTTAATCATTTGTAGCAACTAAGAGCTTAAATTTATTACATAAAAATTATTACTTTTAAGAAAAACATTCAACTAAGTTAATCGCAACCATGGATGTTGTGTTACCTTGCTTTTATGATCTTTCTTTTCCTAAAGATATTGTTTAATTAAATTTTAGATGGTATCTAAGGTTGTTAACCATGAAGGGTTGATTGAATAATGTATGTTTTATTAGTTAATCCTAAGAAAAGAGGGATAGTTAAATATCACATTGAGTATATATTTTATGAAATAAATATTTTGTGTCAATGATTAATCATAGTTTGGAAAAATGGAAACGACTGTAAACTAAGGTTTGTTTTATTTATAACTCTTATTTTATTATTCATTTTAGTTTCTTTGTTATACAATTCCCTAATATCATAATTCCCCATTTTGGTTAAGAATTTTCCTTTGCAATGATTGACGAATTACAATTCCTTACAGAATCAACTCCTACTTTGCTATATTTACATTTGTTGATTGCAAAAATTTAGGAATTAATTTAGCGTACATAAAACAGTTCTACCAACAATAGTCCTTGCTTAGTTTTATGCTTGTTAGAAGCATATAAAACTTATTAATAAAAAAGATACTATTAAAATAAGCTTATTAACATTTTTCCTCTAATATTAACGTATATAACACAGATTGAAATATAGTCGTTTAAGCATAATATAAGCCTACATGTACCTTAAACATATATTCATAATTTCAGATAGCACAAATATTTGATTATAACACTTATCATCATCAAAAACTATAGTAGATAGATCATAAACATCTCCTCTAACATCTTCTTCTCATTTATAACAACCTTTATTTCAAGGTCTAACAACATCATCTTTCTTTTAATTTTATTACTCCACTCTTCAGCCTTTTAATAGTTTCCTAACACATTTGAATTTCTTCAACTATTAAGCAGTCCATAGTTGATAGATTTCTTATTTTTATACTTCCCCATGCTAAAAAGCAAGCGTTTTCCCTTTTTTTCTTTAGCAGTGTATATACCCATTAGAAGCATATCAAAAAATATTAAAGGTTTAGATCACTCCTAACTATTGTTAAAAGGTTTAACTTAATTTCTATCATTATTTATGACATTAAATTAAATGTTAAGATTATCAGAATAATATTATTTACACTTTAAATCGTAATCATCATTGCTATTTTATGATGTTGCTCCTTCGATTCCCAAAAGTGATATAACATATATCACACATTTATTTAGAACATTTTGTATTACACCACATATAAGCAGTAAGATTATTTATGAAAGTGGTCTCTTTGTATGGATTTTAATAACAAAAAAATATTTAATATATTATAAAATGGATGTGGAATGTTTTATATTTTTCATAAATTTGTCATTGTCCGAGTGATTTCTTTGCATTGCCCCATTTTTAAATGATATAATTATATTACCCAAAATACTTTTTATTTCCACTTTATGTCGAGGCTTTGGCGATCCCAAATAAGGGACTTTAGTTTGGATCATTTCTAAAGTTTATTGTTTTCTTAGTAATCTTGTAGTCTTAATTGTATTGATTCTTTATTAACTTATAAGATTGTAACATTTACATTGACTCTTTTGTTGATAACTTTGATTGATTATATTTAATGGTAATTCTCTATAGGGTTAATTATAAAAAATTTCAAACTTTACTCAGTTTTACAATACTATCATGAACTTTAAAAAGTAGTAATAAAATATTTCAATTTTTAATTTTTAGAAAAAATGGCTTGATTTTATCAGTATTAATTATAAATTATTAAATAATAAATTTATACAAGACATAAATACAGTATGTGGGAGCCACAAAAGTATTAATCTGACATAGTTTGTGACGTCATTCACATTAACGGAGAACTTAATGTTAAGTTATGTTTTTAAAAAATTGAAAGGTGGATCATTTTAATGCTACTTTCTACGTTTTGGGTTAATATTACAAAATTGAGTAAATTTTATGATTTTTTTATAATTAAACCTATAATATATCTAAAAGTTGGTCAATTACATAATAAATATCACATATAACATAGACCAAGGAAACTTATGTCTCTTGCTACTGGTAATTGTATCTCTCTAATAAAGTGGTAACACGAAGTCACTTATGCCTCTTTAATTGCCTTTATAAATTCTATCCAATGAACCTTTTGTAATATGAATATCAATAACAAATTATTTGGTAATAGGTCTCCACACGCTCTAAATGCTAAAATATTAGTCCTTGTTTATATTGTATAGTAAACGTCACTTAAATATGCAAACTCTTCACTTGTATTCTAGGTTCTCATTACTAGGTTATACAATCCTCACTTTGTGCATATAAGGAAGCATTTATATTTTAACACCTTTAGCATCAGGGGCCTTTATTTAAGTCATATAACAATTCTATTAGCTAAAGTTCTTAAGGAAATTTGTATTTCCTTTTAAATACGAGTGTAAAGTGTCATAAGTCACTACTATCGTAAAATATTACAATTCTATCACTTAAGCCCTTGTTTATTAAAACAAAATTGTCAAAGAAACATATGAACTTATAAATGCAAACTTTAATTATTTGTATGCATTGGTTATATCATTTTTATATCCAAGTAAGCAATTGTCATGATGCCATATTCTACATGATGCCACATTATACATATTATTTTTATATTTTGTTAGATATTTGTTTTATAGTTAATATAATGGTTATATGCTTTCTTATGTGCAAACTACTTATATGCTTTCTTATATACAAACTACTTATATGTTTTATAGGATGATATTTTATATGCAAATTGCTTATATGTTTTAGAAGATGATAGTCGATAGGAAGCCATTATAAAGCTTTTCAGTTGTGGGCATTTAGCACAAAGGAGTTCTTCGATGTAATAGTATTGACTTAGAAGTATTTGACAATTATACTTGGACTATGTTAGTCTATGAGAATTTTGTGAAATGGGGATAATATTAAGTTGTAAGTAAATAATAAGTTTATGATATTTGAACTTAAGTATGAGTTTAGTTGATCATTTGAGGAAATTAGAGTTCAACTAAAGTGATAAAGACTAGTTTGTACTAGCACCTGTTTCCCACCATTCTTATGATCCTTTACAAAGAATCAGAGGTCTAAAGAATAGTGCAAACCAAATGCATGAAGATAGTTTTTTAAGAATTAATTATAGAGATGCAAGAAAAGGAGGTAGTTTAAGATAAATCAAATGCATTCCTAAGGGTGATCACTTTTCTATATGTTTTCAATGATGGAATATGCTTATCATATGAAGAATAAGGCTTGACAAATGTTTAATAACCTTGGAAACATAATTGATGGCAATGTTATATTGATATTATGTAGTCTTTTCATTAGATAAGAGATTTGAGCAACAGAAGTAAATTGATGCTAGTGTGGTTCTTATGATTGGTATCCAACTTATTAGTATTTACACCTGTAAAATTATAAAAGCTAACTAGTGTTATTATAGAAGCTAGATAGATCTTGGACTTATGAATTAGTTATTTAGTTTTAAAAGGATCGACTTTTTTCAAATTATTTAGTTTTTTTAATTAGATTATGATAAGTGGAGAATATCCTTTTCTTTATAAGAACTTATTTTTTCGAGTTTTCTACATTTTAAAGCCTGTATTATTGATGTAATTCGTAGATATCATTAAGAAAATAATTTGACATCGGTGAGAATTTTCTCTTTATTCTTAAACAAGAACTTAATCTAATTTTATCAGGGTAATTTGTTTGCAATCAAAATTCTCATAACTTTAGTTTTAATCAGTTGGTTTAATTAGGGTCCAATTTTCCTTGTTACTTTTGAAGATTATTATATTATTAGGTGATTTTTAGAATAAAGTTTATATTAGTTAGTTTAGAATAAATTGTTAAAAGAACATTGGATTTTAAATATGTATTTGGTGAATGTGGATTATCCAATGAATTCATTACTAATATTAAGGTGGCATTACAACTGACATGAATACATGAGAAAAGTTAGTGATGATGATGATGATTTTAGAGTTCACTTAGATAACATTTTGATAATATAGAGTGAAGTTTTAGTGATCTTATTAAGGAAACATATAATATAGCTAAAGATATGGGTACTACAGTTGAAAATATAGAAAAGGATAGGGTTAAAGTGGTTGATGATGGTATTCGTGATGTGGCTAAAAATGCTTGGCAGGGATGAAGCAACACGATATAAGATCTTATGGAGAATAATAGAAGATATAGAGTGATGTGGTTCGATAGAAGACATAGGTTAATATGGAACATAACATAAGGGATGGTGTGAAATAATATGGCATAGGGACTAGTTTAGCAAATGAAACAAATGATAGGCATTATGTTAATGCATAAGAGGGATTAGATAGAAAGGGAAATTACTAATAAGGAGGAGGGACATGAGAAGAAAATACAATTTTCAATTCTAGAGATGATTAGATTTTATTATGAATGATGATTTATGTCATGAAGCTATATATATTGACTCGTTAGATTTTAAAGTTTCTTATCAAATGACAAATATCCTAATGTAGAAAAGTTAGATGCAACTTTGAGGAGGCGTAATTAAACAAATTTTTTTTTTTAGTATGATGGATACATAATAGATTATGGGGACGGTGCTTGACAGTGTCATGCATTTTAAAGATATAGACACTTGGTAGTGAAGTTGCAACATGTTTTGATTTGAAGTTAAAAAAAAAACTAAAAGGATTAGTTATGGTTGTTCCCTTAGCTTTCCATTGAATTGTATGCATAGTGATATAAATGATAAGTACTTCAAAATACAAACATACAAGTTAGAGTACAGGTATAATGCATTAACTTAAATACATTTTTTTAGTTTAATATGTCTTGCCATTCAGAGAGTACACTCACCAACTAACCTACTGCGTAAATATTTGTAAGAACTTTAGCACTAGAAGCTTAATATAGACATTAATCTCAACCTTCAGTTTTTGCATCAACACTAAAGTAAAGAGGGACTTTAGGCCTATTGATCATAGTAATTATCAGTTTTCATTTCAACCAAGAGACTTTAAATAGAAAGACATGTCAAATATAACATCATAGTAGTACTTGTGCGAAAAAGCTTCTCAATATAAAGTTATTGAAAAATCTACATAATATTCATAATATATTGACATTGATATTGTTTTTCAATATAGTATAAATGAATTTTAATGTTTACTAATTTATTTAGCTCTTTTATTTTGGAGTTTGATTTGTTAATCATTTTTTAGACAAATTAATTATATTCATAAGTCAATTTTTGGACTGCATATCGAGGTATAATTATATTAACATTGACTCCTGATATAATTACCTTAATTCTTAACATATATTTTGAGAAATCAATGGTTTTAATTAATATTACTAATTATTTTCGACTTTCTTAAACCATCCATTTTAAGGAATATTGAAATTATTAGATTTTCCTAAATTTGCACTTATTGGAATATAAGAATGAAGATAATAGAGTAGTATATACTTTACAGATTCAACAACTTACTATACTTAGTGAGTTTGTTGGAGTTTTATTAAGTATTTTATAATTGTTAAGATATGAAAATAAAGAACAATTCATGTGTCATAAATTTGCCCAACTTTTGGCATTTAAATATGACATAATCTTATCTTAATGTGTTCAAACTCAATATTTTTAACAAAAAGATTGTTCCTCAATTCAAATTTAAAAGCTTGAAATAAATGAACAATATCATCATTAATAAAGGGAGAATCAAGAAGATTTGAGTTGACAAAATGTTCATTTTACAAATTGAGATAAGATTATCATACTCATAGTGAAATCTAGAATGATCTTAGACATGACTTTACAATATCAACAAAAACATATGTTTAAAGTTGTTAAAGTCTTATCCTGGCATATAAGTCTTATCCTGGCAAATCTGGGCATAAATCAATGAAGTTTTGATCTCAGGGATCCAAAGAATTGCAATTATAAGATTTTTGCATAGGCTTTAAATGGCTATAAATGGAGTTAAGGCGAAGGAGCCAACGCCAACCATCTAAACGTTCTAGCTTTTTTGACTTACTTTCTTTGTATAAGCTGAAGGAAGTGAAAGCCTTTTGGAATCTTAACGATTGAGAGGCAGTTGAGTCTTAGTGTGGATTATTTCATTTATTCATGTATTGTATTGCTTTTTTATGCTTCTATTTTATGATTATTTTCGATTGATTTCTAATGACTGCGATTAGTCTATTGATTAAAATGATCATATTCTAGATTAAAGTTTGAATATGTAAAAGTTCAATTCTTTAAATCATTTGTAGTAACTAAGAGCATAAATTTATTACATAAAAATTATTACTTTTAAGAAAAACATTCAATTAAATTAAACGTAACTATGGATGTTATGTTATCTTTCTTTTTTGAAATAAATATTTGATGTCAATGATTAACCGTAGTTTCAAAAAGTCGAAACATCTGTAAACCAAGGTTTATTTTATTTATAACTCTTGTTTTATTATTCATTTTAGCTTTTTTTGTTACAAAATTCCATATTATCATAATCCCCCATTTTGTTAAGAATTTTCTTTCGTAACTATTGATGAATTACAATTCCTCGTGGAATCAACTCCTAGTTCGTATATTTCCACCAACAATAGTTGGTGCTTAGTTTTATGCTTGTTGGAAGCATGAAAAACTTATTAATACAAAAGACACAATTAAAATAAGCTTATCAACAATTTTCCTCTAATATCAACGTACATAACACAGATATGGTCGTTTAAGCATAATAATATAAGCCTACAGGGACCTTAAACATGTATTCATAGTTTCAGATAGCACAAATATATAACACTTATCATCACCAAAAACTGTAGCAAATAGATCAAAAACATCTCCTCTAACATCCTATTCTCATAGTCTAACAACATCTTTCTTTTATTTTTATTGTTCCTCTTTTATTCCTCCACTCTTCAGCCTTTTAATAGTTCCCTCACACATTTGAGTTTCTTCAACTATTATATATTCAAAGGAGTATTTACCCATTATCAGCTGATGCTTCAAGTTAGCATTTTCCTTCCTTAGTGTTTAAATCGCATTAATCGTCGTAGAATTGAATGAATCATTAAAAATTTGCAACACCCCACCTTACGAAAAAGTATTAAACAATATTGAGT
>JANQBM010000001.1:18440167-18451149 GCA_025594535.1 Erythroxylum domingense | reverse complement strand
CTATAGATTGAAGAAGATGGGAGATTTGGTAGATGAGAGATTAAGGATTGTATGATTGAAGAAGATGGGAGATTTGGAAAATGAGAGATTAGGGATTGTATGACTAAAGAAGATGGGAGATTTGGCAGACTAGGGTTGTCTATAAGAAAAAGGGAATAAAGCAGTGTCTGTTTTTAATGCTATGTCGAGATCCTCTGCATACGCTGCGTTTAAGGGAGGAGAGTCAATAAAACTTGACATTTCAATAGGAGACGCTGTGTTTTGTTCTTCAAGACTGGGGAACCGTGTCGTCTCCTCTTCTTTAAAACAGAACATAGAATTTCATTTATAGACATAACAACATACGTGTTGGGAAACCAGGTCAGGATTCGATCCCGACTGTAGTGGAATAATTACAAATTTTTTTTGTAATTTTTGATTTCCCGAAAACCAAGATCTATTTAATTCTATAAAATGATCAACAAAAATTATAATAAAGCGAAAACTTAAATTGTACCTTATTCTGAAGCTTGATATTTATCTTGTCTTGTCCTTCAAACCGTTCCCGAAACCGATCCATTTCAACCACTATAGTCGCACAAATGTCCGGCCTCTAATGGTATCCACAGAATGAATTGAGAGAACTCTGCTCTTACAGAGAGGGTTAAGCAAGAAGTGTTAGCTCCATAGAGCTTAAGCCTATTTATAATAAATTTTGGACGTTTTAGTAATTAATTAAAATTAAATTCTAATTTCAATTAAACTTTAATTAGAATTATAAATAATTCTAATTAAATACCAATTATGCCCATATAAGATTCAATATCTCATATTATCTCATATTTAATCATAAAATTTCTCAAATTTTATAATCAAGTCTAGCTTGATTAAGTTAACTTTGCTCTCTTCAACTCATTCTATATTTGAGACCTAATAGGTTCCTAAATATGTTGGCAATGATTATAAATTCTAATTATAATTCATAATTAGAATTAGATAAATTAAACCTTCTTTAATTTATCTTTAATTCTCTAATTAATCGCTTTATAAACATAGATCAAGATTAGCGTTTAGCAACGCATCATAACCACCCAAATATTTAGGAATGTCAAAGTAGTTTTGACTAACTTTTCTGTGGATAATTTTTCCGTATAATTCAATCATTTCATCATATAATATTCCGATTTGACATAGAGCATAGAATTAATATCTACTTTATTTTGAGTCCAATTATACTAGTTCTCCGCCATTAGTTGTCGATTCAATTAATGACATTTGTAAACTATTTACAAAATGTCATTCCACCTTGGCCAAGGATTTCCTGAATCAATACTAATCGAGAACAATAGAACATTCTCCTTAGTTACTTTAGGGTGATGAATCCTATTTTGATCTCACAACTATCTCCATATAATTCATGCTACATCCAATGATTACTGATTAAATAGGTCATAAATAGTATCAACACGGAGCAACCCCTATACAAGATAACTTTGGTGATCCCAAGTCAAATGATCACTTATACAATCATCATAATGAGAATTTCATAGACATACAAGTAATATTCTAAATAGATTTCTCATATCAAGTCTGGTCAGTGAACTTGTTCTCTAACAAGCATCTACACGTTTGTTTAAATATCTCTATACTTTAGCCTATAAGATCGACTACTTCCTTTATAAGGAAAAATAAAACGTATGCTAGTTTTTTTACATTATATTAATGCCCAATCTTAATAGAACAATGATTAGAAACATTTAGGAATAATACATAAATATAATATGAATCTTATAATTATAATCTCATTATATTTTTATTTGCAATTTACAATTATCCCATGAACTTTATCATATACATCTAAACATGTACAAGATAAAGAATGCTTTCAAATAATTTGTCACTAAACTACAACCAAAGCGATTAGCTGTAGGGAATAAACCAATAGTAAAAACTTAATAGGACCCCTCAAATCAGACAGAAAAAAAGAAAAACGGAGGAGTATCTCGTTGAATTCTTAATAACGAATAAAGTCTTATTTGCATAAATGAAAAATAGATTTACTTTTTTTTCTGCGATTTCAAATATTTCAAAAACTTCGTTATAGCTATACTGGGTGGCATTTTTGGAAACCTAACTTCATTAAATGAATCAAAATATTTGGTCCTTAATAGGATACTATTAAAGTTATTAAAAAGAAAGAATGCTTTACTTGATGGCCTTTTCCTCGATGACATAATCATAATAAATAGTTTATCTATTTCTATGAATCCGATATCATGCCAATTTTTTCCATAAAAAAATTTCACGTCAACTTCTGGTGAGTCTCACATTTACAAAATTTAAAAAATTCCATATAAGATATTTTTGGGCCATATTAGTAGATAACTGACGATGCCTTAACGTCGTTAGTGGTTAAGATTCAATCTAAATATTTTACAACTATTATAGTTCAATTTGAACATCGTGAAACGTTAGAGGCTATTTTGTATACCAATGTAAATGCTACGAGTTAACTAGCCCTTTTGGCCTTTTTTTTTTTGAGTAAGCCTCGATCAGTTAAAAATAGTAAGAAATGTATGTAAATCGATCTGATTCCAACAAGTTGAATGGTGATTTTAATGTGGATTAGTCAAGCATGAAGTTTGTTAAAGGGTTAGCTTGCCCGATGGGTGTCACTTGGAATGTAAGCTTTTTTTCCAAACTTAAGAAAAGGATCACATCAAGGTCTTAAATAAAATCTTAACAAAAATTTAAGATTTTTTTATTCTAAAATTTAATTAATAAGATTTGAGAATTATAACGTCCTTTTTGAACGTTAAAAAATATTAAAATTCAAATTAATTTTTTAGACAAATTTTAAGAATCAAAATGTAAGTGAAAAAAATATGTAATTATTTAAAATGACATTATTTTAAACGATATTTAAACTATTTAAGCTAAAGAAAAGAAAACTATAATTTTTAAAAGTTGAATTTGCAATTTACCTTGTTGTACCGTAAACGGCAAAACTTTTATAACTTTTCCCAAATATGCGGGTGACCCGACCCTGAATTATCTGACCCGGGCATCGATTTCGTCACACTCACCAGTCACCATATCTTCTCTATTTTAATCAAACCGGCCCCTATCAAAATCGGCAACCGCCGGCGACATCTCCGACATGAACAAAACTGTCCACTCAAGTGAAGGATCGGCGGCCAGCATGACGATTTCAGATGATGAAGACGCTTGCTTGGCCCAATTCCTGGAAACGGAGGTCCTCTCTGAAGTCTCCGACCAGGTAAGCAATCCCTAATTTCTTCCTCTCTTTTTTCTATTTTCGATTCTTTTTGCATAAAAAATGTCATCTTTGGACCAAATTGATTTAATTTGTAGGACGAGGAAGAGGAACCTAAAGCCAAGAAAGAGGAACTAGAAGGCGATGATAGAGGCAAAGAGAAAATGAACGAAGAGAATTTGATTGGTAATAGTAACCGTGGAGGTGGCAGTAATGGTAAATTGGCGAGGTTAGATGGTGGGATTTTCAGCAAGATCCCTCATGAGCTCTTTCCCCACATCCTCAAATTTCTTTCCTCCGAGGTTAATTTCTGGTTGTCTTTTTTTTTTTTTAAATTGTTTAGGGTGTTTTTTGGATTTGGGTTTTAGATATGAATTTTTCTTTTGTGATTTGCGAAACAGGATCTCGTGGCATGCTCTCTGGTGTGTAGATACCTGAATTATGCTGCTTCTGATGAGTCCTTGTGGCGTCGCTTGTCAGTACTTGTTCTTCTTCATTTCCTTTCTTTTCTACTTCTAATAATTATTTTTGTTGCTTAATTGGGTTTGTGCTTTTTAAAAGTGTTTTGCTGCCTCAACATCGTCGTCTCTGTTTGAATTTTAACCATTAGCCTTCAGAAATGATTAAAGCTTTTTTGTAGTTTGGTTTATTCAGCTTTTCAAGTTTTAGAGACCTTTGTGTCTGAATTGAATGACCTGTGTGTATGGGTGGTGCTTAGTTATGTCTGCGTTTTCATCTGATTGTTAATTCCTCGGTTTTTGAAAACGAACATTCCTATGCCAACTTACTTCTTATCTGAAATTGCCAGATAAGTGCTTTAGATTCCACAAAAGTTGTTGAACCATGCCTCATTTGTTTCTGGTGGGCAATAGGACTTCATGCTTCAAATAATTGGATCTGAATTTATCAAATTTGACTTTGTGCAGGTACTGCATGCGATGGGGTCTATTGCCTCCTTCCAAAAAGTTATCCGAATGTGCTTGGAAGAAGCTTTATATTCAGGTGGCGATTCACTTTAAAATTCTCTCTCTCTCTCTTTCTCCTTTGAGGTTATCACTCTTCTGTGAGTGTTATGCTGATTCAATACTGCATACTTGTATACGTGCTAAAGGATGTTGTTCAGTAGTCCTACAAGAATTCGATTATGTAAATGTTCATTTATGACTATAAAATAGATGGTATGTGCAATCTCAGACGAGTTGGCTGACAATTTTACTTTTGTAATGTTTTCTTCTCTGTTCAATATCATATTGTTCATAAGACTTAAAACTATATTAAATGATTAGTTTCAAGCAATATCCTATTGCAGCGTGATGAAGAGGACATGGTTAAGCTTGTTAGGAACAGCCCACCTGAGTTTAAAGAGTACTACATCCAGATGCAGGCTGCAAAGAGGAGCCAAGCACCTCTTCCTTCACAGGTATTACTTGTCATATTTTTCTCATAGTTGTATGCGTTATTGGCATGGAAGTTTGTTTTGTGTGTCATCTTTATACTTGTTACTAGAAATTTGGGTTATAGAAGCAGAAGGTCTTGACCATTTTTGCTCGAGGTATATGTATTTGCCAACAATTTGATGAAAGTTTATAGTGTTTCTTTGTTGTTTTGAAGTTGATTGTGTTGTTCAAGCTTTCAGAATGGCTTTCGGGATTTTGATCACTGTTCTAAATTGAAAATCTGCGTATGACATGTACCAAGGAATAATTCTGCTCTTATGCATATGTTTATAAGATTATTGTCTGGATTGAAGGTGAAAGATGATCGAATTATTCTTGACAAGTCAGTTGCTGATCAAGTTTCTATTTGGAAAAGTAGCAGAGGCCTAACCGACAAAGTGTTTGCTGACCACGCTTGTTCTGGAGAGACCTGTTCCTACTACCAAATTGGAGATGTATTCATCTGTGAGAAGACTGGGAATGTTCATGGTGGGAAAATTCTGTGATTATAGATGTGCAACTGAGCATTAGATTGTGGATGTTTGGAGACTAATGCATGTTTTTCTTGCTTCTTTTCAGTTTGTGATGATACATGCAGAGAAGTTATTATGGATCCTGCAAATGAGCTGTTGGTTTGTACAATATCTGGACGATGCTTTGACAGGTTGCTGTCACCATCTGAAATGGAATCAGATCATGTAAGTGCATTATTATATGTGGTTTTTTTTTCGGAATGCGTTTTCATTTTGTATTCACCCTGAAGAAGACGCTTCTTGCATATCATTGGAAAAGGAAGTTGCGTATAGTTGCGTAAGTTTAACTTTAATTGGTGATTAATTTCATCTTTTTCTTATGGATTCAACTAAATTTCTTTACATTGGCACGATATCTATGGTGGCTTAGTGTAGTCGTACAGCTGTTTGTTATTCAATGAATAATTTGACATGCACTTAATGTTTCCTTCGTCTTCCGAGACTGGACATGATATGAACTCATAACTTATCCTGTAGTGGATTTAACTGATGCTTTTTATGCTGCTGCTGTCTCTGTAATTTCTCCTTTGGATTCTAATTGATGTCCGTTTCAACGCTGCACAATGTTTTTCTGATCGCAACAATTCATCCATTTAAGTAAAGAAAAAGTCTGCATGATCTAATTTCCTTTTCACCTGCTTGAAAATGTACTAGGACCAGCTACAAGGCGGCGTGACAGATGAAGCAGAACCATTTATGGGCTCTGGACGCTTTGGTGAGTAATTGTACTTAATTTTCTCGTTCATTTGTTTATATGATACTATATACGAGCATATGGATCTAAGTCTTTGTGTTGTTTATTTCCACTCGCAGCACGAGCTTACCAGTTAGGATATGATTGCGATGACGAGAAAGAACTAGAAGCTGCTTTAAGGTTTTGCTAAGTCCAAATGCTGGTCTGTGTATGGCATGCGAAGTGATGTGAAATTTGAGGGATGTACCTTTAAAAGAATGTTTCACGTTAGAAGCTCCGTATATGTATGCTTGATTTCCATCACTTGAAAAGGTTATTAGTATAGAGTTTTTTTTTTTTTGGAGTGAAACCACCTGATATCTGGTGCCACATGGATAATCGACTAATCCAGATTTGAGTCTGGTAAGACCTTTTGGGCGGCAAAGCCTTCCTTCACAAGTTTTAAAGTGGCTCCATTCTTAAGATTTAAACTCGAAACTTTAGTTAAGGCTAGAGGAGCTCATGTTATTCCACTACAGCCCTCGTGGGTAGTATAGAGTATTTAGTGATGCTCCTTGCTTTCGTCTTTCTATCGAGTTTTTTCTAAACGAAGTTTACAGTCCAATGAATTAAGGCATTCATGAAAGGAAATGTGCACTGTTTTCCAAGGCCCTGAAGCTGAAACACTGGTCGTCATATAAGTCCTCGAAAAACTGAATTGAAAGAGGTATCGGTAGGATTGGCAACTTGGGTTGGATTGCGAGTATAAACAATGTCATTTTGGCGTTTTAATTATGTCGATTTGGATCAGTTTGGATGGAATCAGCTTGGAGCTCCTGAATTTGAGGGAAAAAGGGCTTATTTCAAAGTCAATGCGATTATGTGATAAACATTTGTATTTGCATTGGCAATTAGACCTTGTAAGCAATGAGTTGAGTGTCAACTGAAACAAGGGTAAATATGAAAAGTAGCACAGATGGCAATTTTTAGTTATTTTTAATGGGTCCAGTTTATGCTTAAATTGACTCAAAATTTAATTATTTTAAACAAAACAATATTTTTTTATTTAAAAAAATTAAATCTTGGGTAAGACTGAATTTAGGTAATCTAAACTCGGATTTAATTAAAAATTAAATTATTCCATATTTTTTATTTAAAAATTATTTTTAAAAAATTGACTCTATAAGTCAACTTATTGTTATCACTTTAATGTAGGTAAACAACATGTGAAGGATACAGAATAGGGTAAGAGGTTTAGTAGAGAAATTTGCAAATATTCAATGAAAATTGTCATCATTGAATTACTCAAAATTCGTGTTGAAAGTAGGATATTACCAAATTTTAAATATACCCCCCTTTTTAAGCGTATGTCAGCAGGTGATTTCTAATTGACACTTTAACTTTAAGTCTTATTCTCGAGTTTGAAGGTAGGGCGTTACCAAACTTTAAATAGTAGTATAACATGTATATGTTAACAGAGAGAATGAATTAAAAAAGGTATCAATTTGAGTAAGTCAAAAAAATGGACAGGTGGTGGTGCAGTAATTCCGTGGGACTCCGACTCCGTCATCTCTCGTCTCTCCCGCTTTTCTAAAAATACCAAAGCCTGTTCTAGTTCCGTAGCATTTAAGATTTGTGTATTTGACTGTTATTCGTTTGCACTGTTTTTTGATCACATCTATACCATATTGAACTAATACCATTCCTTTTTTTAATATATATATATATATTATAAAAGAATAACTGTTTAAAAATATTATCTCTAACCTTTTAAAATATGAAGGAAATAAGATGAACGTAACACGCCACTCATATATAATAGGTACTAATTAAAAAAAGATAAGTTAATTAACTTTTAGTATAAAATTAAACATTAAGATATTTCTTAAAAATAAGCTCTTTATTAATTAAGAAAAATTACTAAATGAACAAAATTTATTTCTTACACGCGTTAAAATACGCGTTTTGCGTTTTATCTTTCTATTTTATTTTTACTGTATTCTCTCTTCATTATATAATAAGCACACAAACAGGAACAGAGTAATCGAATCAAGAGGTAAAAGCTCCAATCTCTCTGTTTCTGTTATTTGTTTCTTGTGGGAAAATCGCAAAGATTATATAGGTAACGTTATCTGTTTATCTCTTTCTCTGTTCTGCTTTTCTTCTCTCTCTTTCGAGCTTTGTTCGTCGTTGAAAGCTTATCTCTCTGTGTATATTGCCTATATAATTCGTTTAACTAGCCAATTCTATAATTTCCGC
Organism: Erythroxylum domingense; assembly: GCA_025594535.1. Classification (NCBI taxonomy): domain Eukaryota; kingdom Viridiplantae; phylum Streptophyta; class Magnoliopsida; order Malpighiales; family Erythroxylaceae; genus Erythroxylum; species Erythroxylum domingense. The sequence goes on along the minus strand of JANQBM010000001.1, from coordinate 18,442,992 downwards.
AAGTTTATTCAGATCTAACGCTCATGTTTCGGTGCTTGGATCGAGCAATGCTTTTGCACTTGTTTCTTTGTTAAGTGTTCATGTTTCGGTGCTTGGATCGATCAATGCTTTTGCACTTGTTTCTTTGTTAAGTGTTCATGTTTCGGTGCTTGGATCGATCATTGCTTTTGCACTTGTTTCTTTGTTAAGTGTTCATGTTTCCGTGCTTGGATCGATCAATGCTTTTGCACTTGTTTCTTTGTTAAGTGTTCATGTTTCGGTGCTTGGATCGATCAATGCTTTTGCACTTGTTTCTTTGCTAAGTGTTATGGGTAAATTGCCGTTTGACTTGGGACGGGAATTGTCTTGATTCCCGTACCAGGCTTCGTCTAACAGAAAGATTTTGTTTTGATTGTAGAGTTTTCCTTAACTTTCCAGATTTAATATCAAAGTGTTGGAAAGTTTTGATTTTGTTCGTCCCGGGTCTCCCAACTTCATGAATCAGGCGTGGTTTAGACTGAGTCCTTCCATAATAGAGTCATTGCTTCGTTAAAATAAGTCCAAGCACTGCAATTTGTTTCAGAGATTCGTGCATGGATACAAATTTTGATAATTAGCTTATGATTTTTATCTTTCTAGTTGATGGCGGCTTACCATATATTACACTTTATCATGCAGATTTTGTGCTTTGTGAGGAAATATGGGAGGTGGAAAGGACAAACATGATGAGCATGACAAGGGGCTATTTGGACACGGATATCCTCCTGGCCACGGATATCCTCCTGGACAGTATCCACCCCCTCCCGGAGCATATTATCCCCTTGGTTATCCTCCAGAACATGGATATCCGCCTCACGGATATCCTCCCCAGGCATATCCCCCTCAAGCTTACCCTCCGGGAGGTTATCCTCCCGGTTCATACCCACCTGCTGGTTATCCTGGCGCATCTGGGTCTCATCATCAAGGTATACTTGCTGTAACTAATGTAACATAGGTGTGATTGTTCTCAAGTTAAAAATTACCCTTATCTAATATCTTGCTGTCCATTACTATTCTTACGTTTCCATTTTGGTAGTGTTTTTGTTGTGATGTACCAAAAAGAAACCAGCAATAGCAAAATAGGAAAAACGTTTAAGGAAGTTAAGTGAACGATGATTTCATTGATGCAGAAAAAAACAGTAACAAGCCTGTCTTTTTATAGTTGAAGCAGGGTTATCAATTACAAAAATCAAGCAGTATCAATATCTTTGCAGATTTCCTAACAAACATTTAAACAAACAGCTGATATGCATCTTATTTAAGACAATCTACTCCAAAATACTCTCTAACTAAATTTCAAAAACACAATCAATCTCAAATACTAAAAATATTCTGAATTATCTAAAAGTTTTTTTCTGTAATGGTCATCTTTACTTGACTTTTGAGGTTTGTATGGTATGCTGGTTCCAGTGTAAGTTACGTGATTTGCGAGTCTTTTCTCAATTTTGTAACTATTTTTCCTAAACTTTGTTGTTGTTCTTTCGAAATTTTGATAAGTCTGTTTATCGAGTGTTGGTGCACTAAGAGTAACCAAAATTTCTTGATATAACTTCAGGACCTGGATTAGGAGCAGTAATTGCTGGTGGTGCTGCTGCAGCTGCAGCTGCTTATGGTGCTCATCACTTATCTCATGGATCCCATGGTTATGGAGGACATGGGCATGGCTATGGAGGATATGGGCATGGGCATGGGCATGGCAAGTTTAAGCATGGGCATGGCAAATTTAAGCATCACGGAGGCAAGTTTAAGCATGGAAAGGGTGGTAAGCATGGAATGTTTGGAGGGAAATTTAAGAAGTGGAAGTGATAAGCTTGCATGTCTACTGAATCTGAATGGAAGTTTCAACAACTACCAAATTGCGAAAGCCTGTGTCTCTTAATCATAATCCATACAATTAATGATTTTTCTTCCAGCAAATGCATTTAGTTATCTTTAACAATAATCCATACAATTAATGATTTTTACTTCCGGCAAAGGCGTTTCGTTTTCTGATGTAATTTATCATATCCATAATATGCCTCGTGGCTTCCGCTACATATGTTGGAACTTCTATATTACGCAGTGTTGTGGTCCTTCTATGTTGGAGATAGTCACTAGATGCTGCCCTTTTCCAAAAGTGGGTGAATCTGGTTCGTCACCGGATGACTTATTTTAGAGTACTTGGTTTTACAAACTATTACAACGACTCAATCAATTACAATGTCAATTACTAACGTTCTTAAACACCGCTCGAGCTTCACTTCCACAACGAGCCGTCGTATCCACCTTTCCTCCGTCAACTAACTTGTGCTCCATCGTTTATATCGTAACAAGGGGTAAATACCAGCTGGTTCTGTTTTGTTCCACAAGTTGAACTTTTGTGGCTGTCAGCATGTTCAGGAACCTTTTTCCCGCATTGCTAAAGACAGAAAAGTGTAACTTGTGCTCCATCCTTGGATACATCAAACATATAATCCTAAGGTGAAGATGGAGAAAGTGGTTCTGATGTGGAACATATTGACACTCTTAAGAGTTTCCTCGAAATTTATAAACTATAATTGATGAAACCACATAATACATACGGATTTTAATTTCAGCAACACTTTTGAAGGGATTGTGAAGAAGAAGTAAAACCTGGAGTTAAAGATGCAGATGTCAACCTTTTGTTGTTGTTCGTGAATCCAGAAGTTTCTTAGCTGTAAATTGACAGAAAAACCAAGAAAGGAAAGAAGAGTTTTTACGTACTAATCTACACAAATCAGGAGCGGTTATCTTTTATTCTTAATAGGTAAGAATAAAACTGACTCATGGGTAGTGGTAGGGACTCT
>JANQBM010000001.1:18423931-18440067 GCA_025594535.1 Erythroxylum domingense | reverse complement strand
TTAAAGCTAATATCGAGAGGATACTGAAAACCTTAAGGATATAACTAACCATTCATCAAGAATTATATTAACAAAAACAAACCGAAGGGTAAGTTTATTATTGATATAAATCTTAATGCAACAATAGAAACAACAGTATACAATAGAATGATGCCCTAACATAATTCGTCTCGCGAAGGCGAGTTCACAATTATGTGAGACATCCAACAGCCTTTTCTAAATACACATATATCATAAATTCTCAAAGAAACATTGCACAATATAAGCAACAATATTAATTCTCAAGGTCAAGTGCAACAGAATAGACATAAAGTATTATAACAAGCAAATTACTTCAATATTGAGAATATATAATATATGGTATATCAAAAAATAATCAATGGGTACTAAAAAAATGTAAAAATAAAATAATAAAACAAAAACAAGGACTGTTTTTTTTTAAGCACTTTGATGTAAAATCAACATTTTCCAATGCCCAAAAAAATAATTAAAAATCACCAAAAATTTTATCTCACTGAAACGAGTCAGAAACATAAAAAGCGGAAAATTTTTGGAGTTTCCTAGTGCCCACACGCGCCCCACGCCGAGAGTGGGCATCACAGCGCGTGTACTGTAGATCACCCCTAACCTTCAACCGGGTCAGTATCCGGGTCGACCAGACCGGAAAATTTTTGGAGTTTCCTAGTGCCCACACGCGCCCCACGTGCCCCATGCCGAGAGTGGGCATCACAACGCGTGTACTGTAGATCACCCCTAACCTTCAGCCGGGTCAGCATCCGGGTCGACCAGACCCGCGGGACAGAAAACGGGTCGTTGGCTTTTTCTCTTACATACGGGCACCAAATTGAACGATTCCAGTGGCGTTGGAATCGTATCGATGAATACTACAAGATTCTGGAGTTAAATTGATCACAAAACGTCCAAAAAACAACGACATTTGAAATGAAACGCAACAAATATAATACATGGTTTTTCACAAAATTCTCCCTCAATTTTCAACCAAAATTTACGACCCCAATGGGTTTTGATTGAAAATTAAACCCTAACTGAAAGCCCTATGGTTTTCGAACCTAATATTGGATAATTAAAAAAAATTTCGAAAATATTTGATTTAGGGTTCATATGATTTCAAAACACCATAACTCTTGCAATCCTTTAAAACAAAATCAAGCGTTGAATTTCACAGCAACAATTAGAATTACAACCTTGCTCTTTGATACCATTTGATGAAACCACATAATACATATAGATCTTAATTTCAGCAACACTTTTGAAGGGATTGTGAAGAAGAAGTAAAACCTGGAGTTAAAGATGCAGATGCCATCCTTTTGTTGTTCGTGAATCCAGAAGTTTTTTAGCTGCAAATTGACAGAAAAACCAAGAAAGGAAAGAAGAGTTTTTACGCACTAATCCACACAAATCAGGAGTGATTATCTTTTATTCTTAATAGGTAAGAATAAAACTGACTCACGGGAAGTTGTAGGGACTCTTCCATTTATTAGTTAATGATGGGCCTAGCCCACCTATTATCAGCTAGCCCAAATACATAAACGCAATATTTTGGCAACTAGGTTAATCTGGACAAATTACTAATTTATGCATATCCACAAAATAATTATTCTAACAATAATCACTAATCGTCTTTCTTTTCTGATGGGAAGCATCAAACAAAGCCAATGAAGAACTCAAATGTCCAGCTTTGAACAGAAAGAAGAGGAGTGGCGATTAGCAAGCGATTAATAGCACTAATCTTGATTGCCAAGTAATGCGCAATCACCAAGGCGTTGAATTGGAGTATCCAAGGAGATCAAAAACAAACGCAGGCATTGTTATTAGCACAACATTGTTCTCTCTGACGCATGTCGTCTAGCGACAGAAGCATAATTGAGAATGCTAATTACTAAATGAGGCAAAGTATGGGATATATTCTGGGAAGAAAAGGTTACATGAGTTAGGGTTAACTAGGGAATTTTCTAGTTTGATGTGATTATGCTGAGAAACAATGTGAAAAGCAATAACGGGTAAATTAGGAATTTCAGGTTTTATGTGATCATATTGGGATAGGAAATTTCATGAAGAAAGCAGATACTAATAAACCCAAGGTTATAACTTTAAGCTTTATGTTTTGGTGTGCAGTACAGAACCTTGGTGTATGAGATGAAGCTATATCAAGATATGACAAGAAACGTACATGCTTTGATCCTTCTAACTTTTCATTTGGATTTGGAATGCATGATACAATTGGTGGAAAGAATTCTTGCTAATGTTACAAAGATTGAAGGAAACCCATCAACCTTTCTCTGTTTCAAAAATTGGACTTTCAATGTCAATAGTAGTTTAGCACCCTTTCCATCTGTAAATTTGAGGTACAGACATCTTCCGTGTGTTAGGAATTAAACCAGCATATGGTATCTTTTAATTTCCCTGGATCTCTTCTGTATAAAGCATTGTTGGATGTCTTCTTTTATATATGTTTTTGTTCTCTGGTAATGTCTTGAATACATGGCTTGAAAAGTTGAAATCAGGCATCACCGTGGTGGGTGGTCATCTTCTGGAGTTTGAGGTGGTATTGGCTTCCAACTTGGTTTCTCATCCCAGTACATGTCATAATATACATGTCCGGGAGTGTGATCCGCCACACAACACCATATACCAACGTACCGCTTCACACGTTTCCTAAACTTCTCTTCTCTTTCCTAAGTATATATTTAACACGGCATTAATACAAAGAGCCACATTCAAACTTGAATCAAATCCAATCAGTAAGAGAGCAAGACGCGGCACTTACCTTGTCACTGAAACCTGAGAAAGCATCATGCATTGAAGAGAAGTGAATGACTTTGACATGTTTGAATGATGAGAATATTGTCTTGAACTGCAAATTAGAAAGAAAGCTCAAGCTGGTGAGGCAAGCTGGCGGCACTGGGTGGCTGCCATCGGGGAAGGGGTGTAACTTGGCTAGTTTAAGTATACAGCCAAAAAACCATTCAACAATTGAACTAAATAACATTTTAGTTCCAGCCCCAACACTAACTACTACAAAATAGCAGATGCGCAACAGATTGTGTTCAATTTTGTTTGAACTGGTTTTCATTTCTAGAAACACTTACCACAGGAAATAATAAGGTCTATACTGCTCTAACACCATGTTCTTTAGGATATGAAACTGAACAAACAGTACGCAGGTAGCTTCAAATGCTTGAAAAGGAATTTCATTACCGTTTCTTCATTGCTGTGTTTTGGGAATCTTAGAACACCTGATGACCCTGTATTGTTTGACCCATGGCAGTCTTGGTTTCCACCTTGACAAAGTTGAACATTAAGCCATGATTGTTTCACCTACAAATGTTCGTGGCTTGTTAATCCTGCACCACCGACATCATAAATTCTTTTAAAGAGATGCAACTTCATTTCTTTACTTGGGAGGGCAGTAATGGATTGTCTAAAAAGGAGTACTCCCTAATGCCGATTCCAGGGCCGAACTCCTTGACTGGCAGCTCTTTCAACATTACATTTACCTGCAGTTCAGTTGATATTTCTTTCATTAAGACAGTCATCGGAAAATGTTCAGGAGAAAACAGTTTACCATCTTTTTCTAGCAAACCAATGTTGGATAAGAACTTGTTATTTTTGTATGTATTGCAATGTCCTTCAAAGGCTAAACCCAAATTTATATGGCATTTATGAGGAAACAACTAAAACTCCTAAAAAACATTGAAGGCAAAAGAACAGGGATTTACAGAAATAGTTCTAAAGCTAATGCTAAAGGTCAAGCTGGTGCAGAAATTAAGTAAAGAAGACAGATAGATGTCATAAAGCATCCAATTAAGTAACTGAAGAACACACTGCTTTGCTATGGTTATGAAGCAAATAAATTGAAAAGGGTTAAACAACAACAGTAAGTTCATAGTATAAGGAATTACAGCTAGTAGCTTATGTTCAATTAGTTTTGTACTTCCATCATGAAATACAGAATGGGACCATAGACACAAAAGCAGATCAGTACTTTAGCTAAATAATGAGTGCCTGAATAATTAAAACAATAAGCTATAATTCCCACCTCCCCTCCCAAAAAGATCTTCATATTCAGCACACTTCAATTTTGGTTTCTAATTACACAATGCCCAAGCACAACTAAAGAGGCAAAACAAGAAAATTTATGTTGGATGAATTTTTTCAAAAGTAACTTCTGGAGAAACACTTTAAAAGACACAACTTCTGAAAACTAAAACTTATCCAGATTTCTTAATGTGCTTGAAGTCAGGCAGGTCAATTAGGATACAAGTTGTAGAGCCTAGAGCTTCATCCCAGTTCAAGCTGGTCACTTCGCTGCAAATGGAAATAAGCATAAATGCATTGCACACTGGAATGGCGTGATAAGTACTTAATATTGCATGAATCGAAGTCTTATACAAAACATGAAAACCAGTTGTGAATACTTTAGCTGTATGATTAAGAAATCCACCGATATGCTGCTGCCTTTTGCACTATCAATGGCATCACTAGCAACTTAAAACATATTTAAAGAAAATTTTTTATCACAGATTCTGGGAGCTGAATACAAGCACACTAACATTTCCAAGCACATAACAAATAAACATTTTCTTAGGCACAAAGTAGCTGACACTTCAGGTGAAAAAGGAAAAATAGTAGTTTGTCACATCAGCTTCAGGATAAAAAAAGGCACCTCAAATACATGGTCCAATGGGCAGAGAAAAGGTTGTCTAGTCATAGACCCCTCCAGAACTCCAGGATGGGGAAACCATAGCCTATCCAATCTGCACCATAATGGAGGCATGATCTGAAGTTTACACAAAGAAGAAATCAATAAACAACCTTTAGAGATTTTCAAAATGAGAAAGTGATACGCTTCACACAGTTTTAAGGACAGTTGCGTGCAGCATGTTCGATAATTTAAATTATGACAGGGATATATATCACTTGAAATATATTACCAAATTGTAAAAGGGAAAGCATGCTCAAGAAAGGAATTACTCTCACCAGGGTGCGATTTAACAATGACGCAATTGCCAGTGCTGTCCTTATTTCTTTCATCTGAAGACAACAGAAAGTATTGAGAACCAGGATGGTATTAGAAAATTGAAGAACTCAAACTATGTTAATTGGTGCATACTTGATAATTAATTACAGCAAAGTGTGAATCAAGATCATGCTCCCCATCAAGTAACAAACTCTTTGGAATAGATGGCTTAAATGACAAAAAGCCTCCTGCATAAATTCAAAGGGATGTTAAACAGCAACAATTGTCTTAAGCAAGGACAAACTGCAAACATCAACTACAAGCAGATGCAGTGACCACAGCAAACATTAAGTGTCAATTGTTGAAAAATTTTCATTAAGAAGGCTGAGATGAGATTTAATGCTACATTTGATTTTTCTTTTTTCACTGATCACTTGCCTGGTTGAAAGAAGAACAAAGAAAATAATTGAAGATGACAGAAGTAAATATATAGTTGTTGCATCTATTGATCTTAAAGTGTCAAGTTCAGACATTCTGTTCACAAAGAACTTTAGATGATGCTAAATAAATTGAAATACCTAGTGGACAATAAATCACCCTTTGGCTATGGCCAGATATAATACTTATGTAACAATGCCAAAATATTCTGGAAAAACAGTGGGCAAGTGTAGCATGCTATTACCTGGTGCATCATAGTATTCTGGTGGATCATAGAAAACCATGGCTTCTCGCAGTCGATGGCGCTTTCCTTCAGTGCCAGCATACTGAAATGTTGTATGCACTGCATATGGCTTCAATCTGAGTTGCTGATATATGGCCTACGAATATATCCCCAAGAGTCAGGGCATATAGTCTTTTGATGGCATTTTGAAGGTCCAAACAAGAAATATGGAATTTGACAAATTCTTTATGTCTAGATAAGAAGCAAATAGATCTGAGTCTAAAAGCTAGAAGGAACAGATAAAAGATGCCACCTGCACGAAATAAGTATGTCCACTGCAAAATATACTTGCTGGTAAAATTCCAAGCTTCAAAGTTCCATCAAATGCATATACGAGACCACTCTCCCCATCAACAGAAGGTCCTAATTGCTTGCGCACAACATCATTGAACCCATTCTGATCCCATATATTGTCATCAGCCAAAAGCATTTCTTTCCATTCTTTTGCCAACTTTTTTGAAGACTCTGTTGGCCGCCAATGAAATATTCCTATGTTATAGGCACCACTAACTATCAAAATGAACAAATGAGTATTAGTAGAGCGATCATAAAGAAAAATAACAAAATTTCAAACTAGCATAGTAGAAAAAGATACAAATACAAACCAAGTTTATTAAAAAGCAACGGGACTTGACTGGCAAACATTTCAGGCATTATTGTTAATGTACTACGCAACAGTCTGCATGGATTATGTGTTGCAATTAAAGTTTAGATGCGACTAATCAAATATCCCATTCCCATGAAGATGCAGCAGTTTGCTGGCAGATTCAAAAAGAAAACAAGTTATGAGTACAAATTTTCCCCTTCTATTGCACACATATGTAGAAATGTTTAAGCGTCTAACAGCTCTTTCATTGCTTTTCCAGAAAGAATAAATGGACCATCCCTCCTCATGAACACCCCTCCCCCCATCCTTGCCACTATTTAGAAACAAAGCGAGGAAAAGGAAGACTGGCCTAACCAGGTATCGGATTCGCAATTTTTAGATTCTATTACTATTGATTAGGACATAAAGTCTCTACATAGTGCCTAAGCAGTTGTCAGAAAAAAGGTAGAAAATTTTATAGCCATTCTCAAAAGTTCTTAACCTTCAAACCAATCAAATGGGGAAATTGTGGAAAAATGCAACAGATGATGCAGGAGCCTTCAGTTTAGCAGCCATAATGCTGTGCAAAGGGGGACAGAGTGCAAGAAGAATTAATCTAGTGAGCATTCACCTTGTTGCCAAATGTCCAACCTGTCATCAACAACTGTTGGCACAACTTGATCACTTGAGGTTAAAACATCTGCATCTGGATATCGAGCAAGATATGGGAGTGGATTCTGTTCGAGGGCATAATATAGTGTGCAATGAATGATTTATTAAGTGATTGAAACAATGATGCAAAATAACAGGAAATAATATTATGAAGAAGATTTTCATAAATATGTCATAAAACATTTGATTGTGTGCATAAAAGAATCACAACAACACAAGAAATGAAGTACAGAAATACCAAAATAAGAGAAACTTTCCTGTCTACACAAATTTGTATTTTTGTGCTACACCAATTTTAATCAGTTGGTAAGAGAAATTTTAAATTTGGAAAATTAGAAATGAGGCACATAAAAGTTGTATCACTCCCTAGGTTAGATTAGGTAGATACCATCAAATGATACAGTTTTTCTTTTCTTTATTATTTACTTTTTTTGAGAAAAGAAATGATACAGTTCATGGCTTCCAAAGGTAACATTTCAGGTGAGACTCATGATAAATCTCTTCATTCCAAAGAATGCTGAATTGTAGGATTCTAACTTCTCTTTTTATTTTGTAGTTTCAGAAATTACCATCCAGAACCTTGTCTGTGTGGGATAACTCTGAAGTAATACCTTCCATCTCCAGCATTTAGTTTCAAAAACAGCAACCATTCCCACAACAATTCTAAAGTCTCATTAAAAATATAAGATACTACCAAATGAAAGAAGCAAACAAGAAGAAATATATGCAAGCATGGGGATAATCAGGATGTTGAAGTCCAAAAGAAGCAAACACATAGATAGAAAAATACCTTTAACCAAACCATATCAGTGTCACACATCAATAGCTCATAGCCAAAAGGGAGGATTGCATCAATCAGAATAACTTTTTCTCTCCCCATTTTATGAAAGGTTGGTGACCCCCAGCCAACATCTGCTGTGCTCATGTGACTTCCCATGTCAAAAACAGGAATACCTTTCCAGTACAGAGCTTCCAAGAGCTTAGTGTCCATGGCACCTATTGTACCATAATTTTAATATTTTTTCCGTAACTGAAGTCCCATTGAAAGAAAGCTTAAATAACTGAGACTGTCTTATGAGGAGACTTACCGACAAGAAGATTAGAAAGCCCCAGATCTGTCAAGTGTTTAACCCATGTAAGGATGAAATCCATGAAGGCATAATTACCGAAAGTGACAATTATGACATTATCTTTGACCCTCTCCTCAACAAGTTGTTTGGTGAGCATAAAATTCTTTTTAAGTGGAATTTTGGCATTTCGTGGGGGAGCATCCCATATTGGTTTTATTTCTCTGTTTGGAAGCTTTGATGTTGGCGTCAAAGGACCAGCAATTATTGCTGATTGAGAAAAATTTGATGATTGATCCAAATAAGTGGAATCCACGTCTGGAGAAAAATGAGTTTGTCGAGGAGGCAAGTCAATGGTAAATGACTAAAAGCAATTATAAATGGCTTGTTTGCATAATTATATGTTTGCACAGAGACGAAATTGCACTGGCCATACAAGACAAAGCAAGCATCCCATGATAAGGAAGGAATCGAAGACTAAACAAGTCCATTAGCAGCAAATTTATTGACACTGGAATGTTTTCCATTTAGCTCCATTATTAACAAATGTAGAATGCAGATCAGAAACCAAGTGTTTGATGCCATCTAGAGAATGACGACGAATGAAACCAACACTGGTCGTGGAAAATCATAACAGGAGAGCTGTTTAACTTTAAAAAATTGAAGTTCCATTATGTCCCAGAATACCATCTGGAACAAGTTTCCAGCTTTATGACAAAAAGCGCAATCTTTTAACCAAAACTATCAAGGAAAACAACACTTCCAACAACCAAAACCTCAATAACAATGAAAACTAGAAAGAGAGAGAATTAAATGCCCAGTAACTAAAATTGATAGCAGAAATTGCTGCACAATCACTTGGTGGTTCTAAAAGGTTGGTCCAAAAATGTAAAAGGTCAAACTTGAGCTACGGGACGACAAAAGACAAAGCGAAAAACCCAATTCATTCCAGAACAAAAAACGCCCATCTAAAACACGACTTCATTTACGCACAAAAGCGAAGGAAAAGGAAAAGAATGCAAAACGCATACGAGAGGTGATTGGAGGAGGAGAAGAGAGCCATGAAGTGAAAGAGGAGTTGTTGGAGTAGACGGCAGAGAAGACGTAGAAGGACGAGAACACGACGCCCACCACCACAGTTGCGTAGATTGTTACGAACAACGGCTTCCAATTCGTTACCTCCTGGTATGCATGTCTCCATATTCTCATCTCTCTCATTTTTCACATCATTTACATTAATCCCAAGCCATTTTCTTCAATCTACTCATTAGATACTTGTCATTAGATACTTGAAAAGATCAATCCTTATTGTTTATTCCTTCCTCTTGTATTATTAGTTTATTCCCGTTCTCTTACACTTTCATGAGATGCGTTAACTCATTCCAGCTAGAATGGTGTACTTTTTTTATTAAAAAAAAAACAAGAATGGTGTACTTTTTAACATCAAGTTGCACAAAAATAAATAAATCAGTAGATCTATACCCCTATCAATTGTAACATTATTATACACACATACACACATGATACCAAATACTCGGTCATTCCTAAAAAGGACACTCTCTCGTCAATCTCTTGGAAAAAGGGTTTAATCCACTTTCTAGTGCTTTATGTGGGAAAGTTGAGGGACAATTATAAATAAATAAGTACAATATCCCGTCTTTGTTGCATGTTAACTAAAACTAGTCAAAGTATATTTGAAACAAGTCCAACGATCGACAGATAATGTAACCCAAGGAGTGTTATGAGTGGGACTAACTTGCAAGTTCTTGCTTTTCAATGTTTAAAGAGTCCAATTTCAGCAAGTATTGTTCTAACAATCATTGCTGCTCCGGAGTTGAAACGAAGGTCTCACGTTGCAACCACAGAGGGTTGATAAAACTAAAAACAAGAAAATATATTATTAATGACCCATTTCACGTCCATACCATGCTCGATCCATAAATCTATAACGAGCTCATCAATGGGTTTACTGTTATTAATTTATAACGAGCTGGTCAATAGGTTTAATGTTATTGTTATGTCACTACAAGAAAAATACCATTTTATGGCGGACATTACTGACGAAACATGTAAATATTTCGTCGGTAAGATATATTACCGACGGACAAAGGCGTCGTATAAATGACCGTAATTAATAATTGCCGACGAAAACTTTTTTTTCGTTAGTAAATTTACCGACAAAATATTTCTTTCCGTCGGTAAATATACCTAATGTTTATACTTTAGTTGATCGTCGGCAAAGGTTAGCGACGGTTGGTTATATTTTGCGGAATATTTACCGACGGTATGAAATATTCCATTGGTAAATTTGCTAAGAGGTTACCGACATATATGTTATTCAGTCGGTAAAAATTGTGAGGGAATTGGTTATTCCCTTTGTGATTACCGACGGATTTGCGAATAGACCGTCGATAAATGAACATTACTTTACCGACGGATATTGTTTCCGTCGGTAAATGAACAACAAAATTTTTTTAAAAATATGTAATGTATAACGTCAGTACATTTAAATTATGGTTAATGCATAATTTTAATAGTTATAAATTTATAGTATACATTAAATTTGCTTAAATAGAAATTTTTATTGATGATTAAAAGTTAAAATATCTTAATTGATAATATAAACATTACATTGTATATAATAAGTATTTGTAATATAAATTAAATGACCAAATGTACAATATTGATCTAGAGACGGCAGATCCTCTGGTTGGTGCGATGAAGTACTACCCTTACCCTTCAACTCATCCATCTTCTGACGGAGCTGAGCGATGTACTGCATCGACTGTTATAACTGAGTCGCCAATGTCTGCATTGTGCGCTGAAGCTCTTGCACGTCATTGGTGGTGGACCGTCTACTAGATGCTGCTATACTAAACGAGGAGGATTGCGAATAACATGTGTTCGCAAATAAACCTAAACCGAATATCCTCCCACAACGGTCCCTACCACCCATTGCATGAAGATAAGTTTCAGTCTCATCAACATCTTCAGATTACTGAGACTGCAGTTCAATATTTTCTTGTATTTGGTCCTATTAGAAAGCAATGTTTATTTTAGTAAGTGATAATTATTAAGCATTATTAATATTAAACCATAAGTTTCATATACATTGGGTTCTCTACAAAGACTATTGATGAATGTCACACCATCATGCTTCTTAGTGTGAGTGTGCAGAAATAGCTGACGAGGCGTAGGCCTCATGCCCATAGACTTTTCCTGTATAAGAATAAAATGTTAATTATAAGTAAAATTAGAATTTATAAAAATTTCGATAGAGTTTCGTCTATTTTTATGATATCTACTCCTTGTTGAACAAAGAAAAAAACTAAAAAATACAGCCATATATGGCACCAGACATTTATAACATTATCATTCTCAACAAGAAACACATATTTTCATTCCAAATTTTAACAAATCAAATTCAATTAAATACACTAAAGGGAAAAAATAAGAATATAACTGTAAATTGTAGATACTTACAAGTCTCTCTATATGCTCTTGGTGGGTAATATATCCTTCCATATGTACGGGAAGACTCTCTCCCTTCAGTTCTCCATGTCTATTGGCTGAATTACGCTGTAAAACGGACATGGCTTCAGGTGATGTCCAATACTGCAGCCAACGACTCTATATTTCTTCAGAAATGTAAGGCAGTCTTACACCCGCCTGTGTATCGTAGTAACAAAGCTGCGATAACGTGTACGCGCTCATCTCTCCCATCCTCTATAGATGATTCCGTCAAATTGAGAATTCCAAAAAAATTCTTTTTGTATTAAAAGGAAAAATATTTGATAAATATTTTTGATGTAATAATATTTATCAAATTAATGTATTAAAATGTTAATTAAAAAAGAAAATAATAATTTTTGTCATATCTCAAACTCGTGATAGTAAAATTTCTTTATCGCCTGAGAGATATTCTTCCATACATAGCCCTCAGGATCAATCTTCTCTTTGAATTTCGATATTATGTTTCTTGAACATGGTTTAGATGGAAATAACCTAATATAAAAACAAATAAATTTACATCATTTTTAAAATTTAAACTTAATTATAAACATATAATGGTTCATGTATTTTCACTTACATATTATTGACAATTGTAATGTATTTTCGTCCATCGGGTCCCTCAGCTCCAGCTGGCGGCCATCTCCTTCATCCGCATTGTTTACCCTTGATATCTTTGCCGGTATAGGGGTAGTAAATGATGTAGGAGTGGTGGATGATGTAGCCTCATCTATCAGTGTAGTAGGTAGAGGGGGAGGAGGTGTTTTATCTCTAGCTGCTACACCACGAGATCCTTCACCTGTATAGTAAGTACCTCCGAATCATGATATGAATCTTGGTTGCGGAATATCCTGTCTTCTCTTTGGTGCCATATTTCAACCTAAAATTAATATTTGATTGAAGTTTGTAGAAATATTACGAATTCATTTCAATAATTTATACAATATATGGAAAAGGAAATAATTGATTTGTTCATATAATATTCAATTACAAACACAAATTAATCGTTATCGTCACTTAATTGTAAATCAAAATCATCTTCTTATTCTGAAGAATTTGAATCAAACTCAGGCTCTTCTTTAAATCTCTGGCCGTCCTCATCCTTTCCAGATAAAATTTCAACATATTCATTACATGGATCATTCAAAGGTTCATTATCCTCATATACGACAGATGCATTTATTTCATAAGTCTCTTCCTGAAACGCTTCACTTTCAATTCTCTATTCTTTTATTCCACATGATTCAAAAATACCTCTAGGTTTAACTTTGCAAATAGCCAACCAATCTGACTTATCTTGTTGTAAGCTGAGAAAAGGGACATAATATACACCTGGATCGCTTGCATTGCCAATACGAAAGGTTCAAAATTTCGAAATCTTCTTCGCTTGTTGATTTCAACTACATTGTATCGGCTATGCACTTTTGTATCAATATTTGGAGTTGGATCAATCCACTCACACTTAAATATCACAGTTTGCTTTATTGGCAATACAGGGTACTCAATTTCAAGTATCTCAATACTTTTGCCATAGTAATCAATCAATTCTCCCTGTATGCAAACTCCACTATTTATTGTTGCCATGCTATGATCATGATATTCTGTATGATATTTGTTTCCATTAACGAAATACACCACATATGACTTAATAGTTCACAAAGGTCCCTTCGCAAGATTACATATGAACTTGTTCTTTATTGAATTTTCTAAAGCCTACAGAAAAGAAAATATCATATTAAACAGTATACTATGTCATTTAAACACTTAAATCTTATCATTAAATCATTTCAATATTTGTAAGTAAAAACTTACATATTGCTCAAACCATCAAGGAAAGTGTCTTCTAACTTATTTATTGCATCCTGTGATTTGTCGGGCATAAGCTCACATAACAATTTCTCGTATAATCTAAAAACATTATTATATATTCCAGTTATAAATAATACTAAATTTCAAAACCGAAATAATCACTTGATACTTACTGCATGAAAGGTTGAACCTCTTCACAGTTCAATAAAATGTAACCATGGGCAGCCTTAATTTCTTCCTCTGTTATCATTCTTCTTATTGAACGTCCATATGACCGTCCAGGATATGTGAAAATGGATAAGTTACCATGAGCATCACTAGTTCCTCCCCTATTGTCATTACGAGGAACTTTTCTTTCTCTTGTGTGAACATGCGGCTCAAAATAATGTGATCAAAATGTACTAACTTCCTCTACTAAATAAGCATTACATATCGAATCTTCAACTCTGCCCTTGTTCTTCACATTTTTTCTTCAAGTGATGCAAATACCTATATGAGCGAATAGAGTTATACGAATTAAGTTATGAAAACATGATAATATGACTTCAATTACAATCATTTTTGTTGAATTACATACATTTCAAATGGATACATCCAATTATATTAGACTGGACCGGCTAGTTTAGCCTCGTGTGTTAAATGGACAGGTAGATGCTCCATATAATCAAAGAAGCTTAGAGAAAATATCCCTTCTAACTTGCACAAAATTACTGGAATTTTCCTTTCCAATTTTTCCATTTTAGCTAACTTAATTTCAGATGATGTTAAGCTTTTGAAAAATAAAATTAATTCTGTTATTGCTTCCCAAACCTTATTCGGTAGCAACTCTCAAAATGCAATTTAAATTAGCCTTTGCATAAACACATGACAATCATGACTTTTCATCCCAAATAATTTGAACTTCAGCATGTCCACACACCTTGCCAAGTTTGAAACATAACCATCAGGAAACTTTAGACTTTTCAACCGTTCACACAATATTTCCTTCTACTTTTTGTCCAAAGTGTAACATGCCTTCAGATATTTACCAGTCCGAAGATCTTTATATAGCTCATTCCTTCTATAAAAAAGCTTCAAATCAGCTCGTAATTTTGTATTGTCTTTTGTCCTCCCTTCAATGTTCATTGTGGTATTGACCAAATTGTCAAAATTATTTTTTTGAATATACATCACATCTAGATTATAACGTATTAAATTAGTTTTCCAATATGAGAAATCCCAAAAGATGCTTTATTTTCTCCAGCCAAAGTTTCTATTAATGTTTGTATTAATTTAATCAGCTTCAAATTCTGTAACTTTCAGGAAGCCTAATTCCTCAATTTCCTGCAATATCTCTTCACCAGATTTGTCAGGGGTAGGAGGTGTTTTTACCATCATATTCTTAATCAACTTTTGTTTATTACGCCTAAATGAATGATCTAGAGTAAGAAATTTTCTATGGTTGTCAAACTAACATATTTTGCTCCCGTTTGGCAGATAAAACGCATCAGAATCATTGCCACAATAAGGACAAGTTATTTTTCCTGTTGTGCTCCATCCAGATAACATGTCATATGCCAAAAAATCACTAATTATTCACATCAAAGATGCTCTCAACACAAAATTTTGTTTCAGAGACACATCCCATGTCTGAGCACCATATTCCTAAAGTTGCTACAATTCAGATATCAATGGTTATAAGAAAATATCAAATTTATGTTTTGGATTTGTAGGTCCTGGCACAATCACTGTCAAGAACATATATGTCTCTTTCATACACATCTATGGAGGCAAATTATAAGAAGTAATTATGACTGGCTATGATAAATATTGTTGGCTGGATTGACCAAAAGGTTGAAATCCATCAGTTGACAATCCTAACCTAACATTTCAACTTTCAGCTGCAAACTCATAATGAGTGTCATCGAAATGTTTCCATATCAATGCATCTGATGGATGACTCATTATTCCATCTTTCTATTCGTATTCATTATGCCATCTCATATGAGATACAGTAACATCAGAAGCATATAGTCTTTAAAGTCTAGGAGTTAGCGGGAAATAATACATCCTCTTCTAGGGTACTAACTTTCCTTTCATAAAATGCTTTCTAGGATTGAACCTAGATTGACCACAAAATTTACACTCTTGTAATTCCACATCATCACCCCAATATAACATACATCCCAATTTGCAATAATCAATCTTTTCAACAAGTAAACCAAGACCCCTAATAAGTTTCCTCATATTGTAAAAACTATAAACCATTATGTGATCAAGAGGCAATGATTCATTATACCATCCAAGAATTTTATCAAAACTATGATAAAAAATATGCCCTTTATGATCAAGATACGAGCAATTGAAGACAATTGAGTCATTGTCTCACAATTTGGCTATAGTTCTTGGTACGCTGAGTGTAGTAAGTCAAAAAACTGTTTGGAATGAGGGTGGGTTCTTCTTTAAGATTTTCTATATTTTCCTGAAAGCTATAACCGTCTGCATCATAAACCATTTACATCCACATTATTTGCTCTAAATCCAATTCCACCTTGAAACTCATTGAAGCTAACTGATGATTGTGATTCATTACTCCTTGAGGTGCTATAAATCAAAGGTTTCTCATGTCGTGTCCACTGAAAATAATTGGGGACAAACTATCTTCTCAATAAATGCCCGTTCACTTCATCAATAGGAAGGAAATGAATGTGTTTGCATTTTTACATGGACATCTTGTAACATCCCGTTTTCATAGAACGGGTCGGACCTGAGAAACGGGTCCAAGTGAGGTCAATTGGAGAAGTTAGAGAA
>JANQBM010000001.1:18380904-18420108 GCA_025594535.1 Erythroxylum domingense | reverse complement strand
TCTCTTTTAGGTTTCTCTTCAGCATCAAGTTCTACTTCATGTATCTTCAAAGAACCAAGCAATTCGTCTAGATTTAATTTCCTCATCTTCTTAGCTTCTTGTATTGCAGTAACTTTAGGTCTCCATCTTTTCGGTAGACTTCTGAGAATCTTCCTAACATGGTCTTGATTATCGTAGATTCTCCCAAGAGCTTTAAGTCCATTAACGATGGTTTGAAATCGTCCAAACCTTTGATCAATAGACTCATCTTCTTTCATTTTAAATAGCTCATACTGATGTACAAGAATATTGACCTTGGAATCTTTCACCTAGTTTGTGCCTTCATGTGCGATGGATAGAGTGTCCCACTTCTCTTTCACAGTTTCGCATCTATGAACTTTATCATATTCACTTCTGCTTAAAGCACAACTCAAAAAGAACTTGGTCTTTCATTTTAGTTGAAATCTAGCTTTGTGATCAGCTAACCATCTGTTACGAGGAATGGTATTTCCTTCATCATCTACTGGTATGTATGGTCCATTCTCGATGATATCCCAAAGATCAATGTGTGTGGATTCTATGAAGAGCCGCATCCTATCCTTCCAATAATGATAATCTTCACCATTGAACGAGGAGGTCTTATGACAAAGGCACCTTCAGTTATAAAAACATGTGATTCAGCCATGGATCTTTGTCCTCACTTTGTAAAGGTGGTTCTTGGAAACCAAGCTCTGATACCAATTGAAGTAAATCACACGTTAATATAGAAATTACTTATAATAGACAAAATACACCAAAAAGGGGGTTGAATTGTGTATTCTTTTCGTGAATACAAAATCTTTTCTATTTCTGATAAGAAATTCTCTAACTTGTTAAAAGAATATCACGAATTGTTATACGAAAATTCTTATATAGTTAAATAGCAAATAACTTCTATATACTTGTTTTAAAAAACAAAATAGACTAAGTTGAGAGATAGAAGATAGACACTGCGATTTTTATACTGTTCACCCCAAACCGTGGGTATGTCTAGTCCTCAAAATTCGTCTAAGTATTCACTATACGTCAATAAATTACAAGTATTCTTTCTTCCTTCTAGAGCCTCTTCAAGTCTCTTACACTAAGTATTCTTTCATCTATCTTAGCCTCTCCAGGCTCTTAGCCTTTTCTTTCTCTCACTAGAAAGATATTGTGAGCTATTGTTACAGTAGTTTTAGCTCTCCAGTATCGCATTACAGAATTTTTCTTTTCTAAGCATACACTTGAAAGCTCAAAGATGTAAGATCGAAAGTTTTCCGACAAGTTGGAAAGTTGTAAAGTTATTCAATCTTCGACTACGACTAGTATTTATAGTTTAAGTCTCCAACTGCTTCTTGATTCTTGATAACTGCTTCTTTGAATCTTGATAACTGCTTCTTTGAATCTTGATAACTGCTTCTTGAGTCTTGATAATTGCTTCTTGAGTCTTGATAACCGCTATTTAGTTGAGTTCTATAACTAACTCTAACTAACTAATTGTTCGTCTTACTCGCATATCTTTTGCTTTGTATCGTCTATGTTTTCTCTTTTATATCTTTTGCTTCTTCTGTGTTTTGCATCTTTTGTGTTTCGTTTCTTCTATGTTTTGCACTTCTTCTGTGTCTTTCTTCTTCTATGTTTTGCTTCCTTCTGTGTTTCGCTTCTTCTGTATCTTTACCTCTTCTGTGTTTTGCTTCTTCTGTATTTTTTGTACTTCTTTTGTGTTTTGCTACTTCTTCTGTGTCTTTGCATTTCTTCTATATCTTCTACTTCTTTTGTGTTTTGCTTATTTTTTATTTTTGCGCTTCTTCTGTGTTTTTCTTCTGTGTCTTTCTTCTTATGTTTATTTCTTCTTCTGTGTTTTTCTTCTATGTCTTGTACTTCTGAATACTTAACACACTCATCAAATAAGTTCATTTCTAACATTATTATTATTTGATGTCATCAAAATTAATCATCGTAAAGTCCTCTTGACTTAACAATGACTTCAATACACAACTCCACTTCCCTTTCAGGAGGGAGTCCAGGTAATTCCTTAGGAAATACATCCGAAAATTCATTCACCACCAGAATATCTAGCATTTTACCACCCTCCTTCTTAGAATCAAACACAAAAGCTAGATAAGCTTCACATCCCTTCCTAAGGAGCTTTTGAGTTACCATAACAGATACCACATTAGATAAAGAACCAGTGTGGATGCCATACAATACTATTCCAGGCTGATCAAGCTTCCTAAGCACAACTATCTTAGCATTACAATCAACCAATGTCTGATGCTTAGATAACCAATCCATACCAAAAATCAAATCAAATTCATAAAAAGGCAATGTAATCAGATCCGCTACATATTCATTTCCTTGGATCATAATAGGACAATTCCTAAACACCTGGTTAACCAACGCACTACTACCTAAAGGACTGGTTACATGAATGTCATAACCTAGTTAATCTATAGGCGTCTCCTTATCATACATTTATCCAACACAAATATAGGAATGAGTAGATCTAGGATTAATCAGTGCATGCATTTCAGAATTAAAGAGAGAAACAATACCAGTAATGACTTTAGGTGCATCTTGATCCTCACGAGCTTTTAATGTATAAGCTCGAACCGAAGCAGAAGGCACAAATGGTTGATTAATAGTTTCCGAATGGGTACTCAGATTAAATCTGTTCTGACCAAATCCTCCACTACCTCTACCTCGTCTTATGATTCCAGCAGCTATATGAGAGACCTCCCTACTAACTTGTGATGTCTGTGACTGTCTCATAGGGCAGTAGCTATCAGATGATCAGTAGCACCACATCAAAAACATGCACTTGTAACCTTCCAACAAGTACCCCGATGGTATTTGGAGTAATGAGGGAATTCTGTAATACTAGAACCTTGACCCGCAGAGGAAAAGTTTTGTTGTTTTCATCTAGCTACTGATCTCTGAGTAAATTCTGGTATAGTAGAGGCACCTTCCCGACTCTACTTACCTATGGAATGAACTCCTCTAGCAAAGCCCTTTCATTGAGTCCTTTCTCTTTTCACCATCTCTTGCTTCTTAGTTTTCATTGCGGCTTGCACTAGTTGATGGTAGTTCACTTGTTGCAATAAAGTAAACGAGGCAAGATGCTCTTTAATTGAATCGTTGAAACCATCCTCGAATTGATGACACCAAAACTCCTCATTATGTACCAATTTGGGGGCATACTTGCTAAGTCGGTTAAGCTCCCTATTGTACTCAACAACAGATAAGTTTATTTACTTTAGATTCAGAAATTGCTTCCACTTCCCCTTTCTATAAGCCTCCGTAACATATCTAGCTTTAAAAATTTGGCAAAAGAAATCCCAAGTCAGAGGCACTGGTAGCTAAGGATTCCTCAAAAAGAACTTCCACCACTCATTGGCTGCTTCCTGAAGAAGAGAGACAACACAGTGCACCATCTGTTCTAGTGGACAGCTAATTTCATGTAATACCCACTCTACTTACTCTATCCAGAACTCGGCTCTTTCTGATTCATACAATGATGTTCCAAAAAATTCCTCAGCTTCATACTTCGACAGTTGGTCAATCGGAGCCTTGGGTACAGTCATATGATGCAGTATTGTCATCATATCCTGAGATAACTTAATTAAAGCCTCTCCCTAAGTTGGAGGAGGAGGTGGCACCTCAACTTCACCTTGATTAACCTTAGAGGGTCTAGATATCGATGCACGAGATCTTTCAGGATGATTACTCTCAACAACCTAGTCAATGGCTTTGTGAGATCTTTCCATCTTTAATTCTATAACCAGAACATGGGACAAACCGCATTAGGCGAAAACACAACTTTTACACTCAAGTATAAGCAATAGTTAAGCACTGGTTAAAGCATAATTGCTTAAACCATGCTTTGATACCAAAAGATGTAACACCCACAAACCCCCTGGGATAATATATGGATGCCACATAAAAGAGTACAAACAAACCAAAGCGTTCTAAATCATCCTTAAAAGTAATTCAAGCAAACATATATTATATTTCATTACAAGTTGGGTTACAAACAAAATACATTATACATATTGTACTTATCACAAACATGTCTTAAATCCCAATCCATCTTGTATTATAGTTATTACAAACCTTTAAACAAAATAAAAAATGTCTCATTTATCATATACAACTAAAAAATAAACTCAAATATACATTTTGTCAACACAAAACTCAATCTTCTTGGTTGTTGCGGTTGACATTGTCCTAGTCTCAATTCTTTTTAACAAAACCTACATGGGATAAAACCACTGTGCTAAGCTTAAAGCTTAGTGGGGAATAACTAAACCATACATAGACTAACAACTGTTTAACAGTCACCTAACCTCCACATATACTGAATCAAATTATATCATAAGCAATCATTAAAGGTTCATATTAAAGAACAATTCAAGCATAATGGATTTCAAAATAGAATATGAACTATCGCTAAAAAACATTTCTCATGCTAGTGCCAATCATTTAAGTATCAGAACAGATTGTTTAGATGTCAGAACTGATTATCAGAATAGGGTGTAAACCCTTTAGATCAGAATATGAATTGTATTAGAGTAGACTTTGTTTTATATCAATTCAGAGTTTATCTTATATTAAATTAGAATTTTTTTATATCAAAACTGAACATGTATCAGAATATAAAACAAGTTAGACTACTAATCGTTTTTACAGAACTGGGTAACGGGACCAGCACAGAAGATACCATGTTTTGTATTTAAAACATAAGAGACTTAAGTCTCTAAAATAGAAGACACAGAAGTGTCTAAAATTAGAAGATACTAGAGTGTTTGGCATAGAAGACACCTTAGTGTCTGGTTACAGAAGACACCTTAGTTTCTAATTAAAGAAGCAGCTGCTAACCCTTCTAGGCATGCCTATTTACCCACAACTAGGACTCAGCAGTTTTAAAACAAACAATTTCAAATTTCATAATTTTATGAAAAAGAAGAAATACAACATATGTCTTTATTAAAATGAACTTATTCATTGACATTTGATCAAACATAATATACCTTATAAATACAAACATGTGCAATTATGCATCAATAGAAGTGTTGAGTCATCACATATTAAATATATGCACACAATTAGCAAGTACTTTCAATACAATCCCAATTGTCAAACTCCTCAAATAACTGATAGTCTAGTAATGTCACAATATTATCTCAAAAATTCCCAATTCATAATCATCCATATCCAATTTGTAATACATAAGCCATAAGAACTCATTCATTCATGATCATACCAAGTAATTCAACATTATGCTCAACATTTTTAAACCATACATCCATTATATTATCATCTCCATTAATAAACCATAACTCAATTACCTTTGACTCCATTAATCTAACATCATCTAGGTTCTTTTTTAATCCCAACTAAGTTTACATAAACAATTGTTAAAAGTCCAAACCTTATATATGTCAACAATTACACAATCAAGTTTAGCATTTTCTTTTGTGGTCTAGATTTTCTTAGGACAGGTTTCGGATCTAATTTGTATAGCCATTTGACATAAAACTAAGATTTCTAGGCAATATGTTCTTCTAAAAAAATGTTCCTATATGTCTTAAGTTTCTAATGAACTAAAGTTCATACAATTTGGTTCATTATTTCTAAAGTTACCCAAAATACTACAGATTAACCAATGACAGAATCCTAAATTCAACTTTAGTCCAAATTTCAAAATCCTTCGGGAAAGACAAAATTTCATTCCTTTATGAAAGCTATATGTATATGTGTGTAATTTAATCCACAATGAAATTTAGATATCTACAGGTTAAGTTATAGCCTAAAAAATGATGGATGTTTAGTGAAATCTATTCAGTGAAACTAGTACAATTCATTCACATCTTACACCCTCAATGCCCTTACTCCAAGGTTCATCCTTTTCACTACAATTCTACCTTATTCATACCCCAATTACACATCAATTTTATGTCCAGACCTCAATTCATCAAGAAGTCAATAAATATTCTATCTAATTAAACATCAAATAATTCATATGAAAACATGCAATCAAGATTAGTATTCCCATACCTTCTTTAAGTCAATTTCCTACTTCAATGATCAAGCCACTCTAGCCTTTCAAGTAAGTATCACAATTCCAAGATTAAAATGACTAAGAGGACAACAATATAGAAAATAGTAGGATCTAGCTTCCTTGATGGAATATCATGCAAATACTTCAAGTGACAATGATGATCTAAAAAGCAAGCAAAAATTCCAGGAGGTGTGAGTGAGAGAGTTTCGGTGGAGAGAGAACAAAATGGTGAAGAATAAGATAAAATAGAAACTCTAGTAGAAACTTGTCTCCTTCAATACTAGGTGTCAACAAATGGTAATAGCATGTGTCTTCATGCATGTTCTTCACTTGTCCCATTTAGGAGCTGCCACTCATCCACGCAAAATGTTGCCATTTGTCACCAAGTTATTAGTCCACTTATCTCCAAGTTAAAATGAATAAACAGTATTGATGTAGGCTCCATTTAATGAAGTTGTCTTTATAAAAGTTGTAGCTTATTCTCTTATCTTTTTAATGGTATAAACTTTGTAATTTGTGGTCATCAGAATCAAGAGATATAATTCTTACAAGTTTGAGTGTCACACACGAGTGCACGTACCATGACAAATTGAACTTGCTAAAATCAGATTTTAAGTACTTACAAGCCTTCTTTTTCATTTAATCTCCACTCAAACCTTGCATAATGTAACCATGACATAAGTTCGAAGACTCGAGACCAACATTAATACCTTAATTCTCCAATGGTGACAATTATTTCCAATTCACTAAGTATGATTCATTAAACTAAAATTCAAGTCATATGCAATCCTCACTCTTATCAAAAAAAATTTTTAACACCTATATTACATGTTCAATGTAACATTCCAACTAGGTTACAATTTGGGGTCTTACATTTTAGGACGACCACTGGATGGAGAATATGTATTGATTACAGGAAGCTAAATGTGTTGACTAAAAAGGACTATTTTCCTCTCACTTTTATTGATCAAATGTTGGATAAATTTTTTGAACATGAGTTTTATTGTTTTCTTGATGGTCTTTCTTGTTATTACTAGTACAGATTTCTCATGAGGACCAAGCAAAGAGAACATTCACTTGTCCATTTGGGACATTCATTTTTAGGAGGATGCCATTCAGGCTGTGTAATATGCCTGCAACATTACAAAAGTGCATGTTTTCCATTTCCTCGTATATAATCTAGGACTTTATCGAGGTGTTTATGGATGATTTCTCAATCTTTGGTACCTCTTTTGGTGATTGCCTAAATAAGCTGACTCGTATGTTTGAAAGATGTATTGAATGCAAGTTGACTTCAAGTTAGGAAAAGAGTCATTTTATGGTGAAACAAGGAACAATCCTAAGTCATGTTGTATCGAAAGGGGAATTGAGGTTGATAAGGTGAAAATTGAAGTTATAGAAAAGCTTCCACCACCCACTTTTGTTAAGAGTTTTAGAGGTTTTCTAGGACATGCTTGATTTTATAAGAGGTTTGTCAAAATTTTTCTAAGATAAGTCATCCTTTATGCCAACTGTTAGTAGAAGATGTCCATTTTGATTTTAATGAGGAATGCCTTAATGCTTTTAATGTTCTTAAAGAAAAATTAATCTCTGCACCAATTATTATGGCTCCTGATTGATCTTTACCTTTTGAAATTATGAGTGATGCTTCTGATTTCGCCGTGGGAGCTATTTTGGGCCAAAAAATTGACAAATATTTTCATGTGATTATTATAGTAGTTAAACTTTGAGTGATGCACAACTAAATGACACAACCACTGAGAAAGAATTGTTAACTGTGATTTTTGCATTGGAAAAATTTAGACCTTATCTGTTAGGGTCAATGATCATAATTTGTTCTAATCATGTAGCTCTTAGATATCTTTTGATCAAAATGCATGCGAAACTATGGTTAACTAGATGGATTTTGCTATTACAAAAGTTTGATGTGGAAATAAAAGATAAAATAAGGGTGATAATGTTGTTACGGATCATTTGTCTAGAATAGCTCATAACTTGAAAACTCTTGAACAACAAAAGAATTATGCAATTTGTAACATCCCATTACCCATGTTGAGGCTAAAACAATAATTATGCGAGATTAATAAGAAATTAGAAAAATGCATTTCATGCTCATGCATTATATAATATGCTCATATTTATGAATATTGAATTTTTGCACATGAAAATAAGTATAAATGCATTCATAGACATTCCGGGTATAATTGATTTATAGTTGAATTGTGAATATGATTTTATGGAGAATTGTGGTTTTTATATGTTGAAAAACTGATTTAGAGAGTGTATTTAGTATTTTAGAATTTTTGGAGAATTTTAGAAATTTTTCTTAAAATTTAGGTAAAATTTGGACTAGGAAAAATGCCAAGTGGCAAGACCATTGACAAATAACAGTATAATTAAGTGTCAAATTGTAGTGAAAATTTTTATTTATGACTTTGGGATTTAATGACATATGTCATTGAAAATTGGAGACAATTGGAGTAGAAATTAAAGTTGAATGGACAAATTGAATGAGAAAAACCTGAGTGAACCTATAAGGAGATGATATATGGCAAATCACTATTCTTTTAATTGTAAAGACCCTTCCTTGTCTTGTTTCTCATGATGCTTTCTAATTGAAGGGGATTTTTTTTTTGTTTTCTCTTCTTCTCTTCGTTACTTCCTTTTTCATTCTCACCTTTCACGATTTTGAATCTCCAAGCCTTTATTAACACTAAAGCTTGCTTTCATCTTTCACTCATCACTCCCATCTTGTTTTCTTCTTCATTTCTTACCAAAGACCCAAACTCCCAACCTCCATGATGATATACGTGGGTTGTATGAGAAGCTAGGGTTGGTGTTCTTTTGAAGGATTTAAAGAGAAATCAAGTAACTTATATGCTGATTTTCAAAGGTTAGTGTAAATAGAACTTGTATGTGGAGTAATTTGAGATTGATGGATTGGTTATGAAATTGTGTGTATATGTCATGGATGAAGAATAAAGATTGACGATGTCTTGTTTGATGTATTTGATTTATTGATAATTGATAAGTTTTTGTTGAGATGATTTATTGTTTGAGATAGAAAGTTCATTATGATAAATGTATATATGATGTGTTTTGTTCTTAGTGTATATGATCATGCATGGATCTTGAATTGTGTATAGATAATCTTGAACTATAATTGTGGTATTATTGAAGAAGAAATGAGGTGAATATAAGGTAGAAGTAGTAGATTAAGCAAAAGAGATGATTGAGGAAGAGATTGATGAGGAAATGTGTTAGTTGTAGTGGTTCATCTGAACATGCATCAATTTTTTAGACATATCTTGATCTGTAAATATCCAAATAGGATGATTATTGACTTATATTAAACTAGAGACAAATGAATACAAGTTTATGAAGAAATGAGTTTGAATTTTGTCTCTAAGAGTGTTGAAAATTGTCTTAAAGTTGAGTTTCATATTTTATCTCTGTTTTTGAATATTGTGGAGTAAATTGTGTATAAATTTTAGAATACGGATCCAAATTGTATGAACTTAGGTTATTTAGAATCTTAACACATAGATGAATAATTGTTAAGAAGATGACTATGCCAAAAAACCTCATTTTCTAGGTATAAATTGGGTGTGAAGTTTAAAAAAGAAAAAAAAGGGAGAAAGGAGGTGCTTTGGCCAAATGCAGGTCACGATCGAGACTCTGTTGAAGCCGTTGCAGTCGCAATGGCAACAAACATGATGCCACTACGTCGTGATCGCGACTCCAAAAGTGATACGCAGGAGATGCCTTCTAAAAATATGTTAGTTTTTTTATGATATCTTGAGTTGTAGATGTCCAAATGAGGTGATTCTTAATTCAAATTAAACTACAGACATAATTATAGAACTTTCTTGAAGACATATAAGGTTAATAATGTCTCTAAGATTTTAAAATTTTTGTATGAAATTGAGTCTAAATTGAGGTTATAGTACCACTCGAGACAGAAATTTGGTCAAAAAGAACTTAGAAAGTTGACCCGAATGTATGTCTTAGGAAAAAGTTGAATTGAAGAAATGAGTTATGAATTTTGTTTTTTATGATTTTAGTGAGGCATAAACCTAGGTATAAATTATACTTAGATAAGTTTTGATATGAGATTGATTTTATGATGAAATTGATGGATAAATACCAAGGATTATTATTATGAACATGCATTGTACATAATTCATTTCATCCATCTGCATTATTGTAACAATTATAATTGTGCCGGAACTTCCAGGCATTAGCTTCAGGAGCAACTTGTGAGTAACCTAGATGGTTTCTCTCAGTTATTGTTTGCTTAAATGCTATTATGAATGATAAATGAATGTGATTGATTGTGTTGGTTTCCGGACAGGAGGTCTGATAAATGTGATGTATAACTGAAATATTAAAGTGCTCATTGAATGTGAATTGAACGGAATAAGTGTTTTGTTGACTTAAGTGTTGAATGCCCGACTGAGGTCCGATGATAATGTGAATGAGATGTGATAGTGAGTATGATTGTGTGACATTGAGCACTTTCAATTGATTGAATAAATGTGATGCATTTCATTATATAAATGCATGATCAGATAATGGGAGTTGTGACCAGAGTAGCCACCAATCAGAGCTTAAAGCTCAAAGTGTGAAAAGAGGCTTGAGCTCAGAAAGTGATTCAGAGCCTCGGGCTCAACGTTTAATAAGCCCTATATGGGACAGTTATCAATGAGCCTGATATCCAATAGATACGGGCAGTTAGGCACTCGGTCAGAACAACGTAATAATTGGAAAAGTGTCTCATGAGCATTTCATATGCATTTTGTTAAGTATGTTTGCTGGATTGAAATGCCAAATCTTCCTATGCTTAATTGAAAATATGATATTGATGTAAAGTGCAATTTTTGTCAAGCGTTTGTTATGTGAAATGATGTGTTGCATGAATTGAGTGAACCATCGATGATGGTTACCTTATTGAGTTCGCACAACTCACCTAAAATTTGTAATTATTTTTCAGGCTTGAAGAGTATCCCATTAGACAAACAGGAGTATACCTACGGCATACAAGTAAAAGAAAAAGGTCAGGATTAGTGGGCGTCTGCATCAATATTTCTTTTATTTTGTATCAAATTAAGCTTTCCGAATTTATTGTGACTTCTGTATTCGATTATTTCTATTTTGAGATAAATTTCCAAATTGGAAATGTTTATATATGGTTTTGTAATGTAATGAAATTTTGACAAGTATATTGTTTTTGTAACAGGCCTAAATGGCTATTGAAATTTCTGATGATTGTATTGCTATGATTGAAAATTTTTATAGAATAAAGTGGGCTCTATTATATGATTGATCTCCACATACTATGTTTGTGGTTTCAAAAAAAATTATACTGAGTTTTGACCGATTAAGTGCTCTAGCATGCTATCCTTGCAGGACACGGTCTCAGATATCACTCAGGATGTCAGGCATGTGTCTAACGGGAGTGGGGTATTACACAATTGCTGATATTTGTTATGAGTAAAGTGCCTTAGTATGTTGACTATATGAATTATCTTGCATGTGGCATTTTGAGACCTAACACGACTTGTCAGGAAAGAAAAAGATTCCTTCACTTAATCAAGTACTTCTTCTGGGATGATCCATACCTCTACCAGATTTGTAAGGATGAAATCATTCAGAGGTACGTTCTAAAGGACGAATAAGTAAGCTTCTTGACCTTTTGTCATGAACTCCACTGTGGAGGCCATTTTAAAGGGAGGAAAATTGCTTATAAAATTCTTCAAAACGGTTTATATTAGCCCACCTTGTTTAAGGATGCTCATTTCTTCTGCTTGAAATGTGATAAATGCCACAAACTGAAAATATAAGTAGAAGAAATGGAATGCTCCTAGCTAACCAATTGAATGTTGAATTATTCAATGTTTGAGGTATTGATTTTATTGGTCTGTTTCCTAAATCTTGTGGATTTGAATATATACTTGTTGTT
Source organism: Erythroxylum domingense (assembly GCA_025594535.1). NCBI lineage: Eukaryota > Viridiplantae > Streptophyta > Magnoliopsida > Malpighiales > Erythroxylaceae > Erythroxylum > Erythroxylum domingense. The sequence goes on along the minus strand of JANQBM010000001.1, from coordinate 18,408,088 downwards.
ATTGGTTACTTGTTTGAATGGGTAGAAGCAATACCCACCCGAACTAATGATGCTAATGTTTTTGTTAAATTTGTGAAGGAAAATACCTTTAATAGGTTCAGGATACCATACGTAATCATAAGCGATGGAGGAATTCATTTATGCAATAAGCTTTTTGAGAAGCTTATGAAGAATTATGCCATAACTCACAAGGTGGTGACTCCTCACAATCCAAAAGCTTCTGGACAAGTGGAAACAAATAACAAACAAATTAAATGGATTTTAGAGAAGGCTGTGAGCCTATTATGGAAGGATTGGTCAATAACGTTAAATGATGCATTATAGGCATATCGCATTACTTACAAAACCTTATTAGGAATGAGCCTTTATCGATTTGTTTTTGGGAAGGCCTACTATTTACCAGTTGAGGTTGAATATAAGGTGTTGTGGCAATTAAGATGGTAAAACCTAAATCTAGATTATAGAGGACGGGAGTGCTTTCTTCAAATTTTAGAATTGGATGAACTCCAGAGTGAGCCTTACAGAAATCCAAAATTTATAAGGAAAGAACAAGACACTTTCCTGATAAGGGCCTTGTAGGTAAGTTCCTCATATCTAGAATGAAAGTTTTGTTATATAATTCTTGGTTGCGTTTGTTTCCAAAAAAGATAAAATTAAGGTGGAATGGGCCATTTAAAGTAATCAAGGTCTTTCAATATGGAGCCGTGGAATTGGAGAACCCGCAAACAAATGAAACCTTTAAGGTGAATGGCCAACAGGTGAAACCATTTTTAGAAGGAGCAATTGAGAAGCAAAGTGTAGGATCCATCAATTTAAGCAATCCACTTCAAGTATGACTATCTGGGTCGTCTAATTACATAACATTAAAGAAGCATTTAATGGGAGGCAACCAATTTAATTTTTATCTTGTTTTTCTTTTATTCCTCTTACTTTACTCTTTTTTATTATTTATTTAATTTTCTTCTTATGAAAAAAAGAAGGGGTGTGGCTGTAGGAGTCATGGGTAGTCACAGGTGTGACTCACAACCATGACTCTCCTTTACAGCCTTTTAAATAACCCCCTCCCCCTAATACCTAACGTGTTTATCTTTATCTTTTCCTTATTTCCAAATTTGATTTGGCGTTCTCGATCTTCTCTACCCGCAGCTGCCACGCTACTGTCTCTCCCTCACACCTATCTAGTCACACCATACCACCCTCGCACGTAACTGCCACACTTCTCACCCAACTCTCCACTGTTCACCCCAACCATTACTCACGCCCTCGTACTACACTGCACTGAATAGGCACACACTCGTGCCCTAATGCGTTGGTCAACACACAACCATGCCACCTTTGTCGTCACTCCACTCATCACCACACACCCATTCGTCACCTCCCTCAGCACAACTCACACCAGCGCGTTCACCACACCAACCCAACAGGAGAACACACACCACCTATGCTGACGTAGCCAAATATGTCTCTAAAAGTGAAAAAACCCAGAGTTCCTTCGTCTCCACCATACAAGCCAAATTTAGTTATCCTTTACCTCAAATTTCAAACAAGAGAGCTCCAAAAAAGGTACCCTTTTTTTAAGGATCATCAAATTATTTTGAATAGATTTCTATATTCTCAAAAACTTATTGAATTAGGAATATTTGATCGATTCCATGATTTGCTACTAAATATAGGCTGGGAATAATTTTTTGGATTCAGGAAAAATTCATATGTGAAATTGGCATTAGAGTTTCTTACTTTATAAGTAGTTCATGACACTACTGCTAGGGACATTACAGATAATCCTAAATTTTGGTTAATGAGTGCACATCATATAATCACTTTAGAAGTGTTGAATCATATTTTTGGCTTTCTAAATAGTGATTTATGAATATCATGAGGATTTTGAGGCTAGCAACTTTTGGTCCTAAGTGACCAATTCTAAGAAAGTGTTTTCCCTTAGTCGGTCTAAATCATCTGCCATTGTAGACCCTACCCTTCGCTGTCTCCATCAAATTTTAACTTTTACACTATTTGGTACAGGAGATAACAATGGGATAGTTTCTAAAATTGAATTATGTATTTTGTGGTGTATGGTACATGCTAGGCATTTTAATGGAGGAAGTTGGTTAGGTGTGCATTTAAATGACATGGCCCAATTTAGTGTAGGTAAAATAGTAGTTGGGGCATTCGTGACTCGAATTGCAGAACATCTTGGTTTGTTAGTTGAAAGAACACCTATGTAACTAGTTTAAGGCAACTTGACTCTCGACTTGAAATCTTTGGTGTCGATAAAGGTTATCAAGTGGCAAAGCAATCCTTATGTTCTTATCCATGACGATATGGGGGAAGCTTTAAGTAGCAAGCAAGCTGGAGTTACAAAAATGGAAGCTACACAAGAAGTTGATGTTCCACCGCTCGAAGAAATGCATCAAACTTCTCCAACTACTTTCATGGAGTACTAATCACTGCTAAATTAATTGATAACATTTGAATGACAAACAAATAATAGGCTCCATAAAATTGAAGATATCGTGGCGGAGATCCGAACCTTTATGGCTAATTTGAATACTCTCTTCGGACAGCCTCCACCCTATCTTAGTATTATGTTTCTATCCTTTCCCTTTTTATTACTTATTGTTTTAATTTCTTTTCATTCTCATCTTTATCCTTGCTTGTGTTCTTTTGCCTTTTAAATCCCTCTTTTATTTTCTTATCACATTGAGGGAAATGTTATGTTCAAGTGTAGTGGGGAGTATTAGTAAAAAAAAGAAAAAATTATTATTTGTGTGTTATGTGTTTGTTTTCCCATTTAGTAGTTAGAGATGCATGGTTATTAAATGAACTTGATCTGGATTAGAAATGCATAATATGAGTGAATGATTATATTTGCATGCTTAGACTAATTGACTTGGATTTTGGTTAAAAGGACATTAGCTTGTTATGATAGATGAATGACACCTTTCATTTAGTAAGTGATAAGTTTAAATTGCATCGTGTTTAGTTCATAGTTTGATATGAGTTTAGCTGCTAATTCAATCACTTAGTATATTTTTAGGTTAGAATTGTGTTAGTTTGTTAATTATTAATGTTTTATGTGCTAGTACAAGTCTTTGAGCTTAAATATTATGTTTTTGAGATACTTTGATGTGTTTACTAGTATTTAACGGTCAATATCGAAGAATGAAGGCGTTTCTAAGACATTCAGGCCAAAACAACAGCCCATGATCGTGACATGTCAAGCCATGATCATGATAAAAGGCTCAGATGTGAGCCACGATCGTGGTCGCCTATGTTCGGTATATGCACAGACACATACAAATGTCAAGTTTTGAGGGATTATTTGGACCTTTTGGACCCCGAAAAAACCCTAGGGTTACCCAAAACACAAGAGGATATAAAAAAACAAAAAGAGGCAAAGAGAGGAGCTTTTGTATCAATCACCTTGAGAAACCCTAGAGAGAGATCATTAAGAGATAAAGGAAGAGAAAAGGGAAGAGAGAAGAGGAGAAGAAGCTAACTCGAAGTACTTTTCGGATCAAGAGGTTTCCTAACGTCACTGCCTCCTTTCATCCATTTTAGATTGTATTTCTTGTTATTTTCAGTTTTGTTATTATATAGAACTGGATTGAACAATTAATGATAGGCTAGAATGTCTAGAATGTTCTAAACTTACCTTTAAAATTTTATTCTTTAATTAATGAGAATCTAATTGTTTATGTGTTTACTGGATATTTTTGTGGTTTGATTAAGCTATTGCATAATTCGATAATAAACTGAGAGGATGAATCGAATAAAAAACTATTAAACTAGGCTAATGAGAGTTAGGTGATTTAATAGAAACCAGAATTAAAGCAGTTTGATAATTTATGTAGAAATAGATCTTATATAAACTTTCAATAGTATATTAGAGAACTTCGGAACTAATTAAGGTTTTGGATCGGTTGTGAATCCAGAGATTGTAACCTCCATAATATGATTAAGTTTTATGTTTTAGGGTTAATGGTTATAACTCGAGAGAGAGTAATCAACCCTAAGATAGTCTAGAAACAACAATCCAATAATTCATAATCAGTTAGGTTAGCATTAAGGATAGGTAAAATTCCCTTTCTCTCAATTGGTAATTTCCTTCGATTGATTCTTGGGTGTGTTGCAAATTGCTTAATAACGAATATTTTCATATTTAATTCTCAATTTGATTGATTAAATTAAATTCTCTTATTAGTTTTGTTACATCTTAAATTTCTATTATTTGTTTATGGCCTTAGATTTTAAGATTATATTAGTTCCCACCTCATAGGATTGACACCTTTGGGACTAAGCTAACGAATCGTGTGCTTGCAGATTATCGAGGGTTAATAATTAAAATTTACGTACAACCAAAACTCAATCAAGTTTTTGGCGCCATTGCTGGGGAGGCGATTAGTTTAGTTCTTTAGTCTAAGGCTTTTTCACCATCTTTTGAGGAAAAAAAAAGAGAAGCTAGGCATAAAGTAGATGACACATTAACTTGGATATCACTAGACAACAATAGGGAATCTCAATCATTGGATGCCAAAAAGAGAAAAAAAAAAAGAAATGATCATCAAGGATATATATTATAGGGAGAAAAGGAATCTTGCAAATTTCAATGAGCCCCAGTTTAGTTGGGGAAATCATCATCCTTATTTGAACATGTACACTTTGGGGTGGTAGAACGACCCAAATTTCTATTGGTTTAACAATGAAAGGATTCCCATCAGAAATGAAGACTTATTAGGTTTTCAGCAAGACAAATCCAATTCATTGGATTCCAAGTTGGAAAAAATCATGGATTAGCTAACAGATATGGAAGAGACCCGAAAAGATTGGAAGAGAAGTTTCAGCATGTAGTAGAAGATCATGCCTCTTCTATTCACAACCTAGTGGTTCGAATGGGCTAGTTTTCTATGGAATTTTGTAAACAAAGCGTAGAAAACTGTCTGCATAGCATGAAAGTAAATTCAATAAAGCAATGTCAGGCTATCACACATGGGAATTGGGTAGAGCTAGAACAACCAGTGAGAAATCAAGCTAAAGCCCACTTTATAGAAGACCAAGAAATTAAGAAAAAGGATGAAAACCCCCATACTATCCACCAGATCTTGGTATACTATGCTTGAACATCAAAAAGCACTTTATTATATGTCGATGAAGAGAACATTATCCTTAAGATTAGTAATGAACAAGTGATATTCAACATAAATGATGTATTAAAGAATCCGAAGGAAGGTGACTCAATAAGGAGAATTGATGTGTTCAAACTTTATAAAGCAAAAGGAAGAAGAATAGCTAACAACGAACAACGTGTTTGAAGAAGTTATGAAAGTCTGTGACTAAAGAAGAACAAGAGAAGCTCACCCATTTACCAAACCAACGGCTAGACTTAATAGAAGATTCAGGGAGTTTCATTATTCCCTAATTTATTGACAGTTTGTTAGTGAAAAGGACATTACTGAAATTAATTGGTTTTCTCAACTTTATCAATATTGTCCTCTTAATCAGTTTGCAATATGTAGCTTACTCATAAGCTATAAAATTGATGTTGAACAAGAAGGGTGGAATCAAGCCACTCATAATTGATCCGGGCTAAGCTTCTAACGATGCAAGGTCAAGCTAATGACCCTAAATTAGCACATTTAGTAGTAAGATTTTAAATTGTTAAGTAGTTAGGTTTGTTTTAAATTCCAAAATAAGTTTTGAATGATTTGAAATGGTTTGGATTGTTAATTCTTTTACTCTCTTGAATCACTTATAAAATAGGGAAACACTCTCGATGTCAAAAGAATTTGATCTCAACACTATTGCCATCACCACCTTCATCACCATAAACGGTTTCATGTTCTAACCCTTTTCTTTTCATTTTTGTTAGTATTTTTTCTTATGTTTTTCATATATTGTGCTTTATTTCCCCTTTATGTGTTTGTGTACCCTTCTCATGTTGAGGACAACATGTTCTTCAACTGTAAGGAGGGTTGTGTGTTTTTACCTTGAGTGTGAATTTTGAATATTGTATGATAGTTTATTTAGGTTGCTTGATGTGAATTGGGTAAATGCGTCAATGGTTAAGACTTAACGAGATAAATTTAGCCTTAAACATAGTCTTTTAGGGTGTGAAGATTTATTAGCTTGTGAAATTAGTGACCTAAGTTACTTAGGGCTAAAGATGTTGGTTAATGAGGATACAATATTAGTCCATTCGCCCTAGGAAGTTGCCATACTCATTTATAATTTTAGGCCAATCAAATAAGTGACATTATTAGTGTATTTTCATGAGAATGATTAGCTAAAGCAATAAGGTCGGAAAAATTTTGTGTTAAAAAAAGTATAATTTAAACTAAAATAACTATTTTGTTATCCTTCGGGTTATGAATAGAGCTAGTAGCAAGTTAAGAATGTGATGTAGCTGAGTAACCGGATTAACACGCATCATAAATGTGTACCTTTATGTAAAAAGGCTATAATGACATTCCAACCAAGCAACTTAATAACAAGTTGACTTAGTTGAGTAACCGTATCAACATTCATTAAAACAGGACTTAGATTTCAGTTAAAAGGACATTATCTTGTTGTGATAGATGAATGAAAACTTTAATTTGGTAAGTGATAAGTGTAAATTACATCGTGTTTTAGGGTATAGTTTGATATGTATTTAAGTCGTTAATTAAATCATTTAGTATATGTTTAGGTTAGAATTGTGTTAGTTTGTTAATTATTTATGTTTTATAGGCTATTACAAGTCTTTGAGCTTAAATATTATATTTTTGAGGTACTTTTATGTGATTGCTAGTGTTTCAGGGTCAACATCGAAGAACAAAGGAGTTTCAAAGACATTCGGGCTGAAACAATGGCCCACGATTGTGGTATGTTAGGTGGGCCATTCCCTGGGCTTCTGTCACAATCGTGGCCTAAAAATGGCCCATGATACGATCATGACAGAAGGCTCAGATGTGAGTAATAATCATGGACTGCGTCTGACAAATGCACAGACACTCACAAACGTAAAGTTTCAAGAAATTTTTTGGACCTTTTGGACTTCGAAGAGTTACCTAAAAGCATAAGAGGATATAAAAATATCACAAAGAGGTAGATAGAGGAGCTTTTTCATTAGCCACCTTGAGAAACCCTTGAGAGAGATCATCAAGAGATAAAGGAAGAGAAGGAGTAAGAGAGAAGAGGAGAAGAAGTTGACTCGAAGGACTTCCAGAATTAGGAGGTTTCTCGACATTGTTGCCTCCTGTCATCCATTTTAGATTCTATTTCCTTTTATTTTCAATTTTATTATTGTATAGAATTAGATTAAACAGTTGATGATATGATCTAGATTGTCAAGGATGTTCTAAACTCACCTTCAGAATTTTATTCTTTCATTATTGAGAATCTGATTATTTATTTGTTTATTGGATATTATTATGGTTTGATTATGCTATTGCATAATTCGATAATAAACTGAGAGGGTGAATTTAATAAAAAAATGATTAAATTGTGTTAACAAGAGTTAGGTGATTTAATAGAAACCAGAAATAAATCAGATCGATAATTTGTGCAGAGAAAGATCTCGTATAGAATTTCAATAGTTTATTAGAAAATTTTAAAACTAATTAGGGTTTTGGATAGGTTGTGAATTGAGAGATTGCAACCTCCATAATCTGATTAAGGTTTATGATTTAGGGTTAATGGTTATAACTCAAGAGAGAGTAATGAACCCTAGGATAGCCTAGAACTAACAATCTAATAATTCATAATCAGTTAGGTTAGCATTAAGGATAGGTAAAATTCCCTTTCTCTCAATCGATAATTTCCTTCGGTTGATTCTTGGGTGTGCTGCAAATTGCTTAATAACTAGTATTTTCGTGTTTCATTCTCAATTTGATTGATTAAACTAAATTGTCGTATTAGTTTCGTTATATCTTTAATTTCTGTTATTTGTTTTTGGCCTTAGATTTTAGGATTAGATTTGTTCCCTCCTTGTAGGATCGATGCCTTTGGTACTACGTTAATGAATCGTGCGCTTGCAGATTATCGAGGGTTAATAACTAAAACTTACACACAACCAAACCTTTATTAGTAAGATTTTAACCCCTTTTAAAATATTAAACACTAAATTCAAGGATTCTTTGTTCATAGTGTTCTTTCATGATTAAGGAACTCTAGAACTTGCTTACAAATACTAGTTAAGATCACATAATCTTATGCAAATGTTGAAATGATGAAGGCAATTAGGATTTACCCTTTTGCTTAAAAGGCCACTATGATGTTACCTTTAGTGAATTGAGCTTAACATAAAATCTTTTCTTTCTTTAAACCCAAATATGAACCTTGACCTTGATTATTTATCCTCTTTATTGCACCTACTATAAGGTAAGTTGAGCATTTGAATAGGTATAATTAGGTTTAGGGAATAAGTGTGGGGAAATCATAACATATAGTTGGCTATTGCATTAGGGATCTGTATGGTTGTAAAAAAATTTACTTCTTCTCTATATTTCTCTTCTCTTGATTTCATTGTTTTAGATTAATAAATAAATAAAAACAAATAAATAGATGAAAAATATAGTTAAAAAGAAGAAAAAATCAAAAAGAGAGGAAATGAAAAAAATAAATAGAAAAGAAAAGGAAGGAAGAGAAGATGACCAGAAAATGAAAAGAAAAAGTACAAATGCGAAGTGTTAATTTTGTTGAGTGAAAGGAAATAATTTAGTGTTTCGTGGTTCATTGTTTTATATTATTAAATGCTCAATTTGTGTTCTGTTTTTAAACTGCAATTTTCCTTTTTCCTACTCGTAGCCTAACTCCATTACATCATAAATAAAGACCTTTAAATTGATGCTTGTGTTTGATATGAGTAGTGGAGATTGGATTGGCAAGAACGCTTATAGTAGATGCCCTATATGAAATGAATGATGAGTGAATACATATCCCACCTTTGAATGCTTGAGAGAATGGAGAGTGGAGTGAGTATCTCACACTTGTTAATGGTTCTTTGAATTAAAGTACTTGTTGATTTTGGCTAAATATGCGAAGAATAGCTTGTTCATAGATCATTATAAGTTTCAAGTTCTTAGGTTGTGTTTATTGAAATGATCGTTGATATCTTTAACAATTATTTGAGAAAATTGTTATTTCCATTATTAGTCTAGTGTTATTCATTTAGCTTAAGGATAAGGATAATTTAACTGTGGGGGAATTGTTGTGTTGAATTTTGTTTGATTTTACTTCTTTCATATGCTGAAGTTAGTTGCGATTTAATTCAAATTTGATATAAATTGAGTGAAGTTGGTTTAGATGTTGCATGAATCTTAATTGGATTAATTTGTGAATGTGGCATGAACTTAATCAAGAAGAATTGTTCATGAAAATGATCATTATACAGTTGCATATTTTGACTATGTCACAGTTATATAAGTTAAGTCACAATCGTGACTTAACTTGCACTTGCACGGTCGTGCCGTGACTTACATGCACGATCGTGCATGTACGAGTTACGATTGTGACTTACACACCCCCTTCATTTCCTTCATTTTTCATTAATGTTTATATGGAAGCTACAGAGGTGGAGGGCACGAAACCCTAGACTTAGGAGCAGACTACAAAGTAAGGGAGGTGGCAACACATTACACTATCTTTCATTTTTATTCTTCACTTTTTATAAATAAACAAAAATTCGGGGAGGCACAGAGAGAGATAGAGAAAGAAGAGAGAAGAAGAGATGAGAACATAAGGAGTCGATGAAGTAGAGAGAAACAAAACGGAGAGGTAGAAACAGAAACAAGCCTTCGACCATCCAGTGAGAACAAGCTGAAGTAAAAGGTGAGAGCTAATACGGGAAGCTTGAAAGGGGCAGAAGACCACCACACCTCACCCACCCACTCGTTGTTTGCTTGCTCTATTATTCATCTATTATAATGTTTCTGTTGTTTACTAAAATTGTTACTTTTATAGTTTAACTGTTATTTGTTTCTTTTCATATTTTATTTAGTATTCAATTTTTTATTTCTTTAATACTTCTGTTGACATAACATTGAACTAAAGTGTATGGATATGATTAATTGTGTTTATGCTTTGATGGGTTGATCTATTTTTAGTGAGGATTAATGTAGCTATTTTAGTCAAATATGTATGATTTAGGGATTGTGTTGTTGTTTTATATTTGTTATAGTTTCTGAACTGCATGGATATAATAGCATGATCAAACTTTGCATCATTTTAGTATTAAATGAAGGATCGAGAGGAAAAGTCTAATATGGAACGAGAAACTATAGATTTTTAGGTTAAGAATTAGAAATATATTAACTTAAGTGTTAATTAGTAGCTAGACTTCTATAATTGATTCGGATGATAACTAGTTGAATACGAAAGTTAGATTTGTTCATTATTTAAGTTAATTTAGAACCCAACTGTTAATTTTAGTAAAACAACTTTCCAATCATTTTTTCTTAGTCATGCATAGGAGATTAAATTAGTGAAATTAATTTTCAAGAGCCTTCCATCTTGATTAATCTATTTGTCTTTGCTTCTGGTTGAATCATTTACTTTTCATTCTAATTTCAAGACTTTCTTTATAGCTTTCACTCAACAATTAGGGATAGAGTGTTTAGGATTGGATCTGTCTTTATTTTTTGTTCAAAATTAATTTAGGTTCGATTGCACCTCCGTGGGAGCCGAACCTAAATAATCACTACAACTACCTCATATACTTGCGAGTAGGATAGCCTATGTCTTTTTAGAACTTTTTGGGCACAACAAGCAATTTTCCAATTGTTGCCCAATACAGTGTCATTTAGGTAGAATACTTAGTACACGTGACTTGTAAACAAAAATTATACATTTTCACACCATATGTTACCAAAATTGATGCTAGTAATATTGTCACTCAGTTTTATGTTAATCCCTTTATCACCAAGATTCAACCACTTGCACTTCAATAGACAACCTTTTTATCCTTAATGTAATAAAACTCTATTATTTTAACGATAACCTCGTAGAAGTTAATAAAATCATCTTATATTTGTCCCTCAATAACAACCCCACATGTCAGAGCATATAATGTTGTCGTCACTTTTGGATATTTACAATTATGTAACCATATCCTCTAAAAATATAATATAATTAAATTTTAATGTTGTAATCTAACCTACAATTTTCATTTGTTCATATTATTACATAAATAGCTTACTCGAGTCCTAAACCATGATGGGAAATTTATCTTATGTCTTTTTCATCATTAACCTCACCTTTGCTTCTAATCTCATCTTTATGCTCTCTATTTAAGAAAGTAAATTGATGTATGAGAAAATAAAGATTGAATGCTAAATTAAAATTTGAAATAATGAATGAGAAGTAATATAATACTCCAAATATAAATCGACTTCCTCACAAATGATTAAAATATACTAATGGCCAATTTCAAGTTTGTCGTAATTAACTCCATATATTTTCCTGTTCCAAGTGGCATCACTTTTTTAGAGAAATCTAACAAGCCACCATCTTGATCAAAATTGAAGTTACATTCTTCTCTATTAAATCTTGCCTCCACATTATTTAAGTATATAAAACAAAATGTTAAGCATTTATTAAATACATAAGCCTCAATAGCAAAGCCTTCAAGTCAAACTCTATTGTGCACGTAGCATTTCAGAGAGACTAAAAACCTAAAAAATGTAAAACATTATCATTTTTTACGAAATAATAATAGAAACCAAAAATATAAAAGTGGATATAAATTACCTTTCAATTAGGAAAATCAATTGAAATTGAACTAGTCCATAAAGTTTTGGTTTGTATGGCAAGTTAATTTCCAAATACACCATAATAACAAAGAATGATGGCGGTAAAAATTTCAAGCTTATAGAGAATCAAAGCTATGTCTTTTTTTTTAAGTTCGTCTAGTTTCTGGGACTTACAATATAATTTTTTAAAAAGACCACCTAATTGTGTCAAATTTATGAACACATCCTTCAACAAACACCCACATATTCCAACAGGAAGTAATCACTATAGATGCACATGACAATAATGACTTTCCAACCTAAAAAATTTTCCCTTATTAGCATTAACACAATGGCATATATTAGATGCATATATATCAGGAAACTTAATTGATTTAAGAAATTGAAAAAAATTTGTTTCTTCTTTTTTGAAATATTGTAACATACAACTAGAATCTTGTATAACCCATCATCTTTCCCTTTGAAGTGAAAATATTTTCTTATATTCATGTCTTCAAACTTTCCTTCATTGTTCCTTTCGAATTTCCATCAATTCCCATCAAAGTGCCTAAAATATTCTCACAATTATTTTTTAAATATGTATGACATCAAGATTATGCCTCAATAACAAATCCTTCCAATATGGAAAATTAAAAATATGCTTTTTATTCCAATTAAGATTAAGAAAAGGTTGCTTTCTCTTTCTATTACTTAGGTTTTAGTCAATTGTAAACTCTTGCAAATGTGATAGTTGATCAAGCACATCATCACAAGACAAGTGCAAAGGATCTTCATTATGTTCTACTTTGCCATTAAACAATTTACTTCTTCTCCATCTAAGCCTATGTTCCAAGTAACTATGATGTCTAATATAACATATTTTACTTTGCAACCTTATTAAATGAATTTGATGATTACATACAAGACAGGCCATATGTCCATTAGTACCCCAAAAAATGAAAGTCAACAAAAGTGTACAAGGCTCCTAACTTTGCGAGGGTATGGGGGAGGGACATCAATTGTACACAACCTTCCCTTTGTATTTTTTACAAAGAGGTTGTTTCCGTGACTCGAACCTATGACCTTCTATTCAAAAAAAATTAACTTTTCCAGTTGCTCCAAGGCTTGCCCTCATGCCCTTTAGTACTCCATCCAAACAAATTTTCATAAGCTAGAAAATCATTTATACTCTTCAAAATAGTATCATGCATTATAAATTTTTCACCTTCAACAACATCATAATTTTCTAATCCAACCTCTCGGATATGTTTTAAATCATTAATTTGTGGTTGCATGTATACATCAATATCCTTACTAGGATTAGTATGTTTTGGAATAAGTAAAGACAATAACAAAATTATCTCTTGCATACACTTCTATGGGGTAAATTGTATGGAACAAGAATTACCGACCATTTATTGTATAAAGTAATCATATTACCAAATGGATGAAATCCATCATAGGCTAACTCGAGTTAAACATTACAAAAATCGTCTGCAATATATGGAAACTTCCCATCAAAGTCTTTCCATGCCTTTGAATGTGTTGGATGATGCATAATGTTATCAACAAAGTGTTTCTTTTTATGCCACCTCATATTTATAATTGTTATTATTAACACAAAAAGCCTTTGTGATTGTGGTTTAATAGGGAAGTATCTCAAGTTTTTAAAGGGTATCTTTTTCCCTTTTCCATCATCCACTTACCACCTTGTTGTACCTTAAATAGTACATTCTTGAAGATCTTTAATGTCCTTCCAAAAGATGACATAATCATATATGCAAACATGTATTGATATATATCATAATCTAAGGTTCCTTAATAATTTTTTGGTTTCATAGTAAGATTTTGGGCAATTTGTGCCTAATTGGTAATGCATATTGTGTAACTCAATTAATATGTAAAAAGATTAGTTACTCCACCTATTATATACCTTCAAGTGAAACAACTTAAAAATAAAAGATAGATGTGAGAAAGTAGATCACCTCAGATATAATTCTTCGTAAGCAACATTCAATAACTTCTCAATATTATCTTCTATAATTCTACCAAATGTATTAGGTAAAGTATTATCGTTCATAATCTCCATATAATTCCCCACATCCTCTAACATTACACCAATCCCATCATCTACATCGTCATTAATATCTTTATCATCTATATCATTATTGATGTCACCATCATCACCTGTATCAACACTTCTAGTGTTACTTGCTTCAGAGCATTGACTATGATAATTCCATTAAGTATGTAATTTATCTATGGCTTGGATTAGCAAGTGATTATATAATAAATCTTTAATTTTATTGTTGAAATTTAAGTAATCTATGCATGGAAAAAGAATTTCACATTATAAACCCATTTAATCTTTTACAATTTTCATGAAAGTCTTCACTCCTTTTACATATTAACTAGATCATTTTCGATGAGTCATCTAACTTTTATCCATGTAGCTAGACAATCATGAGTAAATTACTAAATTAATAAATGTAATTTAAGTTGTAAATAACATACTGGTAAATCAAAATTCACACACCAAGTTTGAATTCTACAAAAAAATTCAAGTGGTTAGCATACTATGACAAACACTATAACAAGATATGTGACAATATAAGCTTTTTTATATAAGAATCATAAGCTAGCCTGGAATAGGAAGTATGAACCCATATCCAAAGCCTATAGGAACATTCATTTTTATACAGCAAGAATGTGAAAGCCACTTTAAAATATATCTTAATTAGTTCCCAATAAGGTTTAAAAGTGTTCAAGAATATATCTATAGTCCATGTATCTAAGAATTTACTCAGATTTTCATAAGAATTCAAGCAGTGAGTTTTAAAAATACATCTAAATTCTACAACAAGAACTGTAAGATTTGATTTAATGTATACTTTTACTATTATGAGCTTCAACACCTCCAGTTGGATTGCATTTGGAATTGAAGTATTAATATCACAAGCATAACAATACTCTCAAGAAAGAATCAATTAAAAGCCCTCATATCACAGATGACTTCATGATATCCTTACCTATAACCTTACTAGCTATAGTTAGATGTTCCACTAAAAAATAACCAAGACTAGATAGATAGGCTACATTTTTTTAGATTTACAATGGGTATGGAATAGGTACTAATGAAACTCAAAATCATTGAAATGAAAGATGAATAAAAAAACTCAATAGATATGTCTACCACTAATCATATGTTCATAATGTAAACACTTTGGTTAAAGGTTTAAAGAGATTAACAAGTTGGAGCTGTCGTTTAGTGCAGTATTCTTTAATAGGATAAGTTCTCTAATCCTAATGAGGAATTTTGTAGTGAGTGACTCAATTGTGGTGAACTTGTTTGCATATATCTGGTAGTTCCTTTCTTTCCAAATAATTTGCACCCAAAGTCCCATAGCTATGTTGTATATCTGCTTAATAAACATAGGAAGAGAATTCTAGATTGAAAGCTAGTGAATGGCATTAGTGAGAATGCTTCCTGGAGCATACTAAAGGCACTTCCTCTTCAAATTTTGGTTATAGAAATATAAATGAAAAAAAAAGTGATCCGCTAATTTCTTATATTAAACATGGGTAGGATTTGTTAACATCCAAATGATTGATTCTATTAGCAATGTTAAGTCTATTCTTAATGGTGAATCAGAGAAAAAAAGAGATCTTAGGTGGCAATACTGATAAGTGTAAATTTCACCGTGTTTTGAGGCATACTTTGATTTGTGTTTAGCTGTTAATTCGATCATTTAGTATGTGTTTAGGTTAGAATGGTGTTAGTTTCTTAATTATTTGTGTTTTAACTATTTTATGGGTTAGTACAAGTTTTTGAGCTTAAATATTATGTTTTTGAGGTACCTTGATGTGTTTGCGAGTGTTTCATGGTCAATATCAAAGAACGGAGGAGTTTTAGAAGACATTAGGGCCGAAACAATGGCCCACAATCATGGCATATCAGGCCACGATCGTGACAGAAGCACCAGATTTGGCCCACAATCGTGGCCTATGTGTCATGATCGTGATAGAAGGGTTAAATGTAGGCCAAGATCATAGCCTACATCGGGCAGACAAGCAGATGCTCACAATCTTCATATTTCGAGGGATTTTTTAGACCTTTCGAACCCTGAAAAAAACACTAGTTCAACCCTAAACTCAAAAGAACATAAATAGAACAAGAAGAATAGGCAAAATGAGCTTTACATTTAGCCAAATCTTCGAAACCCTAAAAAGGGAGGAAAAAAAGAGAGGGAGAAGAAGAAGAGGATGAAAGAGCAAGAAGAAGTGGATCCTGACGCCATTTTTCCCCGGATCAGGTACTATCCCGACGCTGCTGCCTTCCCAATTTCTCCAACCTAAGTTCCATTTTCTCTTCATTTCCTTTTTCATTTAAATGTATAAGGTTGAAATGGATTGTATGGAAATGGATTTCTGGTTGTTGATAATGTTTTAAACTCTCCTTCGAGATTTTACTTTGAGTTAATGTTGATTTAATTATTTTTTTGCTTATTGGTTTGGGTGTTGTGATTAATTAATGTATTTGCATGGTTCAGTAATAAATTGAGAGGGTGAGCCAAATAAAAATGATTAGATCAAATTAATGAGAGTTAGGCGATCTAATTGACCACTTAATCAATCTAGCCGGTAATTTCATGGAGAGAGATCCTGTGCGAGACTCAATTATTTATTAGAGAGCTTTAGAGCAAACTAGAATTATGGTTAATTTGTGAATTGAGAGATTGCAAGTTCCATAATTCAATTAGGGTTTACAATTTAGGATTTAATGGATATAACTCGAGAGAGAGTAATCAACCTTATAACCTTCCAGAACCGACATCCTATAAATACGTAAATGGTTATATTAGCATTAATGATATGTAAAATCCCCTCTCTCATAACTTGATTAACTCTCTTGATAGATTTCCATTGTGACCTATGTGACTTCTCAGTTTAATTACATGAATAATTTTACCCTCTATTACTATTTATGTGACTGCTCAGTTTAATTACATGAATAAGCATTTAGATTATCACTAATGAGTGGAGTTATGGCTTTCTTCAACCTAAATGCAAAGATCTTGAAGATGATTTTGTAGAGGAAATTAGTGCAGACAATGGTTCTAAAATCATTGAAGCTAGAGGGATTGGGTCTTTTCGGTATCAAGCATAAGAAAGTTCTATTGATTTTCTTGAGGAGGACACCATTTGAGAAGAATTCATACACTGCATTTTTATCAAATTGGCTTTTGATGTTCCAAGAATTGTGGAAAAAATATCTATTTAACCCATTAGGTCTAGGTTCTTTCATACCATCCATACCAAATACAACATCTTCAATTTCCTTATCATCCATAGGTTTAGTTACTAGAGCAAAATCCACAGGGGCAATTTTCTTTTAGATGAAACTACAAAGCTTAAAATAGAAAATAAAAGCTAAACTGGGATTGTCAAAAAGTGTATTAAAGTACCTTACTACCTCATGTTGGATGTCATTATGATTTTATAGCACTAATCCATCATTCCTAGTGATAGATCATATTTTGTTTTAGTTTTTCCTCACAATAATGATGTCGAAGTAGAATTTTGTACAATTGTCACCCTCCTTGAGCCAATTAACCCTTGCTCTTTGCTATAGTGAGGAATAGTGGTTACTAACATCATACATATAATTGGAAAGAGTTTGTTTTTCTTTTAATAAAAGATGAGTATCATGTGGAGAAATATCAATTAGCCTCTGGATATCTATAAGTTCATTCCTAGCAGAGTTAAGAGCATTACTAGTACTGCTGCCTCTTAACGACTTAATTATCTTGAGTTAATTTTAAATTTCCTTCAATTTTTGAACATAAATTAATTATGTGGTACCCACAAAGAAATAACCAACACCTCTTCTACAAGCATCCTCGAAATCAGTTTCATTGACCAAGTAGTTATTAAATCTAAAGGGGAAATATCTTGTAGATTTTTGAAATAATTCCTCAACCATAATTTTTCTACGATCAGAAAAGCTATTAGGAAACTAACCTAACTAGCTACCATTAAAATATGTTTTATATAAATTTTTCTTGATAAATAATCGGAGCATTGTTTGTTGAACCGGTGAAAGCATGTCCATTATGTTTCAAGTTAGCAACCACTAAATTTTCCATGCATTCTTTGAATTCTTTAAAAAAAGTTTTTAAACTTGCATTTTCCTTGAACCTTTGATTGGTATAGTGTTGATTTGAAATCTCCAAATATTAAATAAGGTTTGTTAATGCTCCTGCTAAGACTTTTAAGATCATTCCATAAAATTTTCCCCTAAAAACCAAAGTTGTTAACATATATGAAGGAAATAATATTGTCAATATTCTCTTGCAAAAAGATGTTAAGATGCATGGCTTATTCATTTGAGTTTAGCACATCCACATGAATATCATATACCTTATAACAGATTATAATTTTTCCATATACATAATGAGAGTGATTGGTAAGCATTTTCCATGGAGTCCCTAAAATACCCAATTTTCCAATATTCTCTAACTTTATTTTTGTTTGAAGTAATCCTACTATAAGAACCTTTTGCCAAAATCTTTTAAAGCAGCTTGCTTTGTAGGAAAATTTATACCCCTAACATTATATACTAAAATTGACATATTAGTAATTATTACTTTTGGAGCCCTTCCCCTTACTTCTTGGACATATTCTCCTCTCCACAATTTGGAATTGTTCAATGGATTCCAAAGTATTATTTTCCATTCCCTTTCCAGTTTGACATATTGGTATGGGACTAGTAGTCGCATCTTATTTGTCAGCAGCAACAGGGAGTGAATTATTTGTTGGAGTTCTAGGGGGATTGATAAGGTTTTCATTGTTATCATTATTCACCATAGAACGAAGCTAACTGATATTACATTTAGGATTCATTTTTTGGTTAAACATTAATTGAGGAAATCTCCTATGACTCTACATTTGATTATGAATCTTGGCATCACTTAGAGACTTACAGACTTCGTGTCTTGTTCATTTGTCTCAGTACCCATTAATTCTTGGTAGCTACCTATTTTAAAGGTTCTCCCAGTTGTTTTCCACAGCATTCTTTAGAGTTTAAAGGGTGGTTTCTAGTGATAGGAAATATCAATGTTGTCTTCCCAAAATTTATTACCCTTTCTTAGCCTCATTACGGGGATTTCGTTTGGAAGCTCTTTGTACATATCAGTACTAACACAAATAAATACATAGCCTATCCTCTTCTTCATTGCAGTATTCTTATCGATATACAAGGGTTTTCCAATAAAACTTGCCAAGGCACTTAGACCCTGAGTGGTCTAGTACTAATGGGGCATATTATCAAAGTTGATCTAGAGTATAATACTCTAGATTTTGATAGTTTCCAATTTTAAACTAGGCTTCCAAGATTGCAAAAATATAGGTTGATTGCCAATGTGTCTAGGTCCTTCCTCAAGAATTTTTTAAGCTTCAGAGTTTGAAGAGGAAGTGAATAAAATGGGATTTTCCTCTAAAAGGAACACATCTATCATTCCCTTATTTTTCCAGAATCTATGATCCTATTTGTGAATAACCGAGAAGGGTGGTCTTTGGTCAAAAAATAACCCAATAAAGGTTGATTCCAAGTAAGGAGCCCTTTACTCCAAAATTTCAAGCTCAAGGTATACAATAATTTTTCCATCAATCTCTTTGGTGGTTTAAATTAAAGACTCAAAGAATGGTGATCTCCCAACACTTGCTTCTAGCTTTTCTATAATAGGGAGATATGGACGAAGTGGAATCAGAGGTAGGTGGGGTTGGTGGGAAATCTAGGAGGGACGAGGTGAAGGTGGAAATTAACCTTTATCTTAGGTATGTAATGTCAGCATTGTAAGGGGCCAGACCTAGGAAAGGAAAGAAACTAGCTTTGATGGTTATGAAAGGTTTAAGAGGAAGTTTCTAAAATAGAAAGGGAAGTTGGCTGGAGAGGATGGTGGCAAGGTAAGACCAAAATACCCCTAAAGATTATAGGAGACGGATGCAAAAGCAAGAGGCTAGAGGGCTAGGTATAATGAAGTTGAAGAAGAAGAAATGTTAGAGGAAGGAAAGCAAGCAAAAAGTTAATAATCATACCCGAGTCTTATATGGAGAGAACCTAACCCAAGTCTTGCATAGAGAGAGCTTATCTCGACCCATTTTAATACATGAATTTTTTGTATTCCAAAACTTATGAATTTTTTCGTAATTTATTCCATAAGTTTTTATTTACTTTTCCTCCATTGTAAGAAAACTTATTCATGCTAGAGCCATCTAACCAACTTATAATGAAACATGCTGAAATAAACTATTTGATTTTTTTGGTCAAAACAATTGTATACAAATATGAAACGATTTTTTTTACAAAGTAAATATATTTTACGAATCAAATTCAAAAATAACTTAATTTATTAAAATGTAAATATTAAAATTGCTTAAAATCTTTCAACTCATTTATGTATTTTAATTTTATATTTATTTAAGTTATATTATTGTTGACACTTATTTTTATCAAAAATGTTTTAATTTAAATATTATTTTTTACTTAAATTTTTTTTAAAAAAACATTAATTTAAAATTTACCTTATTGAGAAACAAGGCATTAGCGATGTATAATATTTCCAATAGGACTTTCTAATACAAATGCAATACAAGTAAATTTACAAAGGAAAAATCATATACATATGTAATTTAGTACAGCTCTGATAAGGACTAATCATGATAGAATTTAGATTTAGAAAATGGTTATGGAGAAACATTCCTACATTTCTCTAAATTGATTGAGCTCTCATGGCTCAACTAGGCTTCTTTTAGTAGCCTTTAACTCTCCTTCCTTTGTTCATTTATTCTCCATTTTTGGTTTCAAATCTTCTCTTATCCTTTTTATTCCTCCAGATTCTTTGGATTTCATATTAAGGTTCATTCTCTTCATGTTTGATTCCTTCACTCTCATGTTGTCTTTCTTGTTTTATTCTTTGCTACTATCTCTCTTTCTTACTTGATGGTGCCTAGTTTCTCGTTAAGCATCCTTTTCCTTTCGATTTTTCAAGGCCCTTATTGTTTGACTCTCCTAGCTAGTCATAGGAACATTTGGGTTTTCTTACTTTAATTTTTTCCGCCTTCCAAACTTAAAATTTTTTGAATTTCTTTTTGGATTTTCCTAGTTTTGCATTAGCATCTTCTTTCCTTCTTTCTCAAATAGGGTCAGGTATGTTTGTCCTTAGTTAGAACTTGTGTGCTCTCTTTCTCTTACTAATTTTCCTATTTTTCCCTTTATTCCTCCTTGTCTCAAGGATGCCTCTCTGATACCTCCCTTTTCTTAGCAGGTTTAAAACTCAATTTTGATGCCTTCTCGCCCTAACTCGAACACTCCCTAGAACCAATCACCTCCAATGCCCATAAATTGGAAATTTGTAATTGTAGAAATCTTTAATTCCTCCCATCAATTCATGCCTCCCTCCCTTGATTAGGAAATTGTCAATTTTTCCCTCCTTTAGATGTGCTTGATGAAGGAGCCAGCTCGTGGGAATCAACGTGTTAGGGTTATATAAATATAATGCCCTGGAAAGCAAGTGTATTTACATATAACTTAATTTTCTTCCAATTACAATATTGTAATGAAAATATTTATTATTAATAAAATAAAAGAGTTTGGTTTTATTTGTATTAACATAATATAACTAGTCATAAGGTACCAAGGTTCCTTTGTAAGTAATATACATATACATGGAGATGTATGGGAAATATGCATATTATTAAAATCTAAAATTAATTGATTCACAGTCGAATAATCAAGTTGGTCACTTGATTATGGTTTAGATTGTAGTGTTGCGATTTACATCCGTGTAAGTAAAGGAGTTTACTTCAAGGGAATGATGAGTTTCAAATCATGATAATAGTTGACTATCAGTAATGGCACTATTAAATGAATCTGGAATCATGTATATTTTTAAAGAATAAAGTAGGCCATTACTTTAATCTTAAAACATACACTTTACCATTTGTTTATTACGAACCACAATCTTGATGAGTGGTGAACTCATGTGCGTTTTGTTATAATTCGTGATATAATCATAATGGATTTTTACAGGGTATCAATCCAGTGTCCACATGTTGGAATTATTAATTGAAACATGCATAAGGGAACACTCACTTAAATAAAGAGTTTATAGTGATATCATCATTTCTAGATGTTTTACGGAGATTGGTTATTAAATTGGTGCCAGTAGTCTGATGGACTAGCTACCCATCAAGTCTTAACACCAAGATTAGATCTTGTGTGTTAATTAAAATATAGAGTGAAACGGGAGATTTACAGGGAAAAAAACAATATAAGGGCAAAACGGTAATTTTACCTTTTATTTTGCGGATGGCTATAATATGGTTCATAATAATGTTTGCGATTAGATGTTGAATTAATAAATTGAAACACATTTTCTTATCATTTTAAGTAAACTGAGGGTTCATCTAATTGCCTTTAGTGGAATGACATTTGGTTAATAAGTCAAAATTAATTCTAATGAGATTAAATTAATTTTGGGCTTATTGGAGCTTGAATTATTTAAGTCCAATTAGATTCCCCACTTGGCTTCTAGGAAGGTTATCAAGAAAAGTAAGAAAAATAAACGGTGTTTATCGGAAAGAAAATGAGACAGTTTGGAGAGAAATAGACGAATTGGATTCCGGCCAATAATACCAGAACAATTTAATTAAGAGTTAATTAAATTGGGTCTTAAGCCTATAATTAAATGATGAGCTTTCACTAATTAGTTGTTAATTATAAGCCCAAAGAAATATTTAATATTGGGCTAGATTTTGATTTAATTTATTATATTACTTGAATTAAAAAAAGAAAACAAAAACTGAATTCTATGAAGGTATAGAATTTGATTATGCTTTTTATTAATAAAAGCATGAAAGGAGTAGGGATTTAAGTAATGCTCATCATCATTAAATGGTTTAATGGCTTTTGAAAGATAGAAAAACGTATATGAATGAATGTGAGCATGTAATGGAGACAATTCATTTGGATGATTACCAAATGAATGGTGCATTGGCTCTCCACTCACTCCTAAAGCTGATCATGCATCTCATTTTTAAATGGGTTTAATGATTGGTTTTAATGCATATAACGTACAGCTTTTTTGATTCATGAAAGATGAATGAAGGTGGGAGTGGTGAATGAAAGGGTGCGTGAATTTGAAAAAAAAAAACTCTCGCCCATTAATGTCCTAGTGTTGGACTTGTAAAGAAACATGTTCATTTGGCTTTCATGCAAAAATTAACGGGTGTGGCTTTTCTATCTCACTCACTTTCTCCTTCCATTTTTAGTGATAGCATAGAAAAACAAAAAGTTCTTTAGCATTCTTATGATTAAAAGAATTAAGGGTTGCATTTTTTCTCTCTCTCCAAACTCTCCAAAACTGTGAGCTATAGAAAATGAGGTCTCATTTTTGCTCCACCATCCTGCTGGACAAAGCAAAAGGAGAACAAGTGGTAGAACGGATTGGGTGAGGACACAGCAGTGAGGAGTCGATGCTGTAGCAAGGAGTTGGTAATAATCCGATCTTGTTCTTATTTTATTTATTTTCCTTATTTCATATCATGTATGGATTAAAAGCATGTTAATTTGGTGTTTACGCTTCCACTGTGTTTTGATTTCAAAAAAAAATTTAAATCTACCATTTAGCCAAACCAAGCATTTTTTTTCAATCCAACACTACGATGATTGGATTCTTCTTGATAAAGAGGCTTGCTTTGCTAGTGATCAAGTTGTGGGAAATATAACAATGGAATAGCATAAGGCTCTTAGAGGATCTTTTTAAAGATGAATATTAGTTTTTATTCTAAGATGTCTCTATAAAAATTTTTGAAGAAGTTATAGAAGATGAACTCAAGCACCTTAATAGTTTACTTATCTTCTTGCAAGTATGGAAGATGGGAACTAAGTTTGAGGAAATTAAATAAAAGCAAGTACATTTATAGTTAAATTTCCATAAATTCACTATTGAATATTGGTCTACAAAGGTTTTAAACCTTCTAGCAAGTTATATTAGTAGACCAATATGCATGGATGAGGCAACTTCAATAGGCAAAGGGTTGGTTATGCCCATCTTTGTATTAGTATGGATATGAAACAAATAATTTATAAGGAAATTCCATTATTAAGATTGGAGGAAGAAGATACTTAGTGGAGGATACTATTAAGGTCTCTTATGAATGGAGGCCATCCTTGCTATAATAAAGAAAGATTAGGAAGCTTACTGATAGGTGCTTTTAGAAAGGTAAATACGATGAATTGATTTCATTAAAGCACTCCACAACTTCTATTCAGTCCCCCTCTAATAATGAAGTGGTAAACCAATAGGCCCCAGTGTCAGATTATATAAGTACCTTAGTCATCTTTCTTATGATCGATAGTGATAATCCTTTTGATTGTCTTGCTTTTTCTTAGGCCTTAAACTAATTAGAGGTTTTTAAGGTTCCTATTTATTATTCTTCTAAGGAAAGTGATCTTAATACTTATCTTCTTATGTTATGGAGTATGTTAAGGGCATTATGAATGTGGTAATAGAGGAAAGAACTTTGTTCATTGACTTACCTAACAGATACCATGAAGAATTATAAATTATGGAAAGGAGTAAGTCTTGATGTAAAGCTAGAAGTAGTATATCCAACACTACCAAATATTAATGCTCATCCTTGCTTAGAATATTAGGGGCATATTGACAGATTATAATAGATTAATAATGCTTGTTATGTTTGGACTTTTTGAAACTAAGTTAAATAATGAGAAAATATTATAGTCTTAATTTGTTCAAGAACAGGTTGAAACTTTTAACCAATTTTGATAAGCATCGTCTTAGAAGAGAATTGGTTTCCTATGAACCTAACTACATTAAGTTCATTTGATGTTCTTCTTCCTTTCAATATGTACATATATTAGTATATTTATGCGAAAAAATTATCTTTTCAATAATCCTTAGTATGGAATGAGCTTCTAGGTTGTAAGAGTAATTTAAATTAACCCTGGATCATACTCAAGGACTTCAATTGCATCATTTTATCTTTAAAATATGAGGAAGTAAGATGTGTAAACAAACCTTGTCATAAACTATGATATTATCTAGTTAAACAAGAGGTTATGGACCTAAAATCTAATAGAAGGTTTTTTACTTGGTGTAACAATCAAAAGCGAACTTGGTACATGAGGAAAAAATTAATAAGGCTATGGTTAACTATTAATGTCAATAAAATTTCCCAATTGAACTCATTTAAATACCTTACTATACTTAAGTCACTTATTAATAGAGATCCTTTATCTCTTTGGGGACCTCAAAAGAACATCACCATTCAGGTTCTTCAACTTTCTTTGTAATATGGACATATTATTGGAAACAATTGATATGGGCTAAAGATTAAATGTTCAAAGCTATAAATTATATAAATTTAATAGAAATCTTATGAGAATTAAGTAGGAGGTAAAGAAACTTAAAGTGAATATGTAAATTGATACAATGAAAGCAATTGAATTAGCAACAGACCACTTGATGCATTATTCAAAGGAGCATTGTGATTGTCCTAAAGAAATTCTATGAAGCTTAAAGAAAAACAGGCTTATTCTAAGCATAATAAGGCGTTGGAAGCTCACTCTTATTAATAATGTAGAAATATATGATCTTGTGGCTTAATGATAAAGACTGTACTACCAAATCTTTTATAGATAACTTCTTATAATTATACATCTTGCATTTGTTGATTTTTTGATATTATTATGTATTAATAATGTCGTTTCTTTTTTTAACTCATGAAATCAATTAATGACTGAGAAAAGCCTTTTAATGGTTTTAGTGAATGTTTCCCTTTTAGTTTAGGATCTTGTAATTCTTTTAAACTTAATTATTAAAGTTTTAGAATTTAACCACTTTAGGATCCCAATTACTTTAAAAATATTATACTATATAGATTGCTAAAGGATATTTGATGTAATAAGAAGTAGAATTAGAGGCTGGGCTACCAAATGCTTATTCAATGTTGATAGGTTGCATTTAATAGTTTATTTTCTTAGAAATCTATACATTTATTGGTCAGCTCATATATATCTTGCTAAAATGTTATGCAAGGTTATGAGGAATTTTATCTAGATTAAGGAGGAGCTTTTAAGCCTTTAACTAAAGTGAGTTGGAAGGACATCTACTTATCTAAATGTAAAAGGTTCTACGTATTAAATCTATTCATTTGGTGAAAAGAAGGATGCTAACTAAGATGCTATAGAGAATTGTCAATGATAAGGAGCCTTTACAAGTTAAATGGGTGTATAAAATTTATCTAAGGAATGTAATCTTATAGACTATCAAGCCTAGAGTGGATACTTCATATAACATGGTTCAAATTGTTAAACTAAAGGAAACTCTTTAATCATCGATATGGTTCAAAGTGGGTAACAAGAATAATACTTAACTATAGATAGATAATTGAAGTTCCCTTGCTCATTTCAACTTAATTCCAAAATATTTAAATGTTAATATGTTCTATCATTGACAATGGTAGAGTTAGTAATTTAGTTAATGGAAGAATCTGGAACTATTTTAATAGAATTTTAGGTTCCTTTTGAACCTTTTTTCCATCATGTGCCCTTAATCCTTTAAAGAAGAAAGAACTTCATAATTGAGTCATTCTTTACGAAAATTTACTAATAAGATTTACATTGACATGCTTAACCTAAGCTTTAAAGGCTAGCTAATTTTTAATAGTTTAGAATAAAATTATATCCCTTAAAATCACTTTAGTTCTATGTCTTCCAGTTAAGGAAAGAATTTCCAAAAAGGATCAAATTAGGGGTGTCTTCTTTCCTTTTCCCAATATACATGTAGGTTAAGTTTGTTATCTTTAGAATCTCATAACCACCTATTCTTTTATTGTTCTTTCTCTAATTAGTTGTGTAAGGAAAGTAAGAGGAAATGCAACCTTGATTATAATGTTATTTATTAGAGGACTGTTCTTAATTAGGTTTCTAACTTTACATATTTATATAAGGAAGATGCTAAACTTTTATGTTTACGTCTAAGGAACTATGTTTATAGCATCTAGTAGGAGAGAAACTAACATATTTTGAAGATCCAATTTCGCAATGTAAAGTCAATAAGCTAAAGAGACATTCTTGTTATATGGGAGCTAGCAATTAAGAGGAGCAACACTCTCACTCTCTTATAATGTTGATATGGAATTCGTCAAGCAGGAGTCCATCTACTTTAGTTCTTATTAATGGTTAGGATAAATCATTAGTTAGTTTTTAGGCATCAACTATCTTTCTAAAATGAGCTTATTTTGACAATATATGTTTACATTACGGCTTAGTTTAGTTCATGAGTTTCTCAACATAGACGCAAAGGCAACACAAATGCAAAGAAGACATAGACGATACCATGAAGATACATTAGCACGTCAAAATAGTTATTTAGTTAGAGTTAGTTACAGAA
>JANQBM010000001.1:18341620-18361903 GCA_025594535.1 Erythroxylum domingense | reverse complement strand
ACCAAAGAAGAAAGAACATGGTGTAGAAGAGTGGAAAAGTGGAGAAGAAAATGATCAAAATATCAAGAAGAACCAAGAGAAGGAAGCTTCGGATGGAGAGAAATGTTCTCCTTCAAAGAACACACATAACACTTAATAAGAAGGAAACATCGTGAATGATAAGTGAAAGGCCATAAATTGGTCTTTAATAAGTAAAAGAATAATAAGTGAAGAGGGTAGTGACACTTGTCACTTTCTTAGTGCCCTTTTTAAAAACAATTTAATATCTACTCCAAATTTTCTCCAAATTCCAATGGCTCAAATTAAAAATTTCCAAATTCTTGAATCTAAATTTTTAGTACCATTGGACAGTCATTTTCTCTACCGGGAACCCTTATTCTGCCGCTTTCCGGAAATGACTCCGAAAAATTCTCAGAAAATTTCTATAATTCTCTAAAATTCTCAAAACCCTAATGACCCTCTCCAATGCAATTTTTACTCACACAAAGCCTATTTTTCAAAAATCCATTTTATTCACAATTATACTGGAAAAATGTCATGAATGCATGTACAATTATTTTTCATATGCACAAAAATCACTGTTCACAAATGCATGAGCATGAGATGTGTTTTCTAAATTTCTCCGATTGACCTCACGTGTACCCGTTTCTATGGTTCAACCCGTTATATCGAAACGGGATGTTACATGTGGATTCTATAAAGAGACGCATCCTATCTTTCCAATAATGATAATCTTCACCATTGAACGCAGGAGGTCTTGTGACGGAGGCACCTTCAGCTTTAAAAACATGTGATTCAGCCATAGATCTTTGTTCTCACTTTGTAAAGGTGGTTCTTGAAAACCGAGCTCTGATACCAATTGAAGTAAATCACACGTTAGTGTAGAAAATATGTTCAATATAAGATATACACAAGAAGGAGGGTTGAATTGTGTATCCTTTTTTTTTCGAATACAAATTCTTTGTATTTATGATAAGAACTTCTCTAACTTGTTAAAGAACAATCACAAAAATAGTTATGAAATAAATCGCAATTAACTTCTATATACTTGTTTAAGAGCAAAATATACTAAGTTGAGATATAGAGAGGATAGACACTGTGATTTTATACTGTTTCACCCCAAACCGTGGGCTATGTCCAGTCCTCATAATTCGTTTGAGTATTCACTATACTTCAACAAATTACAAGTATTCTTTCTTTCTTCTCGAGCCTCTTCAGGTCTCGTACACCAAGTATTATTTCTTTCAGCTATCTTAGCCTCTTAGCCTTTTTCTTTCTCTCACTAAATTCTCCTCCTCATCGAGATTATCTTGTTGTAACTTATACAACTCTATGTCCTTTTCAATTTCACCTATGCTTGGGAACTCATCCTCAAGAAACTCCACATTGTGGGAATTAACTTTTTTCATGTCACCATTGAGGTGCTCACCAAACATAATATACCTTTTAGAATGTTCAGGGTATCCTATAAACACCATTTTGGTGACTATTGGACTAAGTTTCCCATGTTTATGAGTCAGTTTATATATATAACTAGCTGAAGCCTATAGGCGCAAATGATCCAAAGAGGGCTTTCTTCCATTCCACAACTCATATGGAGTGGTAGGTACACTTTTACTTAGCACATGGCTAAGAATATAAGTTTCCGTGAGCAACATATCTCCCCAAAAACTAATTGGAAGACTAACGTGTGCCATCATTGACCTGACCATGTTAAGCAATGTTCGATTCCTGCGCTTCGCAACACCGTTTTGTTGTGGAGTTCGAGGAATCGTTAGTTGTATTATTATACCATTTTTCTCACAAAATTCTTTGAATATATCAGATAGATATTCTCGGCTATGATCGTTCTGAAGAGCTTTAACTCTTCTTTCCAATTGTGTTTCAACTTTACTCACAAAACGTTTGAACACATCAAGCGCTTCATAACAATGAGGTAAAAGGTACACATACCCATAGCAAGAATAGTCATCTATTAAAGTGAGAAAATAGATAGCCTCATGGCATGCCTTAAAATTCATGGGTCCACAGATATCAGAGTGAATAAGTTCCAGAGGTTTAGACACTCTTGAAGCCTTACCAAAAGGTTTCACAGTTGCTTTACCAGCTAAACATGACTCACATCTAGGCAACTTAACCTTAGTGAGTCGGTCTAAAAAACCTTCTTTAGCTAGCCTACTCAATCTATCTTGGCCAATGTGACCAAATCTAGCATGCCATTTAACAGATTCATAATTAGGATCAAAATATGAAACATAAACAGAAGATGAATTATCATAACATGCATCCAAATCAAAAATTATAAAATCATTTTTCAATATAGCATAGCCAAAAACATTGCCATTATACAAAATATCCAATCCATTGTGACTAAAATTAAAAACGAATCCTAATTTCATTAAAGAAACAAGAGACACAAGGCAATATCGCACCCTAGGTGCATAGAGAGCATCATAGAGAAGCTAAGTATTTCCTCCACGTAACTTGAGCTTATATGTCCCTATTCCTAGGACATCTTCTTCACTACCGTTTCCTAACACGAAAGTTTGTGAACCCACTGGATACTGATGAAATTCCACATATCCAGCTCGATCCCGAACTATGTGCTTACTTGCTTCCGTATCTATAATCTAATTAGGAAGAGAATTAGCAACCAATGGATGAGAACAATCATATAACTCAAGAGTAATGGATAAGAAAGGTACCTTCTTAGGTTCAGGACAATCCCAAGCAAAATGACCTTTCTTTCCACAATTATAACACTTCACACATGCCATGTTTGGAGGTAAATGAAAAGGTACCTCGATTGGCATTATTGCCTTTGGGTCCATTCCCTTTAGCAACAAAAGCCACATTGGAGGAATCAGATACTTTTAAACGATCCTCCTCAATTTCGAGGTGCCTAGTGATCTCTGCAAGAGTTTTGACATTCTCATTATGTGTCAAAATAATTTTCACATTCTTCCAGTGCTTAGTATGATCTGGAAGAGCCCGAATCACATTCAGGACTTGTTCCTCTTCAGAGATACCCAGCCAGCTGCCTTAAGATCACGAACCATAGCACTCATGGTTTGTAAATGTTCAGCTATAATATGAGTTTTATTAATCTCGTAGTTCATCCACTTAATACATGTAAAACCAAATTTATATACAAAATTATATAAAACTCATTTATGTAATATTATTTTAAATATAATACAAAATTACCCATAAAACACATTTATGGAATATTTCGAATTATATTATATGAAAACTCATTCATGAATTTATAACAATTTAACTCATACAAATCATAAGGCAAAACAAATTCATATAGCAAAACTTATTTGCATAATTAAAAAAATTAATCTAAAATTTTCATGAAATAATAAACAAGTAAAAGCTAAATTGCTAGCTACATATCATATAAAACTAATTCATCATGTGCAAGAATTAATGGACAAGAATCATCAATTATGAGTTTTCCATTTTCCATACACATATTTGGAAAAACTTCATTTGGACAATGATAATAAATAAGTTTACCATACACGTTGATAACATCATCTGGAGAAAGCCTTTAGTGAACTTTCCATGAAAAACAACATCTGACTCTTATACTTAAATAGAGATTCACTGTCTCTTTTAAAAACGTGTATGATGTCTTTCATTTGTTTTAAACGTGTAAGAAAATAGAGACTACACCATCTCGGTTATGTAAAAGAAAGTTTTCAAGCCTCTGCATGAAGAATATCCATCTGTCAAAATCCTCTTTTAAAAAAAACAAAAGAGAGATGTGTTGAACGTTAAAACAACGATTCATAACCTCTTTTCTTTCAACGTTTAAAAACCTGGAAGAGTATGTACATTTTCTTTCATATTTTCGTTCTTCATTACGACTTCTTCTATTATTTGGACCTCTTAAGAATTCAACGTTGTAGGAACACAAATCAATGCTTTAATGGTGGGTCTCATAAACAAAACAAAAAAAATACACTTTTCATTTTTAGAAACATAATTCATGAAAACTTTCTTAAAAACTTTTATTCCTCATATGCTTCTCACTAATAGGGCACACTAATCAACATCTATTTTGTTGCTGTTTTAGAATTCATGTAAGACAGTAATGCAATATAAACCATTATGGTAGGCCCCAAAAACATGAAAAGCATTCCACTATAGTCTTTAGTTGGCTTTGTAGTTTTCAATTATAGACAGAACTAACAAACATGATAAAACAAACACATGCTTTGACCATTATTAATGAACGAATCGGCTCTGATACCAATGTAGAAAAATATAAGGACGGACCTTAATGTGGAAGCGGTCGATCACTTTTTTATTTGTTAGTTTAAGTTTCACGGTTGGCTACTAGAGTCACTGGTAAGTCACACCCCAAACTCTAAGCCTTTTGATGGTTTGCTTCACGTGAGAGATAATGATGAAGAAAAAATTTATTTTTCTCTTCTTTATGATTGTGGAATGATCCCTTGCCCATCTTTATTTGTTAAGCCTTTCCTTATATAAAAGGAACAAAATAACTTACGGAAGTTATTAGTGGAAGTTTAAACTGCCAACATTGGTCATATAAAATCGTAAATAGTTGTTAGGTTGTTATGTAAGTTAGTTACAGATTCCCTATCTCCAAACGTATAAACTCAAATCTATCTACCATTTCAGACAAAACCATCTAATCTCCAACTTTGAAGACAAATTGTAACTTAAATTAAACCACTTTGGTAATGTCCATCAATTTGCTATTGATTTACAATTGTTACATGTTAATAACAAAAACCAATTTGAAGTTACATAAAAGCAATTTGAAGTTAACATTACCAACATTATAACATTATGATATAAATATAGGACTAATTACATCAGACCCCTTATAGTTTATAAATTTTCTATTTCAATCTCTTATTTTTAAAAATTATCATATATCATTTTTTGGTAAAAAATTTAACTATTAACAAATAAATAACATCATTTGAATTGATTAGATATTATAAATTACAACACTTATCATAGTTGTACTACATAATACACAAATTTGATTGTTACTATATCCTAAAATTACAACATCATCTACATACGATAAAAATTTATTTAAGTCCTACCTATCTCAAACCATATGATATTGTGTATTACATGACACAAATATGATAGATATTGTTGTTCACTCAAGGTTACATGCTCTAAGTTTCAATATTTATAATCTTGGTAATTACCGCAAGCGTACGGGTTGTTCGCGTAGTACCTAAGTGTCGATCCCACAAGAAAGGGAACTAGTCCTAAATCTAACGGTAGCTAAGTTTGCAAAACCTAATTAAACAACTGTTGCAGTAATTAAAATTAATCAAGAATCAAATATAAGAATTTAAATCACCAAAAGAACAAACAAAAGCAACTGACATAAATAACCCAAATTTCAACCTAGAAGTGACCAATTGAGAGAAAGGGGGAATTTATTCGAAATTAAAGAAATCTATCCAATTATGAATTTTCTGATTTAATAGGCCTAGAGACCTTAGGATGAATTACTTTCTCTCGAGTTATAATTCTTTAACCATAATTGATATTCCCTAATTCAAATTATAGAAATTGCGATCTCTCAATCCGCAATTTTTTCAAAACCTAAATTACTTCTAATGTTGTCTATTAACCTACTGGGAATCTGTGCTCGATCTCTCGTTACAAGACTCGACCAGTTTGATTAAATTCTCTACCTAACGATTTATCTAACTCTCGTTAACCTAAATCGATGATTTTTACTGGCTCACCCTCTCAGTTTATTGCCCAATTATGAAGAATCGAATTAAATCACAATAAATCGAAATAAAACATAATCAAAACAATCTTATTAATCTCAAGAATAAATCAACCCGAAGGTGGGTTTAGACAAACATTAACACTCAACGAAAAATAATTCTAATCAATCTCTAAAATTCCATACATCAATGAAATTAAAATAACAATTAGAATATACTTTTGGAATGGATCTCGAAGGCACGACTGCGGGAAACCATCTATTTCGAGAAGTATGTCGTGTTGAGCGTGTCTCTGTGCCTCTCTTCCTTCGTCTCCTTCCTCGATCGATTGATCTCTAACTAGGTTTTCACTCGGATTTTTGACAGAGTCTCTCTCTTTTGTAGCTCTTAACTCCCCCTCTCTTCTATCATATCATATTCTATTTATATCTTCGAGGCTCTAGGTCAAAGTCGGGGTCAAAATGGTCTAAAAATTCGTCCGAAACTTGAGTTTTTCTATCAGCCCGATGCAGTGCACAATCATGGCCCGTAGCTGGCACTTTTTTTTCTGTCACGATCGTGGCCTGACTTGACGCTCTCTATAATGATCGTGGCCTAGAGTGCACGATCGTGGCCCGTAGTTGGCACTTTTTTTTTCTATCATGATCGTGGCCTGAAGTGCACGATCATGGCCTGACTTGACACTCTCTATAATGATCGTGGCCTAGAGTGCACGATCATGGCCTGGCTGCTTCTAGTTCTTCCTCTTCTGTCACGATCGTGGCCTGTGCTTTTTGGCATGAAAACTCTTTAACTCTTCCCGTTCTTCCCTGTTTACGCTGCAACACTAGCAAACACATCAACGTACCTCAAAAATATACAATTTAAGCTCAAAGATTCAAACTAACTCATAAAAATACTTAAACACAAAAACTAACCTAATTAAACCCTAAATGCTTACTAAACACTTGAAATGACATTAAAATACTTATCAAATATAACCTAAAACACAATACAAATCACAACTATCAATTGTGCTAACATTTAATCAAGTCACATGAAGTTATTTATCTATTATTTATTAGAAACTTTAAAAAATAAAACTAAAAGACACATTTTAAACAAAAATTAAATTTTAAAGATGTATATAATAATTTTAAAATTTTAAAATTTTAAATAGAAAAGATCCAAACTACAAGAATCCGACCCACACATATACTTTACTTTGAAGAGTTAAAATTTGGAATTCTACATATAAATATAAACTATAAAGTTTGGAATACTACATATATATAAAAACTATCTTTATACTGTGTATATTTGGTTAAGTCCACACAAGTTTATCTAAGAGCATGCGTTTCATTTTCTTCAGTACAATATCGAAATTTGGCATATTTTGGCTATACGAAAGAAATTTTCAGAATTGCAGTCTTTTACAAAAATGTCTATAAACAATTCATATATATTAACATACTTTATCTCGGTGTTTCATAATTCTTAATCGTCACTTACCCTTTTTAACGTACGACAAGGAAAGAACACTAATCAAGGTGCCAGCATATATTATATACTCTTAATCTATAGTCACAGACGACTTCCATTCAAATCACTTAATGTATCAGAAGTGATTGTTCGATAAGTTAATGCTTTATAATTTAGATTAAAATTGAGTTGTAACTTTTTTTCGTAATTAATTATATAACAATTATGTCCCCGTTTAATTATCCAAATAAAAAATGTATTGTGTGACTTAAACTACAAGCCTCCAACTGGCACCTGTCTAGTATATATTGGTTACTCCTGAATCTTTCACTCTAGGTCTTAGCGGGATTTCTATTAATTATTGTAAGCTTGCCTCATCTGAATTAAGAGTTTTCATAAGGATGGATGCCATTTGTATCGAAATTGTTCTTTGTTTAATTTGTTTGTTAGATGAGTTGACTTTGTGCCTAAATAAAAAATATAGTTTGTGATAGATTTTAATTTGTACAGTTATGCGCATGTGTACCTACAAATCAAATTGAAGCATGTGTCTTAGTTGTATATATGCATGACAATTATTGACTTATCAAAGTCAGAGCAGAGGAAATGCTTATTTATTGCTACAAACTTTTTGATCAAGTGATTGTCTCTTATACGTCAGTGGGATTAAATAAGTGTATGTGTATATCACATGCCAGACACTACAGAGTACAGACAGACGAGTAGTGGCTAGTCCAAACGTTGGTGTCTCCTAATGCACTGTTCTTGTCTTCTCCAGCCACATCCCCCCCCCCCCCCTCCCCAACCGTTAGATCCTCTGTCTCTTTTTTTATGTACCTACTCTGTTTCGTTCAATTCCAACTATTTATTTATATAAGTCTCATAAAAATATATGACTAGGATTGAATGAGACAAGATAGGTACATAAAAAAAGAGACAAAAGATCATGTCCCCATTTTTCCCTCCCCTTTAAGTGTTATATATCTTCTAAAAGATTTTAATGCACATCAATATCTAAAATCTCCATATCGATCACATCAATCATATCTGATACCTGAGCATGCATTTGACCCTTAAAAGGATTTAAAGGTCAACTTTTTGAATACAATTGTTTAAGTATCGAACTTTAACTGGGGATGGGGGGATCTCTGACCCTTCATTGTAATTAAACTCACCTATATCTAAGTACGAGTTAAGAACCATATGCTAAGATAAGATCTTGTAATATTCATATTCATATATGACTCCAAGGGTGGTCCGGCTACCCTTCCCAGCACTCTCTCTCCACTTAAGAAATTTCCTAACTAACTTCAATTTAAAAATAATTAATTAGTTAAGAAGACACACAAAATCATTGTAAATATTATTTAAATTGAATTTACACTTAATTTAACATTATTAATTTACCAAATAATTTAAATACATTTTACTCAAATAACGTGTGTACAATTTGCTCATTATATATTTAAACAATAATGACTGTTAATTTTAAAATATAAAAAAATACAAATGTATGTGATCCATGTGCAATTAATATCCATGAAGTTAGTTATTTGTAGGTTCTTTAAATAGAGTAAGTTCTGTCTCTTGCCGTGATGACATCTTTCAGAACAGTTAGTTTTAGTTAAGAGCAGTAACTAACACCTCAAGTTGTCAAACTCCCAAGTATATGATAATGCACGGATCTCTTACTATTGCATGTGGGGTAGACGAACAATGATTTCTTAGAGAAATAGTATGTATTGCTGTAACACATGTGCAATATCCAATCCAGTCCATCCAATCAACCATATTTTGATTAGAATGTAAGCTGCAAACTGCGTAGCCAATCTCGAAGAGAGTTTTGTGAATTTTCTTTGAATTCCAAATGCAGAAGAAAGGGAGGAGGAACGCCTGATTTTGTCCCGCATCTTATATCATAACAAGGATTTGCCTGATTTTGTCCAACAAATACTTACCCAACTAGGATAGAACAGAACCGGGCTTTTATTGATAGACTGATGGAGTAACTAATATTGTATTAAATTAATTGATGGATTAAGTGCCAAACTTCAGAAGACGATGTGAGATATATCAGATGTGGAGTAGCTAATATTGTATCACCCCGGTTCTCCTTTCGCATGTAGGAATTAGGGTTTTTGCAATTTAACTTGTACATAATTTTACTATAACTTGTCATTTTATGTTTGTATAGGTAACAGAATTAAGGTGGGGGAGAGGGAAGAATTCTTCTGAATACATTTGACCAAAAGTAAGTATTGCTCCTTTGATTGACTCATTAGAAAATTTAATCTCAAATAAAAGATACAATTATAATGTACATATTCTTGTTTTCTTTTTCTTCTTACCTGACATTAGAAGCATTCTTAAATCTGAGGGACCATTTTATATTTCATTCAAAACAAGAGTCTTCCTTACTTGTTAGTGTAAATATAGAAATTCACGTGGTATCTAGTAGAACTAGCAGAATTACTTCCCTTCTTTTTTCTTTTCTTTTCATTTCAATAACATCTATACCCCAATTACATTAACAAAGTC
The DNA here is from genome assembly GCA_025594535.1 of Erythroxylum domingense. Classification (NCBI taxonomy): domain Eukaryota; kingdom Viridiplantae; phylum Streptophyta; class Magnoliopsida; order Malpighiales; family Erythroxylaceae; genus Erythroxylum; species Erythroxylum domingense. The sequence continues at coordinate 18,352,157 of JANQBM010000001.1, read as the reverse complement.
TTTGCATGCCTAATTTTCGCTTTCTTTATTTTTATTTTCTGAATATTCAACTACAGGACTGATTAGTGAAAATATTGACTACGTATGACCAATGTGATAGCTAAATTACTAATATTTCTTTTGATATATTCTTAAGATTCAAATAAGACTTGTGGATAAGGGTAAGAAGTGTTAGAAATCAAGGTGGGATCAGATCTCATGTGTTGGGAAGAAGAATAAGACCTTCTTTGTTTGTTTTCTCGAAAGTTAAGATCAGTTTAAATTCTATAACATGATTGATGCATGAATAAAACATAAACATAAGTTTTATCTTATTGTTTAGTGAAATGCTTTTTTTTTTTATAATTTCCGTCAAACTATTTTTGAAATTAGTTCATCATACTATCATAGTTGTGCATAGGTCTAGCTTCTGACAATATCCACACAAATTAGTAAAGAAAAGTCTACTTATGGTCGAGAGAGGGAAGTAAAAAATAAGTAATTCCTTTAAAGCATACACCTATTTATAATAAAATTTGTACTTTTAGTAGTTTAATTAAATTTAGTTTTAATTTCAATTAAACTTCAATTATAAGTATAATTAATTCTAATTAGATACTAGTTGATCCCAAATAAGACCCAATATATCATATTTGTCATTATTTATTAAATATCTCTTATTTAACCTTTAAAATTTCTTGTACTTTACAATTAAATCCATCTTTATTAAATTACCTTTGCCCTCATTAATTTGTCTTTTTTGACCTCTTAAGTTCCTAAATATGTTGGCAATGGACATAAACTATAATCATAAATCATATTTAAGATTAATTAAATTAAACACCTTTAATTTTCTTTAATTTTTTTAGTTAAATAATTTATAATTGTAGACCCAGATTGATATCTAATAACATGTCATGACTAACAAAATATTATGAATATTAAAGTAGTTTTGACTTAGGAACATCAAAGTAGTTTTGATAAACTTTTCATGCATCACTTTTTTGTATAATTCATTCATTTCTTCATATAATATTCTAATAAGACATAAAACATAAAATTAAAGTTTACTCTATTTAAATTGATTCATGTTAGTTCTCCACTATTAGTAATTGATTCAATTATGACATTTTGAAGACTATTTTTAAAGTAACATTCTACTTTGGACAAAGATTTCTCGAATCAACATTAGTCAATAATAACGATTCTCCCTAGTCATTTTAAGGTGATGAATCTTATATTGATCACTTAACTATCTCCATATAGTTCACTCTATATCTAATGATCACTAATTAGGCTTTGATTAGAATATTTTATAAGTAGTATTAAGACATATCAATCCTTGTATAAAATAATTTGGATATCTTAAGTCAAAGAATCAGTTATAAAATCATCATAAGGAGAATTTCTATAGACAAACATGTTATGTTATAAATGGAATTCTCATATTGACTCAATTAAGTAACCTTGTTTTCTAACAAACACTAATACACATTTGCTTAAGTATTTCTATACTTTAGTCTGTGAAATCAACTACTTTCTTCATAACGAAGAAATACAACATAAGCTAGTCTTTATACTTTATTAATGTCCATTCTCAATAAAATAATGATTACAAATAATTTAGGGATAATATATAAATAAAATATGGATATCATAATTATGATCTTATTATAATCTTTTTTGCAATGTGCATTTATCATATGGAAGTTATCTTATACATCAATTAATTGAATGAATATATATAAGATAAATAATGTCTTTAAATAACTATGCTAGAAAACTATAACCAATCGATTGACTATAAAGTATAAACCAATAAAGAGTGCTACCCTTTAGCTACCAAAAGTTCTTCTTAATTGTAGCTTATCTATATTTTCTAAATTTCATAGAAAATACCATAGGCTATTGACTTCAATATGATGACGCCTTGTACATCTGAAGTTTGATAAAATGTCAAATTTTCGTTTATTTTGAAAATAATTCAAGGTTCCAATTTATGACAAAGGCTTTTCGAAAGTCTCCTTTTAAATTATTATTATTATCTTTTTCTTCGTATCTTCTTTAATAATTCAAGTCAAAAATTTTGAAATAGATTTAAATAACTTTGTATCTTTTATATTGAATTTTTCTCTATTTTAAAATTAGTTCATCTTTTTTTTATATAAAAGATATATTCTTTTATTAGAGTTTGAATTATTTTTTACAATTTTAAAATTTAAAAATAAATTTACCAAAAATTATATATTTAAACTCATTAAGAATATTAATGATCCAAAGTAATTTAAATCTTTTAATAAGTCATCTTGGTCAAGCTTAATTTTTCATCATGCTTCTTTCTTTTTTTCACTTGATAAGTTACCTTAGTCACTTTTATTTTATTTTTATCAAGCCACAGAGTCATTCTTGAATATGATCGTTATTACTGACACCAAACACACCCTTAATGGAAAAGTTGAGTAACGATTGATGTATTAATAATAGAGTTTGTTATTTATATAATTAAGTGAAAGAAAGGAAATACTTAAGGACAATTTTTTTAAAAATATGAACCAAAAATTAAGTTTAGAGATTCAATTATAAAATAGTGAACTTGTTAAACATTATATTGTATTTGTCCAATGGTTATTTAAGTTTTAAAATATTAAAGAATTATAAATAAAATTGTTGTTAAGTGTCTAAAAGTTTGTAATTTTACCTAAAGAATTAAATAGAGTAATGAGTATCGTACGATATTAGTCTGTATCGACCATGCCGCTCAAAAAATGATATGATACTTACTGGTATCGTATCTGTCTTTGGTACCAGGTGATACTCAAAAAGTCACCTTAGTATTGGGATTAAAATGAAAAATTCCAAAAGTAAAGGGACTTTAAAATATTAAAAAAAAAAAAAAGCTTACTTTAAAATGCATCGAGAGATGGATTAGGTCTCCTAAGAATTTCAGTCTCCTGTCCTCCTCTCCTCTACCTGTTGAGTGTCCACTGTAGTCCCTCTCCTTGTTGCACATTGTCATCCTGTCATCCTATCGTCCTGCCGACTATTGTGCTATCTCTCTCCTTTGCTTGTGCCTACCGTGCCTATCCTCTCCTCTCCAACTTGTCATGCTTCTCCTCTTCAGCCTCCAGATCTGCCCTATCCCCACGTGCTATGTCTCTACAACCTTTAGATCTATCCTGTTGCCACCTTATTACGGGTTAGATTGTCGCGGCTCTAAAGCTCCTCTCCTCCCGCTACTATCTTTCCTTTTTTAGTTCTTGTGTGTGTAATTGTGGTCTAACCATGTAAACAAGTGTATTATATGTGTCTATGTGTGTTATTATGTAAGTGGATTACTATAAATGCGTAATTAGGATTTAGGAATAAATAATTTGTATGTAATTAGGAATAAAAATATACTGTATTGTGTGTATTTTGTACTCCTAATTATACGTTACAAGTTACACAATACACACAAAAATTATTGATCCCTAATTTGTTTTGGTCAATTAATAATCATAAACAAAGTAAAATATTTTCTTTAATACTAGAATTATGTATTGTGTATTTAATTGTGTATTGTGATTTTCATTTTTTTGTGTAATCTTAAATGTAAATATAAAATGATATGGTACAATTTAATTTAGCTTTTTATTTCACTTAACTTAATTTAGCTCTTTATTTTTCTTTAGTACAATAATTTTTGTCATTCTTTTAATTAGTGATTTTATTTAAATATTTAGTGTATCTGGTTTATGTCATGAGAGTTTATAAAGAGATTTAATTTAAACATAAATTTTGATAAAATTTTAGAATTCTTTAAGAAAATTTTTAATATTGTATTTTTCTTGCACCTCTTACAAGTTCTTCTGGTTGAGATCCCTTATAAAATGGAGGAACTTAACATTAAAAATTAGTTATAACATGATACTTTATTTCATGTAGATGAAGATATTTATTGATGATTTTGTATTGATACTAATTATTTGTCAAGGTTTACTAACAAATATACATTAAAAGAGAGTTGTATGTTAGTTGTATGAATCCCATAACTCTTACTTGTATATTGTATTTTATAGTGATGTCATGGATGCCTACATTATACATGTTTGGGATGTGATAATTTATTATTCACTTGATGACTTTAAGTTTATTTACTAGTTTGCAATTAAGAGGTGCATATGGTGTTTGTGTATTTAATTGTACTTATTCAATTACATTTGTTTTTACAGATAAATTGAGGCAAGTTCAAGTACTCTTGAAAATTCAACCACTTCAAGTTTAGGAAGATTTAATGATCCAGCTTAAATTCATGCTAGATTTGTTTTTGGAATGAAGAATTATACTATTTGTTTGATTGTAACAATCATTTGAAAGGTGGGGGAATCACTAGATTAAAGAAGTATCTGGCTAGGATCAAAGGTTATATGGAGCCTTATAAAAAAGTCATATATGATGTGAAATGACAAATGAAAACTTTCCCTTAAAGAGTATCAACATAAGAAAGGCAGAAGATAAAGACTAAACTATGAAATTGGTAATGGAATTTATTTTTTCAGTGGTCAGGATGATATTAGATAAGTCGAAGGTGGTATTTCTACTTAATAAGAAGGGATTGTTGCACCTAATATAAGGAATAAAATGTGACGTGTCAAAATTTTTTGCATCTTAAACAAATCTTCAAGCTCAACCTTCAATCGATAGTGCCTTACAATCTAAAGAAGCAGCTCATAATATGGACATAGCAATAGTTAAATGGTGGTATGATATAAATGTATTATTTAATGTTGTTCAATCTTATTATTACTATCATATGGTGGATGCTATTGCCTCTTACAGTCTATAATATAAAACTCCTTCAGGTGATGACTATAAAGGTGATCTTCTGAGCAACTTTATTTAAGAAATAAAGAGTTATTTAGATGAAAGAAAAATGAGTTAGGTAACTTATAGGTGTTCAAACATGTGTAATAGTTGGAAAAATAGAACAAATAAGCCTATTATCAAAATTTTTTATTTATTCTTCTAAGGGAAAAATGTTTTTGAAGTTTATTAATATATATAGCCTTGTTAGAAATGCTAATACTCTGTTTAAGATATTTTGATGAAGTTAAAAATGAAGTTGGGCCTAAAAACATTATACGATTAATCACTGACAATGATTATGCTTATAAAGCAGTTAGAAAAAGGTCACAAAGTAGGTATAATTCTTTTTATTATACTCCTTATGCTACACATTGTATTGACTTGATGTTGGAAAGTATAGGAGATGCTAGACACTTTCCTATCGTTGATGAAAATGTGCAACAAGTAAAAAAATGATCAAGTTCATCTATAATCTTGCTTGGTCCTGAACTTGATGAGAAAAGATTTCATCAATTGTAGTAAATTTTTTGTCATGCTATTATAAGATTTGCGACTAATTTCTTATCACTTTAGTGGGTTGCATCTCAGTCTATTAGGTTTTATGCTAGAATATAGGTTTCTAAAATTATACTTGAAGATCATGAATTTTGGTCCCAATATTAATTTGTCATTCAAGTTTGTGAACCTCTGATGAGAGTACTTCGTCTAATTGATAGTAATGAGAAAAGAATAAAAAGTTATTTTTATAATGCCTTAGAAAGGGAGAAGGAAGCACTCAAGGTCCATCTAAAAATAGGTCTTCATTGTGTTCACCTTATTTAGCAATTATCAATGAAATATGAGAAAGGCAGGCAACTTTACTTCCATTGTTTACAGCTATGACATTTTTAAATTCTAGTGTCTACTTTAGTCTAAGTTTTTCAAAAAAAGTTGAAGTTAATAAAGAAATTCTATTAATTATTACAGCAATTGTTGCACATGAGATGATGCCAGATATCCTAAGCTCATAAATGGAGGTTTACAAGGATGTTTATGGTGATTTTGGGATGTCCAATGCAACTCGTCGAAGAGACAATCTATGTATATATTTCTTCACTTTTGTTAATTGCTGTAAATTAATCATTACTTTATTTTATTTATAAGGTTACTTTTATTGTCTTATAGTTGCTTGGTAGGACTAATTCAAAAGTGGTGTTCCACAATTACAAAAATTTTGTAATTCAAAATTTGAGTTAATAATGAGTGTAATAGGATGTAAAAGGAATTAAAGCACATTTGTATGCATCCATTCCAAGAAAAGGAATATATAAAAACACAAAATATTGAACAATTTGGTCTTTATTCAATACAACCTAAAGTTTCGAAAAAGGTATGTTGTTATAATTATAAAGTTGAATATAATTTTTATAATTTCTTAATAATTTTAATTTTATTTGATTTCTAGGACTATTAATAGAACGAGTAATTCTATAGATCTAATTTGCTTTGACCTTATCCGATCTTTACCTTATCCGATCTTTTAGTAGATTGGGTTTATGAGGAACTAAGTTTGACAAGTGAGAGTGACTTGAAAGATAATCTTAGATGGGAAACTAGTAACATGTCATTTAGTATAATGAATTTAAACGATGGTTATAATAAAAGTCCTCTCAATGATGATGATTTTGTATTAAATGAAAATTGGAGTCAATGTTATTTGAGCAGACATTTGAATGAAGTTCCAAGATTTTCATTTCTTCAATTTTCTTTTAATTTCACTCGTACTTATATTAAATTTTGTATATGCAATATAAATATAAAACTTTTAACTGTAAGTGTTTTTGTTTCAATTTTTATTTCTATTTAATTGTGTTCCTCGACACAACCTCTCGTTGTAATACTTATGGAGTCAAGATCCTTTATTATTCTCATTATATGTAAATTACAAAATATTAAACACTTTGCATTATTCTTAGTTTTATATTTGTAAGATAATTAAATGATATTTTCTTATATTAATTATGGTTATTGTTTATATATGAAATGAGTGAAAAGTAACAAGGTTTAAAAATTGAACTGAACTAGTTGGTTCGACTAGAAATAATATGAACCGACTAGTTGTCTGGTTCGGTTTTATTCAATAACCTTTATATATAAAAATTGGCCAATTTATTAAAGAACCAACTGATTTTCAGTGAATCAGTTGAACCAATTTTTATATAGATATACCTAAACTTCTTATTTTAAAAAACGAAACTCTCTCTGCTCACTGCTACTCTCTTCTCTTCACCGTATTCTCTTTACAGATCTCATTGCCTCCATCTTTCTTCTCTGCATTTGGTTTTGCCTTTGATTTCTTTTAAAGGTATTGCTAATTCTTTTTTGTATATGAGGCCTGGACTTGTTGCATTAATATATGGATATTTGGTTTTCTGATTTAGATATTCTTGGTAGTAAGGGTCATGTGAGTCAGAGAGCGAGTTATCTATTCATGTTGTGAAGTTGTTGAAATCAAAGCTTGTGCCTTTTATAGAGATGATACTGCAGGTAGTATATAACATCCGAGTTTGACACATTCCCGCATATATCATCTACAAAGCTAGAATCTTTGAGAGGTTTGATTCTTTACATATTTTTCATCTTTTTTTCCTTTCCAGATAAAACTCTGTTCTGTTTCTTCATTCGAATTTCTAGTCTGGGAACACAAATCATCATATTGGCTAAGTAATCTGCTTGTGCATTCAAAGTGCTTAAGTAGATTGCCAACTTATTTGCAAAAGAAAGAAGGAATTGAACAAGCTCCACACCTTCTGCCACTATAAGTGAATTTTATATTAGTCATTCCTAAAATGGATTTGATGAATTTGGCTCCTGCAATCCTTATGATTTCTTTTAGAACTCAACAAAAGAGTCTTAAAATCCATAAAAATGAGTTCTGGAACTAGACATATGATTAATTTCATGAAGATCTAGCTCCCCAATTGAAACAATCCTATGTCTCATTTGGAATGAGCAATGATTGAGATTATTCTTTGAATGCCAGTTGGTATACATAATTGTCTTTGTGATGAGTTAATATAATTCAGGCAGAAATGGGCAGAAGTTTCTCTCAATTCATACTGTTCCTCGTTCTCTCTCTTGCTCTCCCTGAGATACTGATTAAATGGTGCAAACAAAGCCTCCTCAACAATGTGGCTTCAACTAACTGGATCATTATTGTTGATGTTAAAGAATCCAAAAGTTATTTTGGAGTGAAATAAAGATTCTAATAGAGTTCAAGTTTGTTCAGTCTACTGTGTTATTTAAGAGTCTTATTTGTACAGAGATAATAGATAAGGATAAGGCAACTTGTCTATAAGAGTGCCAACTATAGAAGATCTCTACTTTATTCATATTTATTGATTAATTTTTCTTCTTTAACGTTGTGTTATATATACTATGTTGAATGAAAACTAAAATTACCATATTTTGATAAGATAACAGTCGATTATTTGAAGTGGCACAAGTAATTAGTAGAGAAAAGTTTAATAAGTGAATGTAATCTGCTGTTGGTGTTCTGTGTATGTATGTGATTTGATTTCATTCACCATTTTGCTGTTAGTTTTTTTTAATGTATGTGATTTGATTTCATTCACCAACTATATATGTAATTACTGATTTATATTGGTCTTTTGTGTTTAAAGGTGTCTTTTTAATAATTTCCTAACAAAACGATGAACTCACTTGTATATATAAGTTTTCAACTAAAAGAATTTGATTACCTAGTAGATGACACTTAGAAAAGGAAAGATCTTGAAATTAACAAAAATACAGAAACTGGAGTAAGAATTGTGTATTATCAAACATATTAAAGTAGTAGTTACTTTTTTATGTAAAATAAAAATAAAGATAAATTTTGTAACTAAAACTATAAAAATAAAAATTTTGTAGGAGACTTTTGTCTTAACCATAGTATACTTAATTAGTTTTTTGTACTTTTCAGGTTAAATCATAATGAAGAATATAGAATCATTAGAAAAATGTTTGATGACTATCGCATCATTTACTCATGGTAAGTCCGATCCAACATAGAATTATTTTTCTTCTTCTCAATCATCTGATGGAATATCCAATTTAACTGTATGTTTTACGTTAGAATATTTAAAAGGGGTAGAATTTATAGAATGAAAGAACATCTTGCTGAGTTAAGGGTAATATTGCTTCTTGCAAAAATGTATCACTTAATGTATATGATATGATTGGAAAATATTTACAGCAACAAGTAAAAAAGAAAAAGGAAAATAAAGAGGCTCATGATATATCATTTAGAGATGATAAAGCAGCACAAGTACTAGATAAAGGAAAAAAGAAAAGCTACGGGTGATATAGATTCTTACTTTTCTTCAAGAACTACTTCTAGTTCTCAACTTAGTCTAAAAAGTGTTTTGGTTGATAAGGATGTTGTTTTATGATGTAAAAGAGCGCTAGATAGTTCTATCATTCATGCATTCCTTTAAATGCTTTAAATTCACCATATTTTTAAGAAGTAATAGATGCTACAACAACAATAAGTCCAGAATTTAGGGTACATTCTTATTATGGGCTGTATGTGCCTTTGCTTCAAGATTTAAAAAAAGAATGTCAGTTAATTGTGGATACATATAAGTTTAGATGGGAATCGACAGGATGCACTATTATGGTAGATGGGTGGACTGATCAAAGACAATGAACCTTTATTAATTTCTTAGTTTATGATAATATTGGAACAACTTTTATCAAGCTTGTTGATGCTTTTGATATGGTAAAAAGTGCTAATGCTTTATCTAAATTATTTTCTGAAATTGTGGAGTGGTTTGGGCCAAAGAATGTTATGCATTTTTTTATAGATAATGCAGCTAATTATGTATCAGCTGGGTACTTATTATAATCAAAGTATGGACATATTTATTGATCTCTATGTGCTACTTATTGTATAAATCTTATTTTAAAAGATATTAGTGGTATAGACCATATTTTTAATATTGTTTCATACGTATCTAAAATCACAATTTTTGTGTATAATCATATCACATTTTTGTCATGGTTAAGAAAGTAAGAATATTAGGTTAAGATCGCTTGTCCTGTTGCTACTAAGTTTGTAATTACATTTATTACTTTGAAAAGTGTCTATGAATATAAGAAATTACTTTAAAATTTAATGACAAGTAAACTGTTTTCAATTTATAAGTTATTAAAGAGTGAAAAAGGAAAATTAGTTTTTTATATTATTCTAGATAATAAATTTTGGGATGCTTACTTGATCATTATGAAGATTGTGGCTACACTTCTAAGGTTGTTGAGGATTGTTGACTCAGATGACAAGCAATCTTTGGGGTATATATATGAAGGTATGTACAGAGCTCACAAAACGATTATAGATCTTTTTAAAGGGAAGGATAAATTGTACAAGTCCTACATAGATATTATTGACTGATGATGGGATAAGCATCTTACTCAAAGGATTCACTTAGCATCTTATTTTCTCAATACTTATTGCTTATATAGTGAAGATGCATTAATATTATGGGCAGTTTATTTGGTGTGATTGAATGCAAAGGTATTTTCTCTATTAAAGAGCAATCACAATCGACAAATGAAAATAAATTGTATAGTGAAGGTTTAGAGAGTTTTGCTAGAACATCAGAAAAGAGAGAACTTATGATTAAAAAAATGCAACCAGGTAAGTTTTATGCTTTTAATTCATTTTTTACTTATT
>JANQBM010000001.1:18316363-18331955 GCA_025594535.1 Erythroxylum domingense | reverse complement strand
TTAGAGGATTTATCGGGAACCTGTCTTTCCCAACGTACTGTGTAATATTGAATCTTTTCCTTAAATTAAAAAAAAAAGAGTCGTACCTCGAATTAAAATAAAAAAAAGTCAACCATATATTTTAAATAAATTATTTGATAAGTTATTAATTTAAAATTAAAAAATTACTCAATTAATTAATAGTAAATAAATGAAAATAAAATTAGTATTAGTGATAAAATTATTTTAATAAAATTTAGAGACTCAATTTCATATATAAAAAGAATAAGGGACTTGGATATCTCCATTGCTAATTGAACCACTCCCGAAAGCAAAGGGTTTTGCGATCATCTTTGTGGGGTATGCAAATTTACTGATAGTCTATGCCTATTCAACAGATTAATTTTAGTACTATCCATTATCCTTCATACTCTTTCAAGACCTTGAACTTATCATCAAGGGTATGACTGTGCTTTGCAACAATCAGGGACATATTAAAGGATCAGCAATTAATTCTCTCTCTTTTCATTTCCTCACAAACATCTGGTTCCACGAAATAAGTTTATATCACCCATGAATTGATCAACACAACCTATGAAACTAATGCCAGATGCATTTATCGTATTATATTATATTTTGTTAATTCTTTTGTGTATATTGTCTATGCAGATATTCTAATTGTACCCTCGTAAAATAAATTCCTAAAATTATCAAATTTCTACAAGTTTTTTTAATTATCGAATATCTGAAATATTGCTCCTTATTAAGTGTGGATCAACTGGAGGTAAGAGGGTCACGAATTTGAGTGGCACAAGTTGTAACTCATTTAAGACTTATAATATGAATTATTCGGACAATGAAAAACATTGTATCTTGTAATATTAGATGGTTTTAATTCTTTAATTTTAAATTATTGATTTATTAAATAACTTATTCAAAATATATACTTTATAAACTATTACATACAGACAATAATTTATTGAATGTACAATAAAGAGACAATGACTATAAATTATAGTAATATAAGGATAGACCCTGAGTTTCTATTATGTAAATGAATACTGTCAAATTATGAAAGCTGAATAGTACAAATGATATGACTTTAATTCGTTAGACGTTAAAATTGTCAATGCAGATAAAACTCCGCCTATCAGAATCTGATATCTAATAAATCAAGAAAAGACATGCATCTCTCTTCCCGGATAAAAAACCCCTAAATGGTTAACTTTATGTATAAACGCACACTCGTTATCATCAAGCAACCATCCTAAAATCGGGCAACTAAATTGAATGTGGGGCTCAATGCATGAAAAGTGAGTTTCTACTTCAAAATATGATACACGCCAGTACTTGGAGCCAGTGGAAGCAGCCTCCATCTTTCCCCCTTCGCTTTCTCGGAAGAAAAACACAAAATAATAGCTGCAAAGAAGTACTCGACTTTTCGAGTGACGACAGGAACATTTAAAGTGACCAACTGAAGGTAATTTTCAGTTTCAAGGGAAAAAGTTCCAAGCATGACAAATTTCTGCTGATGCAGTTGCACTAGATACGATTAACTAATCCGCGGTAGCTTTTGAACTATATTAGTTGCTCTGATTGGGCTAAGGAAATAATGAAAACAAACCGTCAACCACACACCTCGCATACTATTAACTCTATAATACTCCTTTGTCATCGATTATTAGAGTTTATATTTTGGTGCCAATGTATTTATTTTCTGGTTGCTGAATTATCCGCGTTTGTTTTCTTATTTGGAGTTTGTTTTACTTACTTAGTTGCTCTAGCCATGTAAATTGTATATAAACAAGTTCAAGAAATGAAATGTTGAGAGGAATCTTTCTGTCAAATAATTCAATAAATTGATCATGGTATCAAAGCAATAATTTTCTACATAATTAGTGTTTGGTGTCATCTACACTCAAATTAAACCATAAATTTATAAAATAAAATAAAAGTAGGAATTATTCCCACGAAGAATTCTAATTTGTTAACCATTACTTAAGAAATATTTAATAAAACAGGGGTGATTATAAGATAGAAAATAAATGAAAAAAGAATTATCAATAAAACCAACTTTAGTTTATGTTCTCTTCTACCATTGGAACCACAATTTTCCATCGACATACTTTTTTCTATTAATCATATATTTGATGCAATATTAAATACATATCTTTCTTTAAGATTAGTTAATCAAAAACATGTAAATTAACCTTTATTGTTTTTTTTTTTGAAAGGAAACATACTTGTAGTATTACCGTTGAGAATAAATATCAAACAAGACATCAGGTATATCCATCCAAAGATGGAACCTACCATGGCGAATAGAATCTCGCACAAGCAAGTGAGCACACCTATTATCACGACACCTAATCCAAAAGACTTTAATGTTCGGCCGAGAAACAAGAATGACCTTACAATCAAAAGCTATTAAACCAAACTCAGAGCAATCCTCAGTAGAGGAATTAATAGCAAAGTATAAAGACTCACAATCCGTAAAGATACAACCCGGATCAAAAAGAGAATCTCTTGCATAACACAAACACTTTTGAATAAATTGATATCCCCTAATTAGTCAGCTTTTATTCCTGGGCGTATGATTACTGATAATTTTCTTGTGGCCTATGAGACTATCCACAGTCTAAGGGGTAGAAATAGAGGGCAACTTGGAGTCTGTGCTTTGAAAATTGATATTGCAAAAGCCTATGATAGGGTGAATTGGGATTATTTGTGTGAAATGATTACTGCTTTGGGATTTGATTCTATTTGGCTAAACTGAATGAAAATGTGTTTTATGGAGATTGAATATAAGGTGTGTGTGAATGATGAGCAAGTGGGGCCTATTATTCCTTCTAGGGGACTACGGCAGGGCGATCCTATAACCTTTATTGTTTTACAACTTTAGAAATGATCTAAATTTAATTAAACTATAACTTTAAGAAAAGAAAGGCCCCAAAAGCAAGATAACACAATATTTATCGTTGCATTTAATCTAATTGAATGTTCTTCCAATAAGTTAATAATTTTCGACACAACAAATTGAAAAACTCCTAGTCGCTACAAAGATTAAAGAAATTGAACTTCTAAATATTCAATATTTAATCTAACGATTGATTATTTCAATTAATAAACTAATCCCACATATTAAAATCAATCAAAATAATCATAAAAATAAAGCTCCGAAGAACAATTAGATTTATAAATAGATAAAATACTTCATAATACTACACTAAAATAAGGAAGTTTTAGACACTTATGCCTAGACACATCTAATAATTGTCTTTAAATAATCTAAGTATTTGTGGAATTTTTAGATATTTATTTAAGACAACAAAATTTGTCTAAAAAATATACTAAAAAATAGTCTAAAACTTTTAAAATTATATTATTTAATTATTGTATTCATTTATGTTAAATTTATATTAAATAATTAACAAAATAATATTGTTTAATTTTTCAATACTTTGTGACTACGTATCTTATTCCTGCCATAGAAACTTATTTAGTGGTTATAAGTATTATCAAAAGCAACAAATCAAAAACCTAATCCAAATTTAAGCCATGAGTAAGTATTGATGGTTGGCTTCCACCAATCCTTTATCCAGTGCACCTTCATCACATTTTAGTTTATTTACTTAATAAGTGAAACAAATAGAAAAGATCCTTAGGACATTTTCCATAAATATAACACTATATAAAGCCCATTTACTTATATATACACAAACTTAGGAAATTAATTATTAGTTATTTTTCACTCTCCTCTCTCGCTATTCCAAGTTCTTTTGTTCTCCTTTCTCTTTATATTCATCGCTCTGTGTTTCCATTGATCTAATACGAATATCGTTTTTAATTTGCCATGGATTTCATGATTATAGGGTTTTCGTTTTCATAACTTTGCTATTGCTCAATTACTGGGTTCTGGATTATTTAGACTTAGGGTTTGCAGATCTTGGATCGAATTCATTTCTAGAGGTGGGGTGATCTCATTCGACATGAGATGTTTTGGCATATGGCAGGCCTCTCCACCGCTTCTTCAGTTATTTAACTGATCTCTCGCTCTACTGTCTATGTTCTTATTAATCTTTTGGTTGTTTATGTGTGTATATTTATGTGTGTATGATGTTCTAATTTGTTGTTTGGTTCCTGCGAAAATGTGAGGTCAACAAAGAAAGGACATTGAATCTGATTACCAGTTGGTCTTCAAATTCAATTATCTACAGGTATCTCTCTCTCCCTCTCCGTCGTATTTGTCTTATTTTTTGTTTGCTTTTTCCACAAATTGTTGTTCAAACTTTTGCACTGATCAGATCCGCCCTTATTTATGTTCCCTAAGTTTTCTGTTTCTTTTCTGTCTCATACCCTTAGAATTCTGATTTTGTTTCAATATTTTTCATTGTTACGCATCTTTAGGTTTGGATTTTATAGTTGCTGTGTTTCGAATATTTGTGGATTTCCATGCTTGTTTTAGATCTGGGTCGTAAACAGATTAGTCATTTGTCCTTCGATCGTTTCATTTTCTTTTCTACGTCTCTAATCTCTCTTAATGCTTTCGAGTATATTTGTAATAGTCGTTACTATACCAAATCGATACTTATTGATTGCAACCAGTGGAGGTTTGAATTAGCAAAGAACAAGGGTACTTTCTGTAGCTCATAATTGAGAAAATGTAGTTTAGTCTTGTTTTTATTCTGGTTGCGTGCATTCAGAACCCTTTGAATGTTTGTTTTTCCTTCTATTTAGCTGATGCTTTTGATGGTAATTTTATTATCTTGGTGAAGCTTGAAGAATCGTTCTTCATTAAACAGAGTGCATGTTCTTATTGTTGCTATTTCCATATCACTTCTTAGGCTCTAACATTTTTGCTTCAGTCTCATAATGGTAGGCAACTGTAGTTACTTGTTTGCTGATTGGCTTGCTTACATGGGAAAAGTAATTATGTTTTTATGATAATAAAAGGATATCTGAAGCCACTAGGCTCTTGAAAAAATTGTAATTGTCTCTTCAAGCTTAAAATTGTGAGTTATACCAGAGATCTCTGGACATTGTTTTTTTTCCACTCCTAGTTTCTGCATAACACAAGTACCAAACTCCATTTTTTTGTTACGAGTGATTGTGGACCTTAACTTAGCACTAGGATAAGTATCTAGCTTGCTTAATGTCTCTAAAGCTTTGAATTTACTATGTTTATTGTAACATAAAGTCCCAAGACAGGTATTGATTGTATAGGTTGTTTCCTTTGACTGTGATTATCTAAGTTTAGACCATATTATTCTACAGTTTAGTAGCAATTTTGTGAAACCTATTCACCTTTTGGAATTAAGAATGTTCTGTCCATCCTTTCAGATTACAAATGTTGTTATTACTGTTCGAATTCTAAATGCTACCCTTGTTGCTCCAAAGTTAGACCATAAATCCTTTTGGAGAGATGCAAGGTTAGTAATGGCTATTGCTATTATTGGAATGAATTTAGTTCTCTATGAACACGCTATTACATTTATTTCTGGAAATTTATTGCCTTACGTTTTTGGATTTCCTTTCTTTGTTGTTTATACTTTAAAGGCCATATAGATTTGATTATTGGTAAGAATGTGTACTTTAACGGAGAGTTGTTTATAACTTTATATTTCATTGTAGAGATGAAATTGTCCAAATTCATCTCTTTAATCTGTCTAAAAAATCTATATTTGGGTGTGTTTTGAAGTTTGATCCTATTTATTTTTGTTGGCAAGTTATTTTGATTGTTTTGGTGGAATTTAAAGACCAATTAAAATGGTAAATTCATTTTGCATCTATAAAATTATAGATGTACTCTGTAATTTTACAAAAGTCAGGAGAAGGTCATCTTTCCTGAAGGTGTACTCTGTACTCAGGCAGGAATTCTTGGAAGATCCTGCTTTTGAGTGGACTCCCGAGTCTCTCCAATGGGTCGACAAGTTTCTTCACTCTCTTTGTTTCTTTAACCATTCTCTCTGCTTTTGCTTATTAAAACTTATTATTTGAAACCATAATAATTCGGTAACACATTTTGCTTCCAGGAAAGTTGAATAGGGGCTTGTCTGTGATTGATAGTGAAATATGATCTGTGATTGCATTTTGATTTTGTCCGCATGCACCTTCATATTTTATATTTGTTTCAAATTCAACCAACATATGGATAAAGTTACCATCTTCACTATGTTTGGCAATTGCATTTTGATTTTGTCCACATGCACCTTCATATTCTATATTTGTTTCAAATTTAACTAGCACGCGGATAAAGTTACCATCTTGATTATGTTTGGCAAATTTGGTCCAATCTGATTTAAAATTAACAAATCACACTGAATTGTGACTTTTGTGAAGGATTTTGAAGTCAAAAATCGTGTGTTTAGTGTTGATAATTCAATAATTAGACAATGACCCTAGTTTATGACAGCTAGTTTCACACCGACATCAAAATTTAAGTTGTGTAAGTTTTTGAAACATGTGTTACATTGTTTCCTCTTGTAATTTGCAATATGGGTTATTTTTCTTCTCTTTATCTTTTAGGTGCCTTATTTTCAAATTAAGGAAAATAATTGGACTCTGAATGTAGACATGAACGTTCGATGGAATGTGAGGTTTGACTTGTAAGGAAATGTACTAGAGATGTTCTTTTGAAGTTGAAATTCGCAGCTGCAAAGTTCATATTCTTTTTGTTTGAGTTAGTCGTGAATACTATAAGATGTCTAATATGTACTGGGATGCACTTCTTGTGTATGCAATTTGTTTGTTTTGATTTTCTTTAGCAATAATCTATGTGACTTGTATTGGTTGGTTACCACCAATTACTATATTAGTTGCTCTAACATCCAAGTAATAACAGAGTTTTGTTTCTATCTTCTCTCTCTCTAATTTCGATTTGAATTAAGTTTTTATGTTTTTTGGTGTAACATATTGGTAAAAGAGCATAGTTATAGCTGTGGAAATTGCAATGTCCAGAGGAACTCGTTGATGTGCATTATGAAGATTGGAGGATATGTGTTAAGGGACTCACGAATTCACAACAACACACTAAAAAGTTACTAATAGATGGGATGGATAAGGATGAGGTGGAGCTAAGTGATTTGAAGGCGTACACTTGAAAAACAAATATCGTCAATGAATTCTATCATAATAATAATAAATATGTGATTAATTTTTATCCAAAAAAAATATGTGAATAATTTATTAAAATAATAATAAATTTATTATAATTTATTATAACTTCTTAAAATTTATTATAATAATGTGAGTGATCTTAAAAATGCACAAAGTAAATTATAAACTTATTTTTTACTAAAAAATAGCAGTATTTTTTGACATAAAAAACTGTATAAAAGTGAAAAATATCGACAAAAAAATCTAAAAACTTACGCAAAGCGTCTAAAATAACATTTATGTGTCAAAGAAAATTGTCGAAAATGTATGTTTTCGACGCATCTATGTGTAAATAGATTTTCGACGCTCAGAATTTTTACTCTTAGATGTGTAAAAAATTTATATTTTTTCGATGCATCTATATGTCCAAGAAAACTGTCGAAAATAGTTTTTGTAACACTTTTTTTACGCTTTATAAAGCGTCTAAAATTATTTTTAAGACGCAAAAAACGTATAAAAACTCCACCTTTTGTGTCATTAAACTTCATATTTTGTTATAGTGCAATAAGACTAAATTATCTCTCAATCTATAAAGTTTCAAGGGCTTTAACTCCCTTCAACTAAGATAAAGAAAGTTAGCCAATAATGACCATATCTACCATTAACATCTATTGAGTAGAAACTACGCTAGCGTCTACTGAAAAGAAAAGAGAGTTTTGTGAGAAGCTGGAAAATAGAGATAGAAAACTTGGATGTTTTCTTTCTTCACTTGTTCTTATTTATAACCACTTTAACCCTGTGTTTTATTGGTGTTGGAATCTTTTTCTTGTGATTCTTTAGCTCTAAGAGACTATAACTTCATTGACTATTATACATAGTTGGTCAAGATAATGTTTAAACAAATTCTAAAATGTTTTAATTGCAAATTTGAAATTTGGAAGTTAAATTTTTTGCTAACCATGCCCATACTTAATCATCATAAACATTGCTATCAGTTCTATCTAAGCTTTAGATTTGCTAAGAATCATCTGAATAAAAAAATATAAGAAACTCTTTAAGATATCTTTAAGATAGAATCAATGGTTACATATAACACAAATGAATTAAGGTTTAAAATGATTATCTTTAATGATCTAATTAAATTCTCCCATACTTATCCCTTGTTAACTTGTCCTTAGGTAAATCATATTTAAAATAAATAGTACTACCAATATGATTTCATCAATTCATTTCTCAGTAAATTGAAGAGTGAATATATTTTAAAATTCAAGCCATTTAAGATTAAAGCAACTAGACACATCATAATTAAACTTCACAAAGAAATATGCACAAGGATTAACTACGACAATCTCATTCTAAATCATGTTGAAGTTTTGGTGATCTTCCTTACAGTTATCACTCATTCCACTCATGTGTTTATTGGTTCGCTATTTCCCTCAAAATCCTCTAATGTAAATCTACTATATGATTGCTTTTACACCAAATCTACCAATTATAACGTACACATGTATATGTTAGAAGGACTATATCTCAAGTTATAATGAGGCTATGATTATACATAAGAATTAAACGTAAAATGATTAAAACAAAAATATTAGCAAGGCTTCTAAACATATATAAGTAACAAACTTATAAATTGGAACCATAATATTCGACTCACTTGGGAATTGTTGACTATTTATGTGAAGAAAAATGGACTAACATTGAGTTTTCTTACTGCTACCTTTTTTGCTTTTTCTTTTTCTTACTAATTTTTTTATAAATAGATATAAGAATAAAAAAATGATTTAATTCATATATTGCCATCCTTGAAATTGGAATAGATTTTTTTCCAAATTCCTTATTAAAATTTATGGTCATGTAAGGATGTTTAAATAGAGAATTTGGCTTGTAATATGGTTATAAAACAAAAGAAAAAGGTTTTGGCTCAAAGGAGCTAACTATGGATATTAAACTGGGGTGGTTTTTTAAGTTAAAGGTTTTAAAACAAGGAAAGCCTTTTTTATTCTTATACATGCATATATCGATAAGGTCTTGAAATGTTCCAAGCAAGTTCTAGAGAAATATTCTAATATAAGACAATACACTTCAAAGGAAAATACATATTGATTTGAATGTTTCAATCTTTTATGACTCAAAATTTTAACATTTATTTGAAATCACCTTAAATTTTGCATGATGCCTTATCATTTGATCATCAAAGTTTATAAAAGTGCATAATCCTAACTAATTTAACCATGCAACATATTTTTACTCTTATTCTTAAAGAATGAATTTTGTAGCATACATAAAATCCAATTAATTCAAAATATATTTGATGAAACCATATAATGTACTAGCTCAAAACTAATTAAATAATAATGAAGATAAATTAAAGTTAAATCACAATTAGACAACAAATAAAACAAAATAAATAAAACTTCTTTTTACACAAAACTAAACCTACCCTTAAACCAAACATTATCCTAAATGTAACATGCAAAGTATAGAAAGTAATAAGTGAGAGCACTTCCTTGAATAAAAGGGATAAAGAGGTAAGGTACACTCACAGAGAAGGTAAGGAGGTGTTACCCCTAGTCTACGAAGAAAGCCATCAAATTATTCTTCATGTGAAATAATATGTTTTCAGTCTTATCCGAATGGGCTAGAATTCCAAGGGTTTATTAAGTGGAAGAAGAAGAAGGGATGTTTTCCTATTGGCTGCTAGCTGGTCATTATATAATTGCTATCTTGTATCATTGGAAAGTCCAAGAAGGAGCAATTGGACCAGGTAGGCCAAAGCTGAAATTGTCGTCAAATTTTTATGTAATAATACTTATCATGCCTATATAATTTAAATCTAAGGATTCCATCTCACAAGCAATGTGCATATTGGTGTTAGATAAATCAAGTAAACATAAATTAATGGCTAGATGAGTAGTGTAAGAATATGAGATTAAAGGTTTATTCTTCTTTCGGACCACAAAACATAATTGTGTAACCAACCAATAACCTAGGTTCATTGCAATGTTTTGTTCCATACACTACAGAAAAAAAAATCGACTTTAGCTAAATTTCCTGCAATATCCCTTCTTCCTAAAAAGTTATAAGCAAATAGTCATTGTAAATATTTAAGGACAAGTTTCTTAAAGTACAAACTTTTTGAAGCACTTGGGTTAAATAGAGCAGAATCAACATACCACTTATGCCATATCAATAGGGTTAAATCAGAAGAATAATCACATTTTGAACTTACGAATGGTTCCTTTTTAGCATTAACTTATTTTTGTAAAACCTATTGTAATATTAAATTTACCAATTGAAAAAAAAATCCATTCTCATCATTCTGAATTCAATAATCCCCTTAATTAACATGTTAAGTTCAAAATAATCATTAAATTGAAAAGCGATGTAAAATTTATGTGTCAGTTCAAAAAAAGTAGGCAGTCTCACATTCAAATAATTATGCCATCCCACTCAATCCATCAAAGCATCAAATTATTCTCAAATATTCAATTCTTTTTAGGTCTGAGCATGAACATACTTACAAGCATAAATTTTTTCTTCACATAAGTCCTCATACCCAGTCTTAACTTCCGCATAATTGAAATCCTTCTATTTTAAGCTTCAATTTGCTAGCCAACTCTACTTTCTTTCTTTTTTTATTTGAGATGCAACAATGGACCTCCTCACTATTGTATCCATTTGTGTTGAATGAACTGGGGAATAAGATAGGGAAAGGATCACAAGAGGCATTAAAAATTTGGGGTTAGTCATTTATTCTGATGACGTGTGTTTTCAGTGAGGTCATCCAAGCTAATCTTTTTTGCTTAGGCTTACCATCTTCTCTATGATTAACTTGACTTCTCTATTTGAAACTTCAACTTATCCACTAGTTTTTCAATGGTACAACATAGCAATCTTAGGTATAACACCATATTGTTTCAATAATTCTTCCACATTTTGGTTACAAAAAATGTGTTCTTTGATCATTAATTAAGGCTTTTGCAATAATAAAACTACTAAATATGTTAGATTTAAACAAAACCTACAATAGCTTCAGAATTATTAGTTTAGTTAGCCTTTGCTTCCACCCACTTCAAACCATGGTCAACAATTAATAAAATGCAAATGTTCCTAAAAGAAATAGGAAATAATCCTATAAAGTTAGTATTCCATGCATCAAAAATTTCACAAACTAAAATTAAAGTTTGGTGTATCTCATTTTGTTGCAAATTAATACTTGTTTTTTTGGTAATGTTCATAAATCTTGGAAAAGGAATATACATCTCAAAATAAAGAAGGCCAAAAGAAACCATAATCTAACACTGTCCTAGTTATTCTCTTAGCTCTAAAATGTCCTCCATTTGCGTATGAACAACTAAACGTAAGAATGGAAGAAATTCTAGTTTTAGGTACACACCTTCTTATTACTTGAATAAGGCAATGTTTACAAAAATATGGATCGTCCAATATGTAATATTTCTCATCACTTTTGAATTTGTCTCTTCGAGCTTTAGAAAAACCAACAAATAAGTGGTTAGTTTTTAAATAATTAACTATGTTTATATACTATGAAACCTTAACCTTGCAACAAAGAATTGTTCATTAGGAAATTCTTCTTGTAAATTGTTTTTCACTCTCGAAACGAACTACATGGATCAAATGTTCAGTAACTCTATTTTCTACTCCACTCTTGTTTTTGATCTCTAAATCAAATTCACTCAACAAAAGTACTCACCTCATCAACCTCAATTTTGCATCCTTCTTTTTCATAAAAAACTAAAGGCTACATGATCAGAATAAATAGCTGCCTTAGTACCTAATAAATAAAAACAATTATTTTCTAAAGAAAAGACAAAAACTATAAGCTCTTTTTCAACAGTTGAATAATTTTTTTGGGCATCATTTAAAGTCATTGACGCATATTATATAAAGTATGGTGCTTTCATAACTCATTGACCTAAAATAACTTCTATAATATGATCATTTTCATCACACATTATCTCGAATGGAAGACTTCAATCCAACAATTGAATGCTAGTAAAAACCTAAATAATCAAGAAAAGAACGAACTTCCCAAACAATATTAATGGGGTAAGGAAGGGATTAGATAATATTGATCTTAGATTTATCTATTTACAAACCTCTAACTGAAACAATATGTCTGAAAACAATACCTTATTCCATCATAAAATGACATTTTGCAAATTTTAAAATAAGGCTTGTTTCTATGTATATATAGATATATATATCAACACAAGTGTCAGATTATAGAAACAATTATCGAATGAATATCTCTATGCATGGTAAAATCTTCTATGGAAAGTTCAATAACATTCAACACAAGTGTCAAGAAAAAATAATTTTCACATTCTCATTCAGAACTTTCACATATACACCTTTGAAAAATAGTTGATGTATTGCAAGCTCTAAATGACATTCATTGATATGTGAAAGTTCTGAATGACCATGTGAAAATTGTTTTTTCTCAATCTTTCAGAGTGATTACAATTTGAAAGTATCCTAAAAAACTATCTACAAAATAGTAGTAAGCTCGACCATCTAGATTTTCAAACTTCTAATCAATAAAGGGTAAAGAAAAATGATCCTTTTGAGTTACATCATTTAATTTTTTATAATCAATACAAACTTGCCACCCACTTTGAACTTCGGTTAATACAAATTTATCATTTTGATTTCTTACCAATAATATCGGATGTAAGCTTCGTATTTATCAAATCCCATCCAACTCTAGCCTATATACAAATTCAACATTTCTGTCAAATAAAAAAATATAAACTACTAGATGAAGACTACTTTTAGGTTGTGTGGATTCTCTTTTTTTTTTTGTAATAGTAGCTAAAATCAATAAATATATTGAGTAACAACAATATAAATTTATTGATAATTTTCTAAGCATAATAAGAACAAGATAAAGTGAATCATTATGTTGTGGCGTCTAAATAAATTCAAATAAATGATAGTAATTCTAATAACAAATTTCACTATTTACTGTATTTTTAATAGAGAAACTTATGTTTCATATGAGACCTTTTATGTTAAAAGCTAATCACATAATTTAAAGTATATAATACAACTTTAATGAGTTGACAAACGGCAGATGGGGAAATATCTTAGTGACTTTCAAATGGCCTTTATTATTAGTCAACATTATAATAATGTCTCGTTATATCAGATACTACGTTGAGTTTCAGCCTTTGACATTTAGAAGTTTGTAACAAACCTAGGAGATTAGGTGGGTTAAGCTTGAAGTAGCTCTTATCTGCTCTTATTTATGTGTATACATAGCTAACCATGGAACTAAATCATTACAAAGGAGCCATATACAGCATGTATGCATACGCATTCAAAGTTTATCTAAAGATCCGTATTGAGCCTATTCAATTTGCTAATTAAGTCAACAATCGAGTGGATGACACATGTTTATAGATTAAAAAAGGAAAAAGTCAAAGCCAAAGTCTTTGCAGTTATACATGGAAGGGCTAGCGATTGACATCTGTTTAATTTGATATTCAACTAGCAAGTTAATTCCAATAACGATGTATTAGTTCCAACAAAATTTTGATTCATGTGGAATATCGCATACAGACGTCTTTCCTTTTCAGTTGTCTTTTCTTATAATTGACGCATGCAATGATGCTTTTTCCATGTTTTTCTCTTGTTAATAAGACACATGGCAGCCATCCAAAAGTGAATAGTTGTTGTTAGCATATTCGATTCTGTTTTATAACATATTAACATCAAAGGTCAAACAATATGGCCTGTGTGGTGAATGGATGATAAGTCATATTTTAGCTTATTGAAAAGTTTTAGCTGTTTTACATAGTCAAATAGATATTAAATATATTTGGTAATTAACTTATTAAATTGACTGATTAAATTAAATTAGCTGATTTTTAAAAAGTTATTCAATAGGAGCATTTTGGTGTTAGCTGATGAAAATTATGTTTTAATGACTGCCCTCATTATTTTCTCTCCGGTCTTTCAGTATGTGAACATTGGCAACAAGTCAAAAAGAGCCATCAATAGTCACATAAAAAGATAAAGAAGCTACCCCACATCAGATGTTGACGTTTCGGTGGAGGAAAATTAAGGATCTTTTTTTTTTTTATTCTTTTAACTTCTCCAGTTATATTGAACAATATTGTTAGGCACAGTTTTTCTTTCTTGAGTATAATATTAGTCTCTTTTCTTCATGGTTAATAATATATGCTTCTTGCATACCTTGTGTAATCTTTGATAAAGCAACTTAGTCGAACATAAATCTTCTATTTGTTCTTGAAATATACCATATCAAACTTTAGACATGCATCGTAATATGCATTGTTATTAAAAAATTATCATGATCTGCATCTGTTTTATAACTTGGTTGTTTGTGAAAATAGATAATAAAAATGTACATTTTTTCTTAAATATGGAATATTATTTTCTGTATTACTATGATATAATACTCATATCTATATAATTCTTTTTTTAAGTCATATCTTCATAAGTCATTTTACACATAAATAGTTAATACTAAATAGCTAATTTTACCAAACATTTTTAATAAACAATTAGTATTATTTGTTGGTTAAATCAGTTATATTAATCTACTATCAGATAATAGCTAATAGAATCAGCTAACAACTAATGCAATCTACTGGTAGCAAAACATAGCCTATATACTGCTACTATGACTAATAAGGAATCGCATATGGATATATTTATTGTGAACATTAAATTTAAGGGGCTTTATGTAATGACTAATCGATTTGTTCTTGATAATAACAAACTCAACTTAAAATTTTGCTGGAGAAGAGAATAACTCTTTAAGAACTTCAGGTGGAGCTTAAGACAAAAAGGGAAAAGCAAAATGACGAGAGAAAGTGGATGGATTGATTATATGAAAAACCGTTCGGCTGCAGGTGCAGCATTACAGGGAAGGGAAGGGAAGGGAAGGGAAGGGAATAAGCAGAAAGCTTACTAACGCATAAGAATTAAATGAATTAACCTTACGTGCTCGTCCTCCTGTATCTGACAAAATACACTTTCAAGAACGTATCCAAAACAACATGTGACCGTCACTTTCGAGTTGGGTTAGACGTAGCATTATGAAGATGGACGTAGGAGGAGAAGCAGAAAAGAAATGGAGGATGGTGAAAGTCCCTTTCACTGCCTGATCTGCGTGCTTGCAGTTTCTGTTTATAGTAAAACGAATACCCTTTTGGTTAATTAACTTTACAGTTTTTTAATTGAATAATACAAAACATCAAAATTTTATTTAGTATCAAAAGTTGGAAACTTAAATCATTTTCACTAAAGATGAAACGTTGGGATTGATAATGTAGGCATCGTCCCTGATTTGTCTTTAAAAAAAGAATTTGCTTCTTGGTTCTGCCGAATTCTGACGAGGCTGTACGTTGCCGTTTGGATCCATGGAGTCAACTGTTGAATGTGGAAATTCTGGCTTGAAGATTCCTGCAAAACAAAGAAGGCGCGTCGGGGGTTGTTTCCCGATAGGCCTCTCCGACGC
>JANQBM010000001.1:18279298-18289844 GCA_025594535.1 Erythroxylum domingense | reverse complement strand
AATGTCATGTATGCATGTACAATAATTACATGTGCAAAAATTCACTATTTACTATGCATGTGCATATATGAATGCATACATATGTCACTATACATTTTCAATATTTCTAACCCATCCAAATTGACCAAAATACCCTTTTCAATTAGTGAGGGGATGTTACAGAAAAAATATCCTTAATTGTATCAAATTTAAGGTGAATCCTCTCCTATTCTTACTCACCTTTTATATTCATAAAATAATCTAACACACAATAACAAAGTGTTGTCTAAGGCTCTCTAAAAATCTCTTTTTTAATTAACCCTAATAAGAGTATTTACTAGTTAGGTTACATAATAAAGTCTTAAGTTCAAAAAATTTAGGTTTCTTTGTGTATCTTTAAAACACATGTACCATACTAACACTAATTTACTTATGCTTCTTAAACTTCTCCCATCTAATGTAAGACCAATGCTTGATGACACTAGCATCGATTGGTTACTATTTCTGCATTCTCTATTTTTCTTAAGTTTTCGATATTTTTAAGTTTTAAGTGATCCTTATTTCTTTCCACAAAGTTATTGTTTATCTTATTAGCTTACCACTAACTTCAGTTTATCCTTGATCAAACAACCATGGAGAATATTTTACTCAAATATGAGATTTTGTCTTAAATATTCACATATAAGTTAATGAACCAAACATGAGAAAATATCATACAGTACATCTAATACATGTTATACATGTGTTTAATTACAAACTAATTTAGAAAATATAAACATGCATAATATAGTCTTATCATATACAAATAAGTAGTATATTTATTTTAATATATCAATTCCATAAGCCTACATAAACAATATCATAACTTCATACAAATCCATGCAAATAATACCACAACTCTATATAAACAATACCATCATACTATACATACGTCATAACTTAATACAAAACATATCTTTACTACATATGAATAATATAACTATTCCATACAAAAAATAAATTTCGTTAAATTCTATATTAGTTGTGAAGATCCTATATATTATATATCTATAAAGATTACATGTTTTATTTCTAGTTTTCAATTGCACAAAAAATCATATATTAATACATTGCCAAATATGCTTAATCTTTTACTAATTTGGTGATTTCCATAAATTTATTAAGTACTGGACAATCGAAAATAGTCTCTCTACCTGATAGGGGTAAGGTTGCATATTACTAAAACTCCTTAGATCTCACACTCAACGGCACTCTCACTGGGTATTGTTGTTGTTGGTTTAATAAGTAATGGGCAATAGTAACTTTATATAAATATACAAACTTTATATATATGATTAGATCTTAAAGGAAGAAGTAGTATGTTTATGATAATTAAATGCCCCACCTCCATTTTACTTAGGGACATTAGAGTGTCACAAAACCCTCCAGTTGATATCCAGTCCAACTGGAAAGTTCCCCTGGAGCTAAGCCTTTTCCCTTTTCTTCAAAATATTTTAAAGTCAATATAAAGAAAAGAAAAAGGAATAGCAGTGGAAGTTTTTAATAGTAACCTTCATTAAAAATTTCGACAGCATAACAACTGTTATTTAGTAAAACAAAAAATTTTAGGTTCCTAAAAAGCAATTCAAAACACTTCTATCCACTTAACCAAAGCACCGCTGCTACTTCTAGACTTCAAGTCCATTCAGAAACAATCTCAAATGGTCAAACACATTCATGCATTTAGTTAAAGAAAAGAACATTCATAAATAACCATATTTTCACAAAACCAAGATCAGGACATATTTATGAAGATGATGAACTATATGTAGTAAAACATTTACAATCTATCTTTACTCAAAAGATGTTCAAAACATGTTTATGATGATGCAATACATGTAAAAAAAATGCATAAGCAAACATGCCTACATAGTTGCACGTGACGAAGGTAGCTACTCAAATGGTGAAGTCCCGACTAAAATCCCTGAGCGTGTACCTGGGAGGTTAAAATTTTTAAAAAAGAACAGAAAATAAAGAGTGACCTACACGAGCTCAGTGAGTGTTATAGTTTCCATTCAAAACGTTTATACAAACATTAACCTCCATAAAGAATAAAGATAATTTTGTCTTCTTTTGAAGCAAGAACCAATGTTCTAACACAACAAA
Source organism: Erythroxylum domingense (assembly GCA_025594535.1). Lineage (NCBI taxonomy): Eukaryota > Viridiplantae > Streptophyta > Magnoliopsida > Malpighiales > Erythroxylaceae > Erythroxylum > Erythroxylum domingense. The sequence continues at coordinate 18,287,720 of JANQBM010000001.1, read as the reverse complement.
TTCATATAATCAATGGACATGTAAAACACAATCAAGTTTCTCTTTTCTTGTAAGGTAAACAAAGATGGCAATCGATAGTTTCATAAACTTTCTCTTTTAAAATTTTCTTTTCCATTTGGTATCGTTAGGCATAAGGCCATCGGGCCGGTTTTGCACCCCTTACCCGTGTCTAGCTAACCTCTAGTAATAGAGTTATTTTTACATCGCTTACCTGCATTAGGTCAACCACTATATGTCGATTGTTATGGAGCTGGTTCTGCATCGCTTGCCTACGACGGTGCTGATACTACATATAAATCAGTGGTTACAAAGTTGGTTCTGCATCGCTTACCTGTAATAGTGTTAGCACAATATATACTTTATACGTGCAGAGAGCAACTCACAAGACATACTGACAGGCACGACACCACCCACCATTAGTGACAGACACTCTCCCTAGACTCTTCCATGCACGTTAGGACGTACTCTAATCGGTATAATCATATGTATAAGGAGACCTAACGACGTCCCACAATTAATACATAGGTACACCACATTTCTATGCCAATTCAGTTTATATTCAAATTCCATTGTCGTGCCAATTTAGTGCATATGCAATTTCAATTCGATGCCATCTCAAATCATATATATAAATCTCATTAAAATTAGCTTTCAAATTCAAGTAGCAACACCAATGAACTTATTCATAAACATACTTTTCATGATAAAATAGAAACCATGTTTCTTTCATAAAATCAATTTAAAGATACACTCACAGTTTTGTAATTTATTGCCAAATACGCTCACTTGTTGAGTGTCTCTTCTTGACCTACACATTTTACAAGTTATTTAATCATTTATTTCCATTATAGGGAATAAAGCATTATAATTATCAATTCGGTCTTAACTAGCATAAGTTATTCCATTGGTTTCCATTTCATAATCTAACTCCGAAATTTACTCAAAACATTTTGTTTTAACATCATCCTATCTACTTAAATCATAATATGGCTGAATGGGTCATGCTAACTTTTTCCATTTGATTTTTCATGAAAACAACCTTAAAATTTTGGGTTATTTGCACCTGAACCGTAATTGAACTTCAACGAATCACACCGTCAATTAGTTTCCTCCTTAGGGCAAAATTTTTCTCACTACACATAATGATGCTTGGTATGGACCTTAGGTGAAATGTGCTGAAAATTCCACTTTCTTTCAAACTTTTCAGCACATTTCACCTAGGGTCCATACCAAGCATCATTTAAACTCATCAAACCAAAAATTACAAATTTTCTCCAATATTTCCTAGTTTGGCTGAATACACCACTCTTTAATTATCCTTCTATTTTTCTTAACACATCCTCTCTTCATTACACATAAATGAACTCAAACCAATTCTAATTCAATCCTTTTTCATTTCTTTACTTCATTGACATCAATTCCATATCATGAACATCATAACCCTAACCTTGGTTTCTTGATTCACTTTTTTTGTTTTCAACCTTTACATGCTTTCAAGTTTATTATCTAGTCCATAATAAGTCAAAAACAACCTTTGATCTTAAATGACTCCATTCCATATGAAATCCGCAAAAACTGCAAAAAACTTATCACTTTTTCTCTTAATCTCTTAAGAAATTGGTGAACACCAATCCTAAGACAAGATTTCTTCAATTTCTACTCCATATCCACCAAAAATGGCACCTCTCTTCTTCCTCTTCTCCTTGGACGAATTCTCCCTCTTTCTCTCTTATTTTCTTTCTTTCTTTCTTTTTGGTTCTCACGAATCCTCCTTTCAAATGAACCAAATTTTGTCTTCTTTTGCCTTTTTATACTACTTTAATACTTTACACATGTCATTTTCTTATTAAACATCTTAAATGACTCATCATCATCTTAGTTAACGTTTCTTAAACCATATGGAGTCTTGTAATTGGTCAATAAATGTGAGTCATTTAAAATTTATTAATTAACTTTATTTATGTAAAAAGTCTAATTCGCCCTTTTATGGATTCCTACTCCTATAAACTGGACTAAATATTGAAAATATTCCACAACCATCTCACCATCAAATTGACCATAGGATACTTTAATTAGGATAAATACTTAGTAATTAAATGCCTCAAAATTTCGAATGGGTTTAAAATCATTAATACCCATTATTTTCCAAAAAGGGCACTTTTGTCCTAAACTTATAAAATTCTTGAAATTCATCCCATTGGACTTGTTTTTGATCTGTTTCAATGTCGATTGACTCTAGTACCTGTTTTGGGTATTTTTCACTTTTTTTTAAGGTTATGTCCTCAAAATCCCTATTCAAGTGAAAATATTGTTTACCCAAATTCACTATTCATCTGAAAATACTATTCACTTAGAATAAAATATATAAGCCGATAGAAGGGAAAGTTCGGGGTTTTACACTAAATGTTCAGTTCGATGAAAAAGTGGGCTGGAAGGAAGCTACAAAAAAGCCAATACTCACCTTGGATCCAATTGTAAATGAGGAACAAGTGGACAAAATTTAGGAAGAGCAATTGGTTAGTCCTTAAGTTGACTCTCCATTCAGATTCTCTTTAGCAATAACTAGTAGCAGTAGCTCAAAGCCTTTGAAGAAAGACTCAAGCACTGAATCGATTTAGCTATGAAGGAGTGAACATGGCATAATTCCATGACGCCTTTTTAAAATTGAGGAGGAGGCTTTCACTTTTGCCTCGTTTGCTAGTGATCCAATAAACTTTCAAGCAGCTATCAAGAGTGATGATGAGATTTTAGCAATCGAGAAAAATGCCACCTGGGAACTGATTGATCTACCTCAAAGAAAGAAATCAATTAGCCTTAAATGGCTTTTCAAGACTAAGTTTCATTCAGATGGACAAGTTTAGAAATACAAGGCCAGACTTATGGCACGACCATTCACCTAAGAGCAAGGTACTAACTATAAAAAAAGTTTTTCTCCTGTTACAAGATTTGAGACAGTTAAAGTTATTGTTGCACTAAAAGCGCAACAACAATAGAATGTTTACAAATTTGATGTTAAGTCAACCATCCTAAATGGAGAACTGAAAGAAGAGGCCTATGTTTAACAACTAAGAATATTTGAGGTATCGGGATCCGAAGAGAAGATGTGTAGATTGAAAAAGGCATTATATGGATTGAAACAGGTTCCTCGTGCATGGTGTAGTTAGATAGAAACTTTCTATCAACAAAATGGATTTAAATGGAGTCCGAATGAACCAACTTTGTACCTAAAGAAGAAAAACATCGATGCATTTCTAATAGTCAGTTTATATGTAGATGATATGATATAAATAGGGTTATCAACTTAACTAACATTTAAGTTCAAAGATGCCATGATGAGCATGTTTGAAATGACAGATTTAGGAAAATTCCAATATTTCCTAATTTTTGAAGTTAAGTAGACTGATGGTGGCATTTTTATGTCTCAATAGAAGTATGCAACATATCTTTTAAGGAGTTACAACTTAGAGAAGTGTAAGATAGCTACTACACCTATGAATACAAATGAGAACCTAAAACTAGAAGATAGGATAGATATGGCAAATGCAAGGAGGTTCAGAAGCCTAGTGGGAAAATTAATATATCTTACACATACTCGATCTGATCTGTCTTTTGCAGTTGGTGTAACCCTAAGGTTTATGCACTATCCATTAAAACAACATTATGGAGTTGCAAAAATTGTTCTTCACTATATAGTTGGAATAAGTGATTATAGAATCTGGTATATGAAAGGTCAGAACTTCAACTTGAAAGGTTACTCTGATAGTGACTAGGTTGGTTTATATATGGATAGGAAGAGTACAAAAGGGAATTTATTTATTCTCAGATCAGGTCCAATAACATGGATATGTAGGAAGTAAGTTACAGTTGCCTTATCCTTAACTAAGGTTGATTATGTAGCAACAACCACTACTACGTGCCAAGCAGTTTGGCTTCCAAGATTGCTGGGAGAGTTAGGACAAACGCAAACAGAGGCAATGTGTATTATGTGTGACAGTTCATCTGCAGTTGTTATGGCCAAAAATCCAATTATACATGGAAGAACCAAGCATATGGAAATCAAACATCATTTCATAAAGGATTTTATGGCAGAAGGGGAAGTGAAATTAGAATTATACAATTCAATAGTATCAACTTGTTGATTTACTTACAAATGCATTACCAACTGGAAGATTTGAATATCTTCAGGCACAATTGAAGATCTCCAACTTTGAATTAAAGGGGAGTGTTAAAGGCTATGACTAATTTAAAGTTGTTCTGTTAACTGAATCTTTCAAGATTTAGTAGCTGTAGAGTTTGTTTTATTTTTGAACGTTACTTTCAGATTTCCTTAGATATTTGTAATAAGTTAGTTAGAATTTAATGTCTCTTTTATAATCCTATTTAAAAGGAATCTTTCTCTTAATAATATCATCTAATACAATAATTGTTCTATCCTTCTTGCTCTGTTATTTCCAACATTTAGGAGAATCCTCGTGCCAAAATTCTGGCATCCCTTAATGGAGAATTGAAAGAAGAGGTCTATACTCAACAACCAAGAGGATTTAAGTTATTAGGATCATAAGAGAACGTGTACAGATTGAGAAAGGCAATATATGGATTGAAGCAGGCTCCTTATGCACAGTATAGTAAGATAGAAACTTTCTTTCTTCAAAATGGATTTAAATGGAGTCCAAATGAACCAACCTTGTACTTAAAGAAGAAAGGCATTGACAAACTTCTCATAGTCAATTTGTATGTGGATGATATAATATACATAGGGTTATTGGCTTAACTGATATTTGAGTTCAAGGATACATTGATTAGCACATTTGAAATGACAAATTTAGGAAAATTACAATGTTTCTTAGGTGTTAAAGTTGAATAGGCTGATGTTGGCATTTTCATGTCTCAACAAAAGTATACAACAGATCTTTTGAGGAGTTATAGCATGGAGAAGTGTAAGACTGCTATTACACCTATAAATACAAACAAGAAACTGAAACTAGATGATGGGACGGATATGGCAGATGCAAGGAGGTTCAGAAGCCTAGTTGGAAAATTAATATATCTTACACGTACTCGTCCTAATCTATCTTTTGCAGTTGGGGTAATCTCAAGGTTTATACACTATCCATCTAAACAACACTAGGGAGCTGCAAAGAGGGTTCTTCTCTATATAGTTGGAACAAGTGATCATAGAATTTGATATATGAAAGGTCAGAACTTCAACTTGAAAGGATACTCTAATAATGACTGGGTTGGTTTGTATATGGATGGGAAGAGTGCAAAAGGGAATTTATTTATTCTCAAATTAGGTCCAATATCATGGATATTGAAGAAGCAAACTACAGTTTTATTATCCTCAACTGAGGCTGAGTATGTAGCAATAACCACTGATTCGTGCCAAGTAATTTAGCTTCAAAGATTGTTAGGAGAGTCAGGGAAAAAGCAAACAGAGGTAATGAGTATTATGTATGATAGTTTATCAACAGTTACTATGGCCAAAAATCCAATTATGCATAGAAGAACCAAGTATATAGAAATCAAACTTCATTTTGTAACATATCTTGTGGTAGAAGAGGAAGTGAAGCTAGAATTCTATAATTCAAAGTATTAAGTTGCTGATTTGCTTACAAAGACATTACCAACTAGAAGATTTGAATATCTTCGGGCATAATTGCACATCTCCAACTTTCAATTAAGGGGTAGTGTTGAAGGTTGTGACTAATTCAAATTTTTTCTGTTAATTGAATCCCAAGATTTAATAGCTATAAAATTTGTTTATTTTTGAACGTTTTTGTTGTAAGCTTGTTAGATTTTAATATCTCTTTTATAATCCTATTTAAGAGGCATCTTTCTCCTAATAATACCATCTAACACAACAATTGTTCTAGCCTTCTTGCTCTACTATTTCCAACATTTAGGTGAATCCTCATGCCACAAGTCTAGCCTCCCTTAATGGAGAATTGAAAGAAGAGGTCTATGCTCAACAACCAAGAGGGTTTAAGGTATTAGGATTATAAGAGAAGGTGTACAAATTGAGAAAGGCAATATATGGATTAAAGCAGGCTCCTCGTGCACGGTATAGTAAGATAGAAACTTTCTTTCTTCAAAATGGATTTAAAAGTAGTCCAAATGAACCAACTTTGTTCCTAAATAAGAAAGGCATTGGTGAACTTCTCATAGTCAGTTTGTATGTTGTATATATATAGGTTTATCGGCTCAACTAATATTTAAGTTCAAGGATGCCATGATGAGCATTTTTTAAATGAAAAATTTAGGAAAATTACAATATTTCCTAGCTGTTAAAGTTAAACAGACTGATAGTGACATTTTCATATCTCAACAGAAGTATGCAATAGATATTTTAAGGAGTTATAGCATTGAAAGTGTAAGATAACTATTACACCTATGAATGCAAATAAGAAGCTGAAAATAGAAGATGGGACGGATATGGCAGATGCAAGGAGGTCCAAAAGCCTAGTGGTAAAATTAATATATCTTACACATACTCAACCTGATCTATCTTTTGTAGTTAGTGTAATCTCAAGGTTTATGCACTATCCATCAAAACAACACTATGGAGCTTCAAAGAGGTTCTTCACTATATAGCTGGAACAAGTGATTATCGAATCTGGTATATGAAATGTCAGAACTTCAACTTGAAAGGTTACTTTGATAGTGATTGGGCTAGTTCACATATGGATAGGAAGAGTACAAAAGGGAATTTATTTATTCTCAGATCAGGTCCAATATCATAGATATCGAAGAAGCAAGCTATAGTTGCATTATCCTCAACTGAGGCTAAGTATGCAATAATAACCACTACTACGTGCAAGCAGTTTGGCTTCCAAGATTGTTGGGAGAGTTGTTACAAAAGCAAATAGAGGCAATGCGTATTATCTGTGACAATTCATCTACAGTTGCCATAGCCAAAAATCTGGTTATGCATGTAAGAACTAAACATATGGAAATCAAACATCATTTCATAAGGGATGTTATGGTAGAAGAGGAAGTGAAGCCAAAATTTTGCAATTCAAAGTATTAACTTGTTGATTTACTTACAAAGGCATTGCCAATTGGAAGATTTGATTATCTTCGGCCACAATCGCTCATCACAAACTTTGAATTAAGGGAAAATGTTGAAGGCTATGACTAATTCAAAGTTGTTCTGTTAACTGAATCCTTCAAGATTTAGTAGTTGTAAAGTTTGTTTTATTTTTGAATGTTACTTTCAGATTTTCTTAGATATTTATAGTAGTTTTGTTAGACTTAACGCCTATTTTATAAGCCTATTTAAGAGGCATCTTTCTCTTAATAATATCATCTAACATAGCAATTGCTCTAGCCTTCTTGCTCTGCTATTTCCAACATTTGGGTGAATCCTTGTGCCACAAGTCTTGTCACGACCTGGAATCACGTCAAGCACATGACAACCGCTGCATACTATTGATGGTAAAACCTATCTACTTGTTTTATGCTCAAAAATTGCAAGTGAACAGGTCGTGACTTGTAGTAAAAATAACGGATATCAATCCCACAAAGATTGATGCCTAGACACCGCTTAACTTAGACACAACTTTGTTTAAGAAACTAAACTGTGAAATGAAAATAATCTAGAAAATTAAATTAAAATTAAAAGACTAATGTAAATAATGGATGATACCATAAATGTAGAAAATCTGAATTCAATAATCTAAATGCTAGAGATTACTTTTTTCATATTTTATCTCCCTCCTATTTTATTGATTGAATTGTGTCTCACCTTAGATTTTCGAATGTACTAATTACCCTCTCTCAAGGTGTAACTATTTGTCCCTAATTGAATTAACGGGAATCGATTAAACAATCTCTCAATCTACCTAATGTCTCTATCGATTCAACTAATTATTAAACTATCCTATAGGTGATCAATTGACTAATCGAGATCTCTCTTCTAATTATTCAATTAACATGTTGATTACTAGTCTATAGGTCACCAACTCTCGTTGTATAATCCTACACATCTCACTCACTCTCTTGGTTTGTTGTAAGATGACAATTAAGAACAACTATCAACAAAGACATTTGTATTCAATTCAATAAAATAGGAGTTTTGACAAAATAATTCAAAAGCAATCCTTAAAATGAAATCAACCTAACATGGTCTCCATAACATCATCAACAATCAAATAAACCATTTTATAAGAATAAAAGAGATTAGAATGACAGAAAATTAAATAGGAAGACTCCTTCTCTTCTTTGCCAAAATCTGGAATTTTAGCATTGATGTGCTATTTTGCCCAATCTTGATGATGATCCTTGTTTTCAATCCTTCCTTAATGCTCCGAACATATGTTCTCCACTCAAGGATGGTGTTTCTATAGGTGGGTGTCGTCTCCCTTGAAGATGGAGGCTTAATGATGTTTTTATAGTCCAAAAATCCTAGGTTTAATGAAGCCTC
>JANQBM010000001.1:18119228-18130588 GCA_025594535.1 Erythroxylum domingense | reverse complement strand
TTTACATGCCACATGTTGAAGAGGGCCGTCCACACTTTGCAAGCTTAACTACCAATAGTTGTCCATTGTTTTGTCCCTCACCATCTTTGTTTAATTAAGTCATTAGTACCTTGTAACATCCACAGCAATACTTGTCTACCACATATAACAAGTTGTTTTCATTTTTGTCTCACCAAAATGACACACGTCCACACCATGAATTAGTCTCTCATGTAATGAATCTTATGTCCTTCACATCTTCTCCTTCATAAACGTGACAGCACAAGGTTTTCATACATTCTTGTTCCACAGTAATGAGAAATTTTTCATGTATATGACAACTACCACTTAAGGTTCATTCACATGTACATGTATTATTTCTTATCTAAAATAATTAAGTGGCTTAAGAAAAATCTATCCAATTTCGGAAGAAATTTCATGTCCACTTGATAACATTTTATACTTAAATATATCAACATGTAACTTAGATTGATTTACTTTATCTATAATTATGGCTAATTCTTATATTCTTATGTTTCAGCCCAAGAATGCTTCAAATTTACTCCACAATAATTTAAATCAAGATCAATCTTGATCTATCATAAATCTATCTGATTGATTTTTTTTTTCCATTTTCATACCAGTCAAGTCCAATAATTTTCGCCTATCATTTGACTTTAATACTTGTCATTCAGAGTTAGGTTCCTAATTTACCTTTTAGTGGAAATAAAGATTTACATTCACCCGAAAATATCATTTGCACGAAATGAAATTTTATAAAAAAGTGAAAAGAAAGTTTGGGGATTTACACCTATTGTAGTGTAATTAATCAGCATGATACGTACCGAGTCAAAAGCTATCTAATTGAAAGATTTAAATATAAGAAACCGTTTAACATGTGATCGAAACTGTTTAAAAGCTATCTTGATTATTAAACAACCATGGTTCCTTGATTATCTACTCTGTTCCTTGCTTTAGGTTTACCTATTACCAATTCTCATTGTTATTCTTTTCTTTTTTTCCCAGTATATATGTCAATGTTTGATAAAATCGCCAACTTGTGGAGCATCGAAAGCGTGTTGTCAGAAAGTTCTTATGTTCAAACGCTCAATCAAGTCGTTTTCGGCCACTGAAGAACTTTCTCCTAATTTTTCGTCTTATATTAAATAAAAAAAGTCTTCGTGCCTCCAATTTTTTTTTAGTCGCAACGGCCCTTAACTAGATATATAAACAGCTCAGTGATATATTTGGTTCGCTGCCCTAGCTATTCGTAAACAACAGTCTTAAAGTACATAGAGGAGAACAAGGTTGAGACTAGCTTGTGAATCTGTTGTTAAAATGGGATGCTATAAATGCTCCACCTCCACCATTGTTTCTCTTATTCCCTTACTTTTAATGCTTTCTTTCTCGTTGGAGATGATGATATCTGTCGGAGCAGCTAGGCTTGAGCCTCCCTCTTCTCCATTCAACCGTATAGGTTGCTGGTTCAGTGTCTCTGACCTAATTCTTGAAATAATAGCAGAGAAGTATGCTCGTTATGATTTTTAATCTCTTATTACTGATACGAAAATTTTATTTATCCTTGTAGTTGTAGACATAAGGCAAGTGCATGAGGGTTCAAAGACATTCAGAAGTCATGTACTTATAAAAGGATCCAACTCAAAACCTGCGCCTTCTTGTCAGATTTCATGTGGTTAATCGAAGCAGTAATTCCATGGTCAAGTAGTCCGATCATCCGGACATCGCTACCACTAGCATCAACCCATCGTCAGTTAAGGTCTGCTGTCGTTCAGCTTCTTTTGAGCATATAGTTCTCTCACTGTAGCGGCGTGCGTTCTATGTTCTATTTCAAGTATTTATTTTACTAGAAACGAGAGTATAGTAGCTTGGACTTCATATATTGCCGTTTCGTAAGATTGCATTACCATTCCAAGAAATTATTTAACCAAAAATTTCGATTATTGTTGGGTGATACATAGAATGTGGATAATATGTATTTTTATTTGTACTATTTCAATTCAATGGTCAAATCATCAGAATCCACGCTTGGACCAGGTCTTAAAAATTAACAAAGCAGTCTGATTTAGATAGTCAACTTCCAGAAAACACTTGTCTGCATTCGGAGACTGTACCATATGCATCCGTGGATTGCCATGCAGAAATACAGCAGCTTATTAGTATAAAAGATACGATACACTTCCTTTTATAATTGAATATTTTTTTTGAAAAAAGGGAAATTGAATCAATAAATATAAGATAAAAGTCTACAAAAGAGTTGGACATCATAGAGGTTTACCCTTGGTATCGTTTCCAAACAAACTAAAGAAAATAAGGAAGACAAGCAAAGCCATAGCTGAAAGTGGTTATAGTATGACGCTAAAGTTGCAAGTGAAGCTAGGATAGTCGGACTTGTTAGGTGGGTTCCTCCTATATGGGGGACCCACCGCATGTTGCAAAGTCAAAAAAAAAAAAGGTCAAGAGTTTGGCACAACAAAATTAGGCAAAGGTAGGAAATTTTACACATTGGAGGCTTATATAAGGTCTCCTCCATTTGGTAACAAAACACATAAAAAAATAGAGAAAGCCAAGGCAAAGAGAAAGAGAGTTAAGCTTTTAAGAGGTTCTTAAAAGTGTAAGTGATAAAATAGTAAGAGAAATTGTTGTGAGGTATTCTTTGAGAGATACCGAGACTATCACTATTTTTAGGTAACACTCATTTGTGAGGTGTTGCGAAACTTTCTTTATACCTACTATTGTTATAGTAGAAGTATTTTTTTTGAATGTGTTCTGCAAACGTAACCTAATATTAAGGTGAACCACGTTAAATCTTCACGTCTATTTTATTTATTATTGTCACAATTCCATTTTACACAGTTACAACTTAGTGTATTGGTTGATTAAGTCGTATGCTCTATAGTTGCCACTAAAGTGGACACTCTATATAAGAAAACCGAATTGCCGAAACTAAGTTAAAGGAAATCATTGTTTGTATTTTTCTCAACAAATTGGTATCAAAGCCAAGATTCACATGTACGGGTACTATTCATATATACAGATATTGTTCATACATATGATCAAAATGGAGGCAAAGGCAACAAAGATGATCAGTTTAAATGGCGTAAATTTCTACTGATGGAAAAACAAGATGAAGGATCTCTTGTTCGTTATAAAATTGCATTTGCCAGTATTTGCTTCTACTAAACCCAAAGAGAAGTCAGACGAGGAATGGGAGTTCGAGCATGAACAAGTTTGTGGTTTCATTTGACAATATGGTGAAGATAATGTCTATAACCACATTTGCAATGAGACAAATGCTCGAACACTTTGGAGGAAACTCGAAGAGTTGTACGCCTCAATGACTGGCAATAATAAATTATTTTATTTGACAAAGTTTATGCAGATAAAATATTGAGACGGTACTTCTGTAGCAAACCATTTGAACAACTTGCAAGGGATCTTGGATCAACTATCAGGGATGAACATAAAGTTTGACGATGAAGTGCTCGCTCTTATGTTAGTCGCTTCTTTACCAGAGTCTTGGGAGACTTTGGAATTTTCAATTACAAATTCTACACTGAATGGTATAGTCATCTTAGAAGTCGCTCAAAGTGGCATCTTGAATGAAGAAATGAGATGGAAAAATTTATCTTCTTCATCACAATCAGAAGTTCTGATTGTTGATTCAAGAGGAAGAAGTCAATCTGGGGTTCTAAGCCCAGAGACAAAAGCAGAGGAAGATCAAACAAATATGTCAATGTGGAATGTCATCATTTTAAAAGAAGGGGCATATTAAAAGGTTTTGTTGGCTTCTTAGAAAATAAAACAAAAAGGAAAAGGATGTGAAGAAAAATGACAATGATGATGAGCATTCAAATATTGTCAGTGAGTTCAATGTCATCTACGATGGTGATGATGGTAATATAATCAATCTGGTAACCCATGAAATAGTTAGGTGATTGACAATGATGCAACCATTCACGGTACATTACGAAGGGAATGTTTCTCTTTTTATACACTAGGAAACTTTGGTGTGGTTAGAATAGGAAATAACAATTTATCCAAAGTTGTTGGCAAAGAAGACATTCAACTAATAATATAGAATGGCACAAGATTCATCCTGAGAGATGTACGGCATATTTTAGATACGCATTTGAATTTGATCTTTATAGGAAAACTTGACGATGAAGGTTACTATAACACCTTCAGGAATGGCTAATGGTTTAAAGCAAACGATTTATGTGATGAAATCGAAGCTCTCCAGTAATGTTGTAAACATAATGGAGAAAGACGACACAATTGAATTATGGCACAAAAGATTAGGTCATATGAGTGAGAAAGTGATGACACTGTTGTTGAAAAGAAATGTGTTATCTAAACATAAACAACTGCACTTGAAGAAATGTGTTGATTATCTAGCAAGAAAGTAGAACCGAGTTGTTTTCAAAAGTTCTTCTCTTTCTAGAATGAAGAATGTATTAGATTTGGTACACTCAGACTTGTGTGGACCAATGTCGAGGTCACTTGGTGGTGCTCACTACTTTATGACCTTTATCGATGATCATTCCTAAAAAATATGGATATATACTCTGAAGTCAAAGGACCAAGGGCTAGATGTTTTCAAACAATTTGTAACCTCAGTTGAGAGACAAACAGGGAAGAAACTCAAGTGTATCCGAATAGACAATGGCGAAGAATACACTAGATCATTTGATGGTTATTGCAGAGAGCATAACATTCGACATCAAATGACACCTCCAAAAATGCACAGTTAAATGGACTAGCTAAGATGATGAACAGGAAATTGATGGAGAGAGTTAGATGTTTACTCTCACATTTAAAGTTGCCTAAGATGTTTCGGTTACTAATAGCAGCGTATATTTGAATCGTTCACCTTGTGCTCCTTTACAGCAGGAAGTTCCAGAGAAAGTATGGTCAAGAAAGAATGTTTCCTATGATCATTTACGGGTGTTTGGCTATAAAGCATTCATACATGTCCTAAAGATTGAGAGAACTAAGCTTGATATCAAGACAAGACAATGTGTATTCATCAACTATGGCTAAGACCAATTTGGCTATAGATTTTATGATCCAGTCTAGAAGAAATTTGTAAGGAGTCGTGATGTTGTGTTTGTTGAAAATCAAACCATTGAAGATGTTAACAAGGTGCAGAAGGATGCAACAAAGTTTAATGGTGATTCAACAAACTTAGAATTTAATCCTCCAACACTTATGCTGAGAAAAGTTGAAGATATGATCCATGATGAGAGATTTGGTGAAGATGATGCTCTCACTGAGATTGAACCAGATGAAAATGGTGTTCAGACTCAACCACCAACACATGCAGCTTCTCCTGTTCCAAAAATGAGATCTGGTGGAATTCGAAAACCTTCTACCAGATATCATATTAATTAGTATGTGTTGTTAACTGATGAAGGAGAACCTAAGAGCTTTAAAGAAGCTATGGATAGTGAACACAAGAAGAGATGGATCAAGGCTATGAAAGATGAGATGAAATCTTGCATAAGAACAAAACATTTGAGTTGGTAGAGTTACCAGAAGGCAAGAAAGCTTTGAAGAATAGAAGGGTTTATCGGATCAAGCATGATGAAAAGGGATTGCATCCAAAATTCAAAGTAAGGTTGGTTGTCAAGGGATTCAGCCAAAGAAAAGACATTGATTTTAAAGAAATTTTTTCACCAGTGGTGAAAATGACATCCATTCGTATGGTGCTAGGATTGGCAACAAGCCTCAACCTGGAGGTTGAGCAAATGGATGTGAAGACTGCCTTCCTTCATGGCGATTTAGAAGAAGAAATTTATATAAAGTAACCAAAGGGTTTTGAGAAAAAAGAAAAAGAGGACTATGTTTACAAGCTAAAGAAAAGTTTGTACGGCTTAACGCAAGCACTGAGATAGTGGTATAAAAAATTTGAGTCTTTTATGGGGGAGCAAGGATACAAAAAAACGAATTTCGATCACTTTGTTTTTGCCCAAAAATTTTCTAATGATTTCATCATCCTTTTACTCTATTTGGATGATATGTTAATTGTTAGACGGAATGGTTCAAGAATTGATAGCTTGAAGAAGGAACTGAGTAAGTCTTTTTCCATAAAAGATTTAGGTCTAGCGAACCAAATTCTAGGCATAAATATAACCAAAGATAGGAATGCTAAGATATTGTGGTTATCACAGGAGAATAACATTGAGAAAGTGCTTCAGAAGTTCAACATAAAGAACACTAAAGTGGTTAGTTATCCTCTTGCTAATCATTTTAGATTAAGTTCGAAGCAGAGTCCTTCCACAAAAGAAGAGAAGGAAGAGATGGAGCAGATTCCATATGCTTCAGATGTTGGTAGTTTGATCTATGCTATGATATGCACATGGCCAGATATTGCTCACTTAGTTGGAGTAGTGAGTTGGTTTCTTTCAAATCTTGGAAAGTAACATTAGGCTGCAATAAAGTGAATTTTTAGATATCTTCGTGGCACCTCCAAAATATGTTTATGTTATGGAGATGTCAAACCTTTATTAACTTGTTATACTGATGCAGATATGGCTGGTGATGCTGTTTTGAGAAAATCTACATCAAGATATCTAATCACTTTTGCAAGGAAGCTGAGTCATGGCAGTCACAGTTGCAAAAATATGTTGCTCTTTCCACTACAGAAGCAGAGTTTATCGCAGCAGTTAAAGCTTGTAAGGAATTGTTATGGATGAAGAAGTTCTTGAATGAACTTGGTTTCTATCAGGAAAAATATGAGTTGATTTGTGACATTCAAAGTGCAATTCACCTTGGAAAGAATTCGTCTTTTCACTCAAGATCAAAGCACATAGATGTAGGATATCACTGGATCAGAAACGTATTGGAGATGAAGCAGTTACAGCTTGAAAAGATCCATATTGATGAGAATGGATCAAATATGTTAACAAAGATTCTCACAAAGGGAGAATAGTTAGGTGGGTTCCTCCTATATGGGGGACCCACCATATGTTGAAAAGTCAAATAAAAAAAGTCAAGAGTTAGGCGCAACAAAGTTAGGCAATGTTATGAAATTTTGCACATTGGAGGCCTATATAAGGCCTCCTCCATTAGGTAACAAAATACAAAAAAAAAAAAGAAAGCTAAGGAAGAGAGAAAGAGAGTTAAGCTTTTAAGAAGTTCTTAAAAGTGTGAGTGATAAAATAGTGAGAGAAATTGTAGTGAGGTATTCTTTGAGAGATATCGAGACTACCACTATTTTTGGGTAGCACTCATTTGTGAGATATTGTGAAACTTTTTTTGTACCTACTATTGTTATAATGGAAGTGTAAGGCCCCAAAATATACCCTAGATGAAATGTTATATATTTATGACAATACACATATGATTGGCTTGTTCTTTGGAGTTGGAATTCGAAATTAAACATGTGAGGGAATTCTGAACTTGATAGTATGTATTAATACAAGTGTCATGAGATTTGAATTGGCATGAATACGTGTTAAGACGATGAGAATTGAATCATCGAAAAATGATGAATATATGATAATTCTGGTTTAACTATTGAACAGACTTCCGTAGTTCAGCTATATCTTGACATGTAGCTATCAAAATGAGATGCTTTTAAATTCAGATGAAACTAGATACATTTATCTACAACTTTCATGAAGGAACCCAAATCCAGCTCTACCTCTACAATTGACTCATGGACTAATAAGATTAAAGCATGTGTGTCCAATGAAATCGTAACACATGGTCCAATATAATTATAACACATGGTCCAATAGCATTGCAACACATGGTCTAATAGAATTGTAACATGTGGTCCAACGGGATTGTAACATATGGTCTAATAAGATTGTGACATATGGACCAATGAGATTGAAACATGTGTCTAAGACTAGAACATTCATGAAAAGGCATATAGAGAAGAGAGATGGACAAAATTTGATGGCTTAACTTCATGTTTTTCTCCTCTTCTATAACATCCCGTTTCCAGATAACGGGTTGAATTATAGAAACGGGTGTATGAGTGATCAATCGGTGAAATTAGGAAAAACACATCTCATGCTCATGCATTTACAGTGATTTTTACACATGAAAAATAATTGTACATGCATTCATGACATTTTTCCGGTATAGAAAAAGTGGGCCCAAACTAATGATCATTGATAAGAGTATTCAAAAAAAATTAATTATACCGACTTTTACTTGTTAAGTGATGTGGCACACCACCCTCGCGGGGCATGAATTCAGATATCACTATCAATATCGGGTCCGGGTCCAGCGGAAGTGGGGTGTTACATCTTCATTCCACCTTCTTCATCCCATCATTTTTCACTTGGTGATTCGAGCAAAACTAAAGAGAAAATGAAGGAAAAGCATTAGAAGAACTACTTTGTCAATTTTAAGGTTTAGGATTTCACTTAGTTTATTTCTATATTTGTGTATGATTGAATGGATATAAAGATTCCTCTAGATGTGGAATTTTTACTGGGATGGTGCTTTGTTGTTATTTTGGTGTTATCTTGGATACAATTGGTTGAATATGACAAGAGAACATTGTGTAGTGGAATTTTGTCTAGGGTTTGTTTAAGGCAATCATATTGTTTGAGTCATAACTCAGTATAAAGACCCCCAAATTGTGTGATTTTAGTTGCATATGAAACCTAAGACATAGAGCTAAATATCTCTAGAAAATACTCTAACTTAACTCTAGCTCTATGACCTTGGAAATTGAGATTGAAAAAAGTGACTTGATGTTGCCCCTGTTTTGGAGAAGATTGTGATATTTTTCTTATATATCATGATTTATATTCCCAAATGATCTGATTATTAGTGCTATAGAAACTTAAAATATAGGGGAACAATTGTTTAGAAGAACTTATTGCCCAGAAACTTATTTTTTGTGTCAAAATGGTCATATAAAACGGACCCAGTGAAAACAACTGCTTGGAGGTTTCAGATCCCTTACCCCACAATTGTGGGAAATGGCTAGGAAGGGGAAAAAAAAGAGATTTTGTACAATTTATGACTGTATTTTTCTTTCTCTTATATGGAGTCTCCTGAATGGATGCTTTTAAAACTTAAGGCTTTTTAATAGAGGTGATAGAAGTAGGTTCAGTAGGGGTGTTTAGCGATCCTATTATTGGTGACAGAGAAGATGATTCAGAAACAAAATTTTCAGACTATTATTCATGACGGAGAGTTTCGCCATGGCTAGCAGTGGGTGTCAAAGTTTTCTTTTGTCCCTTAGACTTTATTCATGCCATTTCAAGTAAGCTAGTGAGATTTAATAGATTTGAGAAAAATAGAGAGTTTTAAGTGCAGAGAGGTAAAAAATGCTTCTAAGAATGATGAAAATAAGTAAAAGGAAAAAACCTTCTCAAGATATACTAAACGGTTCTTGAGTGTGGATTTTGTGTGAAGATGAACAATCATATATGCTACCAGAGGAGGTGTGATCACCAGCGTATATTTTGTCAATCACGTATAGAAAGCTGTCAAAATAGCGCATGCGTTTTAAAAACTGAAATGACACTATTTAATAACTACCATTTTAAGAAAAGTGTATTCTATCTTGTTAAACTAAGAGGAGCTTGATAAAGAATAGATTAGAAGGAGCCTGTTAATATCTGCAAAAAGAAGTATCATAGAATCTTCATACAAAGTTAAATATCAGATAATCTATACATACCAAGTTCTTTTCTTAACAAACAAAATCTATCTTCAGAAAGTAGCTTAGTAAGATATCAGTTACTTGATTTTCAATTTTAACATGAAAAAGATTAATGGTTCCTTCTAAAACATGATATATAAAAAGATGATGTTTGATTTCTATATGCATAGTCCTATAATGATGTACAAGATTTTTAGAAAGATTAATTACACTTATACTGTCACATAGTATAGGTATATGATCAAAGTTGAGAGAAAAATCATGTAGGTGAACTTTCATCTATAAGATTTGAGCACAATAGCTGGCAACTACTATATATTCTACTTCAATTGTTGAAAGCATTGTGTAATTTTGTTTCTTACAAGACTAAAAAAACTAGAAATCCTCTAAGAAATTGACAGTGACCATTTATGCTTTTCCTATCAACTTTATCACCTGCATAATCTGTATCACAATAGCCAACTATGTTAAATGAATCAATTTTTGGATACCATAATCCAAAATCCATAGTTCCAAGAAGATAGCGAAAGATCCTTTTAACTACTTAAAGGTAGCTTTCTTTTAGATTTGATTGAAAGCATGTGCAAAGACACATACTAAGCATAATATCTAGTCTTAAGCTTGTAAGATATAAAAGTTATCCAATCATTCATCTATACTTTGTCTCATCTGTAACCTTGCCTTCTTCATCCTTGTCAAGTTTAATTTCAGTATACATAAGAGTACCCATCAGTTTGGCATTCTTAAAATGATATTTCTTGATGAGTTCCTTTGTGTATTTGTCTTGATTAATGAAATTTTCTTTTTTTGTTTACCTAATTTGCAACCCAAAAAAGAAGGATAGTTCTCCCATCATACTCATTTCAAACTCCCCCTGCATTAAGGCTAAGAATTCTTCATCAACATATATTTGCACTATGAGTAAATCATTCTCCTTTTTCTTAATAAATAAAGTTTTATCTATTTATCCTCTTTTAAAGTTATTATCAAGCAAAAAATTACTTAACCTCTCAAACTATGGTCAAGGAGCCTATTTTAGACCATACAAATCTTTAGTTAACTTCATCATGTAATCAAGATGGTTTTTATTTTTAGACCTTAGAGGTTTCTTAACAAACACTTTTTCATTAATATATCCATTTAAGAAGGCACTTTTGACATCCATTTGGAATAATTTGAAATTTGTATAACATGAAAAAGCTAATAAAATTCTAATTAATTTTAATCTAGTAACAGGTGCATAAGTCTCACCAAAATCAATACCTTCTTGATGATTATAACCTTGAGTTATAAGTCTAGCTTTGTTTCTTACCACCTTACCATTTATATCCAGTTTGTTTCGAAATACTTAACGAGTTCCAATTATTGACTTGTTTTGTAGGCGAGGTACTAGACTCTAAACTTTGTTCTTGTCAAACTGATTTAATTCGTCTTTCATAACTGAAACCTAATTTTCATTCATAAGAGCCTCTTCAACAGTCTTTAGTTCTAATTATGAAATAGGGGCAACATAATTGTTTTTAAAAGATGATCTAGTTCTTAAACTTTCGGAAGGGTCTCCTAGAATATACTGAAGTGTATCAAGAAGTCTCCATTCTCTTAGTGTTCTTTGTTGCTTTGGCACCTGTTGAGCTGGTCTTGGAGAAGGAGCCTGCTCTATCCTAACTTCAAAAGGACCTTCTTGATCTTGTAATTTTAAAGGTATTATAGGTGTAGTTTGAGTCTG
>JANQBM010000001.1:18026807-18051072 GCA_025594535.1 Erythroxylum domingense | reverse complement strand
TACTCGCATTTTACAGGCAATGAAAAACGTTTTCTGAATTCAAAGAAAACTGTTCCAAATAATTATGCCACTAATTATGAAGACTACTAATGGCCTTCTGCAATACCTGTTTGCACGTATTGAAGGTGGAGGTGTCCGACATTGTTAATTGGAAGAGTTGAATGTATTAGAAATTTGCAGATCTTTTACTGAGAATTATGTTATTTATAGAGCATATCAAGGTAGATGATTGTTCTAAATGCAGGATTGACGAACCATGAATATGCATTTCACTACTGTTTGTGGCTTCAGAATATATAAATTACATTGGAACCTACCACAAAACAAAAGGCAAATAATAGCCTCAATTTCGCAAATACAATCTCAAATTTCCTTGTTTTTGGATTACATTGAAATATCAATGATAGAAACAATTAGACCCCCGCCACAAAATATAAATAGTATTAGTAAAGCAAAAGCTAAAGTTTAGAACAAGTAAACTAGCAAGCAAACTATTCCATTAAACAACATAAAATTTATAAATGCCCCAGTTGAACCCAGAGAACTCGTTGAAGTCTTCATTAAACATTAAAGCATAAATACTTACTGAGCTGCCTCCTCATTGTGATATTTTTCTCTCTTCTTATACAGTTTCACAGGCAAAGATTCTACAACTTCATTTGGTGCTGGAACAGATCCAAGAGAAGAGACAGAAGGGCCAGAGGACAATACCACTGATTGCTGGCGAACTTCATCCAGAACCTAATTAAATATGTATATAAAATCAAAATTATATACAAAAGGGTTGAAACAAGGGAGGAAAGTCATCACAAAAAGTAAACGGCATATTACCTCAAATAGAGCTTCAGCTAACATGACAATTCTAGAAATGCTAGCTCTATCGCTTGTATCACTTAAATTGGTATCCTGATTACTTACACGACATGTACAATGACCAGTTCTGTGTTGACCAGATAAAATACAAGACCTCTCATGTCCAGAGAAGTTCTCAAAGCGGCTGCCCAACCGCTGAAGAGCACGTACCTACACGGTGGCAATGTTTTGGTGACTAAGCCATGGCATTCAAGTTATTATGAATCATGTGGAGAGAAAGAGATAGAAACATGATACAGTCCAAGGTCAGCCGGTAACTTTTACTGCCTTGTAGTAGAAAATAGTTCAGGGAGTTGGCAGGCAGGGAATTAAGATGATCCAAGAGGCTTATCCTATACTCTCCTAAAGTGGGTTTCCAAGCAACAGGTACAACTATACTCAAAATATAATCTCTGTTTACATTATATCTACTCATTGAAACTTGAAACACAACCAATTAATTTTAAAATCCATGTATAACATCTTGATTTTCTGCCAGTCAACAATGTAATCACTGATTCTACAAACCTGAGATCGTACTCTTCTTCTCCGTTCCAGGAAATTTGACCTATGTTCCAGCAGATCATGATATCTATCTTCTCTTGACTGTGAAGTTTCCACATCATTGTCTTGGATGCTGAGCAAGGAGGAGGACATGCTAGGTGGATGGTAGCCAGATGTGGCTGGAGAAACACGAATATTACCTTCAGATTCCAATACCCTCATCCCACCACCCAAGGGCAGTCTCCTATTACCCTGACTAGCATCTCTTGGCTCTCTCTCTGGTTGCAATGGACAAAATGAAATATCAGTAAGTGATGATCGTTGAAGAACTCTATGACGAAGTCTCCCAACACTAAGAGTTCTGCTAAAATGAACATTATGCTCAACAGGTTCTTGTGATCCAGGCCGTCTATCAGAAAGTCTTGTTTCAACAATATCCGCATCACCAAAAATTCTTGGAGAATGAAAATTCCCATCAAGTCCACTTGTGGATCTGACACCATCTCTATCAACATCGTGGTCAGAAGAAGTTGCCCTGTTCTCTCGCAGAATTTCCAAGTAATTACCTGCTTCATTATCAAAATCTAGGCAATTAGAAGTGGTTTCATCACATTGTGTTTGAGTTGGACTGATGAGGGACATAGGTAGTGGGTTACGACTTTGTTGACTTTCACATCCGCTGGTTGTTCTTGGAAGATTATGTATCTCATCCTCATCAGTAAACATTCTTGGATTTCCAGAAGGCATGGAATACGCTCTTGAGGAGCCTAAGCTAGTTGCTCTGTTTAACCTAAAGCTCATATTACCAGGAATAAAGCTAAAGCGTGAAGGGAAGCAACTTGGGGATGGCAAAGACTGGGTAGAATGAGCTTGTATGGAGCTGCTGGCAGTTCTGGAGGTATTATTTCTAATACTTGCTTTGCTCCATTCATCAAGCTCAACATTAGAAGATATACAGGGCATTTTATTGGATTGCTCGATTTTAAGCTTCCTGTAGTATTCATTTTGCACCTGATATGACTCAACGTTGGCCTGACTTCTAGATGAACCATTGCCTTCATTTTCTTCATTCTCATGATCACAAACCTGAAGAATTACACAACTGACTGTCAAGAATCTTACACTCTTCATAAAGTAGCCGTAAACACAACAATACCTATTAAAAGATAGCTGATGATCAAACAGAAAATGACAACATATTTCAAAGGTGCACAAGCTAGTTGTTAAAATTGTGTTTGAGTAGAAACATCAATGATCGCTCCAATATGTTGTCATTCACAGTGTCAAAAAAAGTGCATACCCATATTCCAATGAAAAAGATCAAGGGTAATCATGTCTCAAGACGACATACAAGTGTTCTTAATCAGAATTCCTCCTCACACAATCAAATAAGAACAGCAGTTTTTGTTCAAGTAGGAAAACCAAAGTCCCTGAAAACTCAACTTCTCCTGGAACCTCCATTGCGACAAACCATTCACTCTACTACCTGAGTCCCATACAAAACGGAAACTTAAGGTATTTAAGGGTGAAATACTGCTGCAAACAACACAAGCTCCAAATAGTAAAAGAAACTCATTATCTCAAATATAGTGCCATCCTAATCCGAAAACAAAAATTAGGACACGATATTAACAGGAAAAAAAATCATGAATATGAGGGGAAAAAAATAAACTTAGCTGATTAGAAGTAAGCAAACACCATTGCATTCTTTAGAGAAATCGAATAAGAAAAAAGCAACACGCGGATAAAAGTAAAACAAATAAAAGAATGGAACTAAGGGAACAATGATAGACTGACTGACATCGTCACCATTGTAAGTATCATCACGAGATCCCGATGAAGTTCGCAGGCAATAAGACTGAAACACCCTACCCCCTTTAGATCTTCCTTTCTGTCCATTTCCACGCCCACTCCCGCTTGAAGACGACGACGATGATCCACCACCGCAGTAGGACTTGCTTCCACCGGATCCCATTTCCACCCTCCTTTTGAAAAGGTTTTGCTTCCCTAATGTATCACCTCAAATCACATTATTGCCACCAAAAAGACCAAACCTTTCTAACCACTTCTGAAACTTTTTTGAAATCTGAAAGATGGTCTTCGTTTGATAAAAGTAAATTGGACTTTAAACATTCCATTCTATAAGAAACAAGTATTGGGCAGTTAGGGGTTCAGTTAAAGTTTTCAACAATAAAGACGACCCCAAAAAAGAGGAAAAAGAATAATATTTGAAGAAGTGGGGTTCCAGGAAACCTTTTCCGAAGATTTAGCTTAAGCACTGAGATGAACATGGCATTACATTGTCAGAGCATTGTTGAGTAATAAAAGGGCAATTTAGTTGGTGAAAATGGGATTAGTTGGATGAAAGAAAGACGCAAAGTAACTTGAAGAAAAAGAGACGACACGAACAAAAAGATGAAAAAATTACTGAAAGAAGTCTGCTTTTCTGAGGAACTGTTTCTTTCTCTTGTGTGGTGGTGGAAATGTGATAAGATACTAAAGGAAGCACAACTTAGTGTTGAGCAGTCGAGTAATGGAGGAATGGGGGCTTGCAGCTTAGTTGTTCAAACTTCAAAAACATTTTGAGGCTAAAATAGGGAGAGTGTCCGCTGGAACACCAACACGGAATCTATGAACTTTGCTTTTGTTAACGTTTGCCTGTGAACTTTTCTTAAATAACTGCCCGCTCTTACCTCGTTGCTGCCGCCAACTTCGTTCTTTTTCTTAGTTATATACTTTTTACTGTTTTCTTCCGCTCCTTGTCAGCATCCTTCCTTTGATCCTTTCAGATGTTCAGGATAACCACTCAGCTTGATTTCGGCATTAAAATCATTTCCATAGTTATAGTTTAAAATGAGGGGTTAGTTCTCTGTATTGTATTTCCTGTATCACTTAATCTATTATAATCTAAACAAATTTAAGACAGCAATAGATTGCATCAGGTTAAATTAGAAGTACGGAAGATTTGATGCCTAAATTGAGAAACAATGGTAACTGCGTACGAGTGTCACATGACATCTTATCACATGGGCTGACACAAACTTTTGTCCACAAGATCAGAGATAAAGAACTGCCAACTCTAGTTTTAGATGATGGTCCAATCCGCTGTGTCAATCTTTCAATTTGTTCGTAATATATAACAAAGATTTAAATCATTATTTCCTTACAAAATTTAATTAGAAATTTTCCGTACGAGAGGAGGGAAGCAAAGAATTTAGATCGTAGAACAGATAGAAGTTCACTCGGAGCCATAGTTTGTATGGCATGATGCAATCGCCTGTCAAACCTTAGAAGTTACCATTTCTGGAATCCAAGAGTTTTGACCTCAACGAAAGTAGAAAAAAAG
Organism: Erythroxylum domingense; assembly: GCA_025594535.1. Lineage (NCBI taxonomy): Eukaryota > Viridiplantae > Streptophyta > Magnoliopsida > Malpighiales > Erythroxylaceae > Erythroxylum > Erythroxylum domingense. Next base: position 18,046,370 of record JANQBM010000001.1, on the reverse strand, counting down.
AAGCATTTGAGTTTAATGAAGTGGAGGCATTGAAACTTTTGAGAGTTTGTATGATTTCATCAACTGAAGATAGATTTTATTCATTTAAGCATGGTTGTAATGTTAAACTTTATTATAAAAAAATAGTAAAAGAGCAGTCTTGGTACAATAGAATTGAAGGTCCTTATGCTTAAAAATGTAGAAAATCATTTCTTCATCACGAATTAATGCTTAATTACATAAAGAATGCATAAATTGACTACCGGATTAATGCTTAATTACATAAAGAATGCATAAATTGACTACCGCATCAACTATCAAGCATTCAAAGATTCCCCCAAGTTGAATCAGGCTCTCAGGAACTATGAAGATGTTATATACTGCTTGCTTTTACTGAAGCCCAAATTTCTTCACCTCTCCAGTAAGAAGGTGATGCCCGACCGCCACTGAAAGCAACACCCCATGATTCCACAACCCAAGATGATCGACGTGGCCAATTATTGGTCCAACCACTCCTACTTTCGTCCAAGACTCTTCCACCTCGTACTCCTTCGTAACCCACCTGTGAAAGTGGAACTCAAGAGTCCTTGGTTGGAAGTTGGAACCGTAGTTCCTGAAATAATAACTGCTACATACCCATTGTCGTATGGAATAAGTTTTATGTTAGTTGGACGACTCATGTCTTGTGGGGTAGGTATAAATTTTAAGGTTTTTGGAGTACCATCGAAACAAAGGACGGCAGTACTGGTACCTTCTTCTCCGCCGCCGTAGATCCAATGACAGGCTCCGTTTAGACACACGGCATCGCCGTAAGTCAGACACCGTTTATGGGCAGTAGGTCTGGGTATTTCCATTTATCTCCAAGCACATACGACATAGTAAGGTCGATTTAGTAGGATGTATAACAGAACATAACGAAAAGAAATAATTTATAATAAAATATAATATAATACAGTCAAAAGTTATTTAGAATGAACAAAAAAGTTTATAATATAATATATTAAAATATGGGTTAATGAACAAAAAGGTTAATAATATAATATATTAAAATATGAGTTAAAAGATTGATGAAATATAATGTAATGTATAATAAATAATTATTATATCTCTAATATTAAAATAATTATTATAAAAAATTTAACAATTTTAAAGCATAAATTATGTCCAGTGAAAAAGTTACGATTGTGACTTGTTCCATGATAAATAAAATTTTTATATATTTTCTATTTTAAAATAATAAAAATTTTAATATTTTATTATTAATTATATACAATTTATTATTAATTTTATAAAAATATTATTATTAATTATTTAATAAATGTTATTCTATTATATGTGATTTATATTTAAAAATTATTTATTTATAATTTTATTTATATAGAAATACATATAAACAATTAAAGAATAATTTTTTATTTTCATTAATAAAATTTTTATTTTTATATTATATAAATTTTTTATTAATAATATAAAAATATTATTGAGGATGATAAGCTTGTAGACAATAATAAATGAGTAGGGGAAAAAAGGTGGATAGAGTTAGAAAAATAATTAATATTAAGAAAAATTATTGAAAATATATTAGATAGTATGTATTTATTAGTTTGCGTTCCATCCTAAACCTTTCGAATTGGAAGTTTCTTATTTTCACTGTTTAGGATGAAATGAAAAGTAACATGAAACCTTCCCGCTTCTATCTCATTCTGTTTTATTTCATTATAAAATCCTCAACTAAATGATAAAAATGTATTACGGTTCATTCTCTTCTATTATTAACCTCTCAATTAAGTAGGCCTAACTCTTTCTTTCCCACCGAAAACTTTAAAGTTTCGGGCTAACGGACCTAACTCATTTAATTAATTAAAGACATTATATGCAAAACAATCTTACGGTATCTAATTTACGACGGACAAATTAGAAACATGCAATACACACTTCTCAAGAGAATTAGGTACAGATTTTTTTCTAGTATCTTATTTTAGAAAAGAGAGATAATATATACGTATTTTTTGACGATCAAGAGTACAAAAAGTCGCAACAATTTAACCAAATATATTTTAATAAATTTAGGTATTATATTATATTATTTGATTTGCTCTATATATGATGTGAATAAGTAGTTTTTTGGTGACATGTGAGAAACTAGTGCAACAACTAACATATTTTCTGCACTTTCAGAATTCAAAAGTTTATAACTTATGCATATAGTTTGGTTTTAATTGAAATTAATATTTTTTTCGGTGAAAATAATATGGAATGATAATATTAATTTTCAGTGATTAATTAATTAAATCCAAAATTTGGCTTTTTTAATAATTAATATTTTAAATTAATTAATATAAACAATATGTTACCAAAGTAATATCTTTTGTGTAGATTAATTAACATTAAGATTATCAAGATGGCTATGTATGGATTAATTTTATATGAATAATAATTGGCCCAAAGGAAAATTATTATTTAGCTGAAATTTAAACATAAGATGATAATATGTGATAGTTATTTGGTCTTTTCTTATAAATTATAAGCTAGTCGAAGGAAAGACTTATAATTTGACAGGAATTTCTTATCAATATTTGATTACTATGACTAGAGTACCACTTCCATATTGATATTTCTATCCAGAGACTAACTTTTAATATTGTGTTAGGTATCTTGTGATGGGGTTGCCATTATTTCAATTTGTTACTTTTAATATTGTGTTAGGTATCTTGTGATGGGGTTGCCATTATTTCAATTTGTTACTTATTTTTTATTCAAAATTTGAGTTTGTTCTATTTTTATTCTCTATTCAATAAATACTTCTGTTGCTAGAATATCTACCAACATCAACTTTATACATGCGCTAAATGACACAAACTTTAAGGTTTGGATAAAGATTAAAGTTTGGATAAAGAATGTTATAATCGTTCTTGACTACATAGATCTAGACCTTACTTTTCATATTGAGCAACTCCCTACACTTACGAATGCAAGTTCCTCTAATGACAAGAGGGACTAGGAGAAGTAGGAACGCTCAGAACATATGAGTCTATAAACATGAAGCATGCAATTTTAGAAATATTTAAGGGCACAATTTCTGAAAAGAATTATGCAAAATTATTCCTTAAAGAACTTGAATAACATTTTGCTAAGAATGAAAAGCTAGAAATACATACTATTATGACTAACTTGTTTCAATAAAGTATAAGGGTAATGAAAATATCACGAAGTACATTCTAAAAATGTTTCATCTTGTTTCAAAACTAAAAGCATTAAAGTTAAAGTTGTTTGAAGATTTGCTTGTGCGTTTGGTTTTGATCTCTTTTCCCACACAATTCAGACAATTTAAAGCCAGTTATAATAGTCAAAAGGAGAAATGGACTATTAAAGAGCTCATTTCATATTGTGTGCAGGAAGAAGAGAGATTAAAGCAAAAGAAGGTTGAAAGTGCTCATTTGGCATCCAACTTTAAGGGTAATAATAAGAAGAGAAAGAAAGAAAGGGAAGTTGTGGGTATTGTACCACAAAAGAAGCACCGTAAGGAACAAAAACAACAAACTAAATAATTTGCTTGTTACTTCTGTAGAAAGACTTCTCCTAAGGAAAAGGAATTGGCTTGGTAATTGGGTCGGGTCGTGCCCAACTCAAAGTCAATAGGCTAGGCCCTAATTGACTGAGCCTCGGCTCAAATTTTTAAGCCCAATCAAGCCTCAGGTCAGGCTCAGGGCTAATAGACAAACACAAAATGACGTCATGTTGAATATTATTTTCAAAAATAATAAGTCGTCTTAGCCCATTGCCACCCTTAAAAAGTAGTGTACTAAACATTATACTCGACATGCAAAGAAAGGTACATTTATTTCTTTGGCCCAACCCATTGTGACGCCTAAGAAGGAGTGTACCAAACATTATACTAGCATGCAAAGAAAGGTACACTTCTTTCTTCGGTTTGTTCTGAGGTTAATTTGATTTTAGTATGTAGACACATTTGGTGGTTAGATTATAGTGCTATTACTCACATAAGTGTGTCCAGCAAGGTTGCTTGAGGTGCTAAAAACCTAATGATGGTGAAAGGTACATCCATTTAAGTGATGAAATGAAAATTAAAGTTAAGGTGATAACTACTTTTAGGTTATCATTTAGGGTTGTAAATTGTTTGAATTTGAAAAAGACTTAAGTTCTACCTTCTTTTAAGCGAACTTAATTTAATTTTTGTATTAGACATTACTAGTTATTTTTTTTGGAAATGAACAATTTAGTCTTTTTTATGATTCAAAAATTATCAGTTATAATTCTTTATCAAAATATGATCACATATACTTACTTGATATAATTGTCTCATTTAACAAATCCTAACTTGTTATTTCATGGAGTACTAAAAGATAATTAAAAAATAACCATTATGCTTTTATTATGGGATAAGCGTTTAAGGTATATCTCTAAACAAACTATTGAAAGGCTTGTATCAGATGGAATGCTTGATTCACTTGATCTATCAATCTTTGAAGTTTGTATCAAGTGTATTAAGGGAAAGCAAACAAGCATAAGGAGATTAGGTACTAAAATATCTTTGGACATCTTAGAACTAATCTATATAGATATTTGTGGGTCATTTCCTACACCTTTTTGGAATGGTTAAAAATACTTTATTACATTCATAAACGATTAGTCACATTATAGGTACCTTTATCTCATTCATAGAAGTCAAACGCATTAAATGTACTCAAAATTTTCAAATTGGAGGTTCAAAATCAACTAAGAAAAAGAATTAAAAGCATTAGATCTTACTATGTTTGTGAATATTACAATGGACATGATGGTTCTTGTAAATAATGTCTAGGTCCATTTACCAAATTCTTATGAGAATGAATTATCATCCCACAATACACCATGCTAAGAAGCCTTAACATGAACAATGTTGTTGAGAGAAAAAACAGAACACTAGAAGATATGGTAGGAGTATGATTATTCATGTTATCTTACCATATTCGCTTTGGGGAGAAGCATTAAAGGCCTCAGTTTACATTCTCAATAGAGTTCCAACTAAGGCAACATCTAAAAGCCCTTGTGAATTATGGACAGGAACAAAGACTAATATAAAGCATTTTCATATTTGAGGTTGTCTAGTTGAGGTAAGGCTTTATAGGCTAAATGAAAGAAATCAGACTCAAAAATTGTCAATAACTATTTTATTAGATACTTTGATTAATCACAGGGATACAAATTTTAGGATCCCATAAGTAAATCTATTTTTAAGATAGGAAATACAAAATTCCTTGAGAATGTTGAGTTTGAAGGGGTATATAAGGTTAAACACATTATCCTTGAAGAGGAATTCATTTCTCTACCTATAGTTACTGTTAACCATGATCAAGTAATCATTACTAACATTGTTCAAGAAGTAACTCTAGATTAATAAAACAATATTGAAAATCTCCCTAATTAAGATTAATTGAATATTCCTAAAGAACATAAGAAGGGTAAAAGAACTAATGTAATGAATGAGAGATGCTCTCAGGTCTCTCTAGCCGTCCTCTTCACTACACTTGTTTGATCCACCATCCATACTTCCTCTACCCTTTTTTAGTCTGCTCCTTCTACTTCATCACTAACTTCATATAGCTTTAACACTTTCTATTGGACCCTGTTTCGGGAGCCCAACATTTGGAGTCATAAAAATGTGGGCAAACTCATTTCTTCAACTTCAGGATAGAATTTGGGAAACCTTAAATCGGAATTTCAATTTGGCTTCTTCAGAACATTTTTTCCCATTGTCTTAAGTTTCTAATGACACCAAAATCATTCCATTTGATTTATAAATCTAAAAGTTATAGCCCAAACATTTTCGGACTGTTGTTATACTGAAGTAGTACACTATACTCAACTTCCATCCAGAAATTGAAAGTCTTAGAGACTGAATTAAAATTTTATTTCTTCAGATAATTTGTGGCTCTATGTCTCTAGTTTATTTAGAGACAAAAATCATCGCAATTTGGGCTATTTATAAGAAAATATGTAGCATATTAAGCAATCAAACAAACGGGAGCAATCATCGGGACAAAATCAATTTTCGGGACGTGGGAGAAGAAACAGAGCAGTAGACTTCAGAGTCCCCTTATCGACCTACACAGAGGAGGAAGGTATTCATTTCCGATTCTTAAATGCTAGACATATAGTAGTTATCAAATATTTTGATTTTGAAACACTCGAAAGGATAGAATTGTAAGATAGAGTAGAGAATTTAGCTAAAAGAATCCAGTGGGCCAAATTTATCCATTTCCAATTTCCTGTCTATCAGGAGCTCACTTTGGAATTTTTCATTTTGATAAATCAGAAACCAATAAGTATTCCACAAAGGAACTCTTTATGTTGTGGTACATAGATCAAATCATTCGAGTGTGCACATCCACATATGTGCTAAATGCTATTGTTGCTACTCTGCGCAAGAGGAGCAACAATTTAGGTATAGGTTACCTAGTTTCTGTCATTGCTGAATATTATAGCATGGATTGTAGTGGGTCAATTGTTCATCTCTTTGATTTCCTAGGTAACCTAAGTCCCACAATATGAAACTTTGGGATATTAGCCAAAAGACACATGTTAAGATTAGGGTCAGTCAGGCGAGCTTAAGTTTAGTATCGCCGCAGCAGATAGAAGAGGACTCAACCAGTTAAGAGTCCGAAGAAGAAGAAGAGACAGAAGAACTGGGATGGAAGAAAGTTCTAGACACAATCTTCACAAACAACGCGATGATTACAGATCAACTAGCAGAGAACTCCAGAATAATAAGGGAGATGACCCACACTTAATGATGTTAGAGCTAGGATATACATCGTATTTATCGATATTTTGAGGCTCAGGGCGTTCAACTACCACCTCCAACACCATCCCCACCTCCATATCTATGAGACTTTGTCTAACTCTTCCCTTTTCAAATTAGTCTTCATCTTTATTTTTATTTTTATTTTTATTTTACTTTAATTTATATTTGTTCTTTTCTTATGTTCTTGTTTGTTCCCCTTCTCACATTGAGAGCAATGTATCGTTTTGCTTTGTATGTGATTTTGCATATTGTATGGTAGTTGTTAGGTTGTATTTTATGAATTATTTGAATGTGTCAATGACTTAGATGGACTGAAATTAATTTAATTTTGAATATAGTTTATTAGGTTGTGAAGAATCATTAGCTCACAAAATTAATGAATTGTGGTCTTTGGATAAATATATAGCTTAATTAGGATTTAGTGTAAGTTTGTCATCTTCTAAATTGTCACATTCATTAAGTTTGTCACCCTCTAAATTGTCACATTCATTAATAATTTGAGGCCTTTTAACTTAAGTAACTTTACTAGTATTTTTCATGAAAATGAGTAGTTAAAACAACAAGGTAGGTAATAAAATAAAAAAATAAAAAAACTATTCTGCTAGCCTTCGAGTTATTAATTAAGCTAGTAGCCAGTTGAGAAAATGATATAGCTATGTAATTGGATCGACATGCATCATAAATGTGTGCCTCCGTGTCAAAAAGCTGTAATGACATTCCAACCAAGCAGCTTAATAAAAACATGACTTAGTCGAGTAACTGGATCGAAATTCATTACCAGTGTTTGCCTCCGCATAAAAGACTAAGTCCATGTTCAATAAATAAATTATAAAAATGTGTTTTCTAATAAAAAATACCGAACTTGTAATAGCTCGACTTTTCATGAAAACGTACTTAGGAGCAGTTACAGAGTCTGAATGACCAAAGAATTATTAATGTGTGTGTGCAATTAAAAAGGGTAAATAAATTAACACTTAGATCTCTATTAATTTGCATATTTAGTTCAAAGCCTCTAGACACAAATTTTAAATGTTAATGATTTGATATAACTTGAATGATTGTGTTTAAAGTTAAATTTATTTCGTAAAGTTGAAGCTATTACCTCATTATTGCATTGTGTGCTACGTGTTTGTTATGTGTTCATTATTTTGTTTACTTGAGGACAAGCAAACGTTTAAGTGTAGGGATATTAATAGTTGTGAATTGCATCATGTTTAAAGGCTTAATTTGTTATGTATTAATTGTTAATTTGAGTGTTTAGTATGTGTTTAGGTTAGAATTATGTTAGTTTGTATTTTTAAGTATTTTTATGGGTTAATATAAGTCTTTGAGCTTAAATATGATGTTTTTCTGGTACCTTAATGTGTTTGTTAGAGTGTTAGGGTTAACATCGAAGAATGGAGAAGTTTTGACTTAAGATTAAAAGTGATTTATTAAGGTTTTGGGTTAATAGACCTAAATCATCTAATTAAGTATGGATATTATATGTGTCAAAACCTTAGTATAATATTCCTAATTTATGATGGGTAAATTACGATTATGCACTACCAAAAGAACTAATTATGGTTTCTTTTCTAATATACCATTGTTAGAAAAAAAATAGATAATATGTACGTATCTCTTAAAAGGCCAAAACTAAAAAAAAGATGCAATAATTCAATCAATTCTATTCCAATAGATTCAGGTACGCTTTTGCAATCAATTTTATCCTTAATAATCCGACAATAATGACTTGGAAACGTATTATATATTATATATTAAAATTAAAAATGGAATCATAGCATAATCCATATATCACTGTGAAGGCTTAATCCTTGTTCCAACGTTGGTTTGATAAAAAGTGGAAGATATTTGTTTTCTCCATTAGTAAGGTTCCATAACTAGAAGCTTTTAGGGGTATCATGACTACTATGGCAATAAAGCACACTATTATAGGCACCCAATATGTTTACGGAAAGTCTTTTTTTAGAATTTAAAAAATTCATTAAATAGAAGAAGTATAGTATACAGCTAAGGAGAGGGACTCTCCCTTGTGAGATAACACAACAACATTCAATAATACAAACTCAAAAAACAAAATGAAAATGTAGAAACCAAAGTTGGGAGAAGATTGTGTGACAACGTATCGGTAATTAGGGTAAAACTCTCCTCTCCTTTCTCGAATCTTCAAACAATTACTCAATTGGGATGGGAAGCTCTGGATGCTATGATATGACAATGGCGGTGCTGTTTCTCTTCAATTCGTCTTTTGCTCAAAGAGATTTACATCTCAGGTAGGAGGTCTGATTCTATAGTTTTTTAAATTTTTAAAGAGTAACAAGCTTCATTTTGAATATCAGGAGTCTAGAGGGAAAACCGAGGACCTTACTTTATGAACTTAACTGGTTAGGCAGTGGATCTAGAGAAGGTACTCCCAGAAGCTCTCGAAAATCTACAGGTGAGTCATATTCTCTTTAATCTTCAGTTCTCCCCTTCTGTCTTGAGTTGGTTATTTCGAGAACTGCTTGAGTTGCTTATGAAACAACTATGCATAGGTAGTACTATTTTCTTTATTGTATCCCAAATAGAGAGAACCCACTGAGGACTATATTCTCCAAGAGAGAGCTAGTCCTCTGCTATAATACTATCCCAACTGATTTATAATCAGTTGTTCCATGATAGTTGTCGTAGAGAGTTTTATAAGAGAGAATAGGCTGTTAGATCTCCCTTTAAACCTTCTATTGTTTCTCTCTTTCTAAATAGCCTGGAGACAAGTTGCAACTGTGACCATAAAAAGATATCTGTGAGATTGAAACGACTAATTCCAGGGGCACATAGACTAGATATTCTAATCCACATCTCTTTAAAGAAACCACACTTAAAGAACATATGATCTCTAGTCTCCTCCACTATATTGCAAAGAATACAATGCTTAAGAGAGGATAGGAATTTCAGTCTATCCCTTATATTGAGCCTATTCAACATAGCTAGCCAGAGGAGAAAGTTGGCATTTGTTTGAGAGCCTTGCTCCAAATAAGGGAACACCTTCCTATCTTATAACTACCCCATCCATCAGCTTTTTAACTTTCTTATTGGTGATTTCTAATACAGAAACCTTATCTCATAAGTATATATGTCATTCTCCCCGAGGCTTCTGTGTTGGGGAATAGGCAAAAGTCTTAGTTCTTTTGAGGAAATCAACCAATTGCCATTTCTAATTATCTCTTAAAGCTCAGCTTTCTTAAAGAACCTTCCCAGTAATGATCTTGCTAACTGATTATGAATTAAAGCCCTTTAACTGGTCCAGTTATCATACTAGAGAGAGATCCTATCTCTTGCCCTAATTTGACATTCCCTCAACCTGAGGATTTGGTTGAAGAACCAAGAGTAATTGTCTTTAATTCTTAGAGCCCAAAAACTCTCACCCTTTAATATATAGATGTGAATCCATTTAATCCACAATGATTGTTTCTCACTTAGGATTCTCCAAATTCTCTTGGTCATTATAAATCGATTGCTCTTGCCGGTTGACTCTAATCTTAACCCACCTACCTCCTTCGATTAACAAATATGCTTCCAAATTACTTTAATAATTCCTTTCTCACTTTTTCCTTTACCCCATAGAAACTGCTTCTTCAGTTTTTCCATGATTTTAATATGTCCTTTAGAGAGGAAGATGTAAGAGCACCAGTAAACATGCATAGACATAATTACCGACTTCAAAATCTAAAGTTTACCTTCATAGGACAGAGTTCTATTAGTCCAAGGCCCTAATCTTTTTTGAATTTTTTTCTATTAAAGGAAAACATTCACGAAATTTTAGTTTCCTAGAAGAAATAGGAATGCCCAAATATAGAAAAGGAGGGTTTTGCTTTGTCATGCCAGTTGCTTGTGATAAGGAATGTGTTAGGTGAGCAGCACTTTTAGAAAGTAAGAAATAACTTTTGTGAAAATTTATACTCAATCTAGACAGATATTTAAAATTATAGAGAGTCCTTATCAGTAGAGAAACTGAAGGAGCAGTTGCCTTAATTAGAAGAATCAGATCATCTACAAAACATAAGCTAGTTAGGGAAAACTTCTTACATTTAGAATGGTATCTGAAGTTGGAGTTAGATGAAGTGTTATGTTTAAGCATAAGAGTGAGAACCTCCATGTAAATAAGGAATAGGTAAGGGAAAAGGGGGTCCCCTTGCCTAAGTCTTTTTTTGCCTTTAAAAGTCTATGTAGGGCTTCCATTAATTAGTATTCCATATAAGATAGTTGTAATGCATTTTTGAATCCATTTGACAAACTTATGGGGAAAATTCATAACCTCCATAGTCTGTAGCAAGAATCTTCAGTTAACATTATCAAAAGTTTTTTGTAGGTCCACTTTAATAATACAATTTTCAGGGCTTCTATTTCGAGTGTACCCTTTCAAAAACTCCTACAATAAAAGGATATTATCTCCAATATGTCTACTTCTCATGAGAGCTCCTTGATTCTCACTAATGAGTAAGTAAAGAACATCTTTCAGCTTATTTGCGAAAATCTTGGCAATGATCTTATAGAGAAAATTAGTGCATGATATAGGTCTGAAATCACTCCAAGTGACTGGGTTAGAACTCTTAGGGATCAAACATAGAAAGGTCTTATTAATCTCCTTAAGCAAGACTCCATTTTGGAAAAACTCCTGTACAACATCTTTTACAAGACTCTTAATGTTTCCCCAAGTTTTTTGGAAGAAAAAACCATTCAAGCCATTTGGACCTGGAGCCTTAGACCCATTCATGTTAAAAACTACCTTCTCTATTTCCTGATTCGTGACAGGACTAATTAGCAAAGATGTTTTATGTTCATGAATCTTGGCTGTAATATATTGCCTAAGATTCACTTCATTACTCGTAGAACAACCTTCTGTGCTTAATAGATTTTGATAAAAAAATCATAGCTTCCTTAGCAATTTCAACTTGTCCAAATAAAGTTTCCCCAAATTTGGATTTTATGAAAGTTATTGTGTTAACATTTCTTCTAGCAGTCACTGAATTGAAGAAAAATTTTGTACATCTGTCCCCATCCTTAATCCAATTAATTTTGGTCCTTTGCTTCAATAAAGAACATTGATTATCCACTAGTTGCAAGTAAGACTTAAGAGCTTCCCTCTCGGCTATAGCTAGATTGCAATTAGTTGGGCTAATTCCCAAGGATTTCTTAATTATTGATACCTTGCTTCTTGATTTCTCTATCTCCTTTGTGGAATTCTGACCTCTCCTTAAATTTAACAACTTGAATTCCTGTTTAATAGCCTTAAGCTTTGGAAATAAATAAACTACTTAGTATCGTAGATCTCATGCTCTAGTCCCTTAGTAATTGCTTCTTGAAAGCCCTCCATATTAACCAGAAAATTGTTGAATCTGGAAGGGTGATGGATTCTAATCATTTTAAACAAATTATTCACCTTGATAGGGCTATAATAAGAAATTCCCATATTTAAGAAATTAGCTAAACTCTCTGAAAAGGTAGTTAACCAATCCACATTCACCATTGCTCTATCTAACTTTTTTCGAATGAACCAGTTAGAGCTTTGTTTATTGGAAGTGAACCTATGACCTTCATATTTAAATTTTTTAATTCCACATCCTATATTCAATCAAACAAATCAGAGGTGTAGTTGAGTATATTGCAGTTCCCTTCCACCTATGATCTGTATAGAGTTGCGTTAAAATCCTGACTAACTAAACATGGAACCCTAACTGAAGCTTTGATTCTTCAAAGGGAAGTCCATAGTTCAGTTCTCTAAAACCCTGTATTAAAGCCTTAGACAAACATAGCTAAAGCATAAATGTTTTCCATTTTGAAGTTAAGCTTTATGTGGATAAATTGTTTATTGGTTTCCAAAACTTCCACTTCTAAAAGGTTTGAATTGTAAACAATAATAATCCTTCTATAGGTATGACATTAGTGGTTTGTGATAAATTGTCATTTTCTCCCCAAACAACTTAATTTATTCAGGTTAGCTTCCCTAATTTTGGTTTCCAGTAAACAAAATAATATAGGCTTTTCCTTCAGAACAAAATCCTTTACCGCATTAAGCTTAGAAGGGTTGTTGATTCCTCTTACATTCCAAACTATTAGGGTCATATGAGGTTGCTTTTCCCTTTAGAGCCTTTCCTACTGCTCCTGTTGCTTTTTTGAGAGATTATTTATTTAAAATGTTCCTCTTGAGTAGCTCCTCTCTGCTATTCTATATGCTCATTTGGTTGGATTTCCTTGTCTTTATGATAAGGATTTGTCCCACTAATTTCCTTTTCACTTTCCCGCTGGTTCCTTAAAAGTTTATTTGAGGCACTCAAAGGTTGCTATTGAATTTCCACTTGTTGATCTGAATCTAGAAAATTATCCACTTGGAAATTTTCACCGTTTGTAGGTAGTTCACCACCCATATAGGCTTTCATGATTATCTAATACATGTTAAGCTTCCTCCAACTCTTTGTTATCTACAGAATTTAGCTTCTACAATCCTGACACCTCTCAATAATCTCCTTTAGTGAAAACTCTCCCTGTTGGTTTCCATTATTTGCCTTGTGCTTTTAGGGAAGGTTTCCACTGGTATATAACCAATACCCTGTCTTCTCTCAGAGAATATGCCCACCGACCAATCTTAGGATAAGAATGTTGTCTTTCATTTCCTTATAAATGTCCATACTCGCACAAAATCGTGCAAATCTAATTCATTTTCTCAAAGCAGTGCTTTCATCTATACAGATTGGTTTTCCCAAGTAACTAGCTAGCATACTCAAACCTTTAGTTAACAATATTCCAAAGAAATATTATGGATATTCACCTATAGAGAAATATTTTTCAATCTAATTTTCTCTAATTTCATGCCTAGTTACCAAATTTGAAGAAATAAAGGAAGTTCAGAGATGTGCCAATGGCCTTCTTCAATTACGTTTTGAGCTTCCGATCTGCAGGAGAAGGTATTCGTTAGTGAAAGTCATGTCTATATTTTCTTCTTGCAATTTCACCATATCGCTTGACAAGCTCAACAAATTAAGCTTACATATACATATCTTAGGATTAGAGTACAATAAGAGGAGATTGAAAGTGAGATCTTGAAGGGGCTACCTTTGGTGGAGGATTGAATGATAATTAGCAAAATAAGGGTCTTGGATAATAGAATTCCAAATCTTGGACGCACACCTGAATTGCTTTACAACTTTGACAAGAAGCTGTCCGAGGATCTCCAACATGACATCCTCCGCTATCTTTTCAGAAGACATGACTTTTTTGTTCTATCATAAACTTCTTTAATGTTTGTTTTTATAAACACCAACTAATATAGTAATTATATATCAGAATCAAAGACTAACACCATAATGTAAATCCTAATGAAACTTTACCACTCAATAATTCTCTCTCGATATAAAATCCTAATAAAAATATATATCTAACTTAAAACATGTATATATACATATATAACTAGATTTATTTATTTATTTATGTTTGAACATGTAATTTTAAGAATAAAAAAATTTAGATTTTTATACCTAAATCTTATAACACCATTCATACAAAGATTTCACATATATCATATTATCGTGGTAGAGCACATGTATATAAGATAGAACTTAGACTTAAGTTAAAGAAGGAATCTAAAGACTTAAGGAATCTCGTACATGAAGTAAGAAATAGATGCAAGAAGTTCAGTATGCAAACACAAGGAATGGTTACTTCATATTATACTTTATCGAACAATCATAATTATGAATAAACAAAGTTTTAATATCCATGCTCAGATTTTATAGAGCACAACACTTGTTTTAGATATAATAACAACTGAAAAACAATATAATGTGTATGATCAAGATTCAATAGATGTGATTAATTAAAAGTTTTATGTTAGTAACAATGATGAAATGATAGGCAATGATTTTAAGGAACATAATCTTGTTAGTAATTTGAATTCCAATATAACGACATAAAATAGGACAATGATGAGCAATACATATGAAAATCTCAAGTTGGTGATTCATTCACTATTATAAGAAATGTTGATGGAAATTAACTTGACAGAGAAACTAAGATAACTATTTACATTCATAAAGACTAGCTTCAATACTTGGAAGATAATAAGTTAATAACAATCAATATATTATTGGAAAATTGCAAAAATATGACGAAAGGAAACATATTTTTGTCAATAAGAAGGGGAATTGTTATATTAATAAATAGTTTTAGGTTACTACTTACATTTGATTTTAAATACAATATTAAAGAATGCATGTAATCGTTTTATAAAGGCAATGAATATGAGTTAACCATTTTCTATTCTCTTTCGCTTTTATGTGTTTCTCTCTCTTCTCTCTCTTTCTTCTTTTGAATTATTTTTTCCTCTACTCTGTTCTTCATTCTTTTTAACAAAAAAAATCAAAATAAAAACATTACTTTATGGCTGAATATATATATATATATATATATATATATATATATATATATATTATAATGAGAGACTAATATTACAAAATAAATTCTAATAAAACTCCATTTCATGTAATGTCCCAATATTCCATGTTAAGGGCTAGGACCCCATAATAGTGTATATGAGAGTATACTGAGAAATTAGAAGTGAATTTCATGCATCAGATGGCATATTTAAATATATGAATTGTATTGATATTCATGAAATAATTGTACATGCTTTCATTGACATTTTTAGGGTATAATTGAGTTATAAATGTGATTAAAATGTGAATTGTGGTTTTTATGTGTTGAAAATTGATTTGGAGACTATTAATATTATTTCGAAATTTTTGGTAAATTTTAGAAAATTTATGAAAAATAGGGGTATTTCGGACTAGGAAAAATGTTGACATAAGACACCAATGGATGTGTGACACGTGGAAACATATATATATGATAAGTGGCCTACTTGTATGGATGACACGTGGCATTGTGTCAAGCACACACGTGAAAATTTTCTGCAACTTGTGTTTGTTCTTCATTTGGTTAATTCTTCACCGAAAATACCAACATTTTCTTCTTTATTCATCCTTCACTCCACCAAAACACTAAGATGTTCATGTTTGTGTAATTGGTTATTGATTCTTACAGCAAAGTAAGAATTTCAGTCTATGGCAAGTTTATTTTTTGTTTAATCTCATTTGTTTACATCCACCGAAACTTCTTTGCCCACTCTCAATTGCTGGAAGTTTAGTTTAATCAAGTAAGTTGTGTTTTAGTTTTCTAAATATTATGTGGATGATTTTGATGATGTTTTAGTGTTGGAAGTGAATACATGCATGAAGGGTAGTTTCAGTGATGAGAAAAATGAATTATATGAAAATGATATGAAATGGACATTGTGCAGAAATTGTTTCTAGACTGTGAGAATTGAAGTTTAATGAGATTTAGACAAGTACAGAAAAACTAGAATAAGGTTTTGTGTTTTTGTTTGAGTGAAATTAAATCTTGATATAGTGTAGAAGACATGAAAATGCAGTAGTGAGAGAAAACATAATAAAAAATGCAGTAGTGAGAAGAAGCAAAATATGATGAAATACGTATATGATTAATTTTGAGTTTTGAGATGTTTTGATAGTGAGTGGAATGTAAATGGGAGTAGATTATGTGAGAGAGTATAAGTTAGAAGGAAATGGTGTTTAGAAAAAATGGATTAAGTCGTAGAAGAGAGGAAGAAGAAGAGAAGAAGTGCTGCAAAATCTGGAAAATAATGAGTGCACAATTGTGCACCTGAAGGTTTTATAAAATTAAACATACTTTATTTTTTTATGTTATAACTTCTTCTCCTGACCTCCAAATGACATGAGATTTGAACCAACAAATTCATAATACATTGTTTTTTATCTCCACCAAAATTTATAGCCATCTGAATTAAATTGGAAGCGATTGATTGATGAGTTTAGGATGAAAATGTTGAGGTGTGTTGGAATATTATGAACTTGAATATTTTCATTGAACATGATTCAGTATTTTGCTTATATATTGATCTATATATTTTCAAATGAGTTGAATCTTAATTTAGATTAAATTAGATACATATATCTACAACTTTCTTGAAGAAATAGAATTTTAATTCTATCTCTAAAAATTTCAAAATCTGGCTTGAAATTGAGTCTTAGCTTAGGCTATAACACTACCTAAGATAGAAATCATGTCCTGTTGTTATCGAATAAAATGTATTTATGTAGGTCGAATCAGACAATAGTGTCTTCACAAAAGTTGTAGTTTATTCTCTTATCTTTCAATTGGTATAAATTTTGTAACTTTTGGATATTGAAATTGAGAGATATAAGCTGTACCGATTGAGAGCATGATCATGCACTAACCAAAATTTCAAAGGTACTTAGTCCGTAGTATTGTGAGAATAACTCATAGAATAATGAATCAAATTGTATGAACTTGGTGTCATTAGAAACTTAAGACAATGAGGAACAATTTTTTAGAAGGAAGTGTTGCCAAATTACTCCATTTACCTGGTCTGAATACTCATGAAAAGTTGACCTGAAAGTTTGTTTTCAGAAAAAAAATCTGAAAAGATCAATGGGGTTATGATATTATACTCCAATTGTCTTATTGAGGTGCAAACCCCAAGTACAGATTAAGTTATGTGAGTTTTGAACTATGAATGATCATGTACTGTGAAAGATGGAAAATACACCAGATTGTCATTGAACATGCATTAGACATATTTTATATACATAGATGTGCATAAAGGAATATACCATTGTGCAAAATTATGATATGTGTAAATGTGTTTTGCATGATATAAAGGAGCATTTAGAGCGCCATCATCCAGACATTACCAGAACTTCAAGGCAATACCTTTCTGGAGTGATTGGTGAGTAACTTAGATGGTCTCACTTAATATTTATTTGTTGTAGATTCTGTACTGAATGTGGAATGAACTGTTTATATTGATTCCGGACATGAAGGTCCGAAGATTCTGATTGATGAATGTGATATTGAAGTGTTCCTTGAATGTGAATTTGGTGAAATATGTGTTACCCAACATGTTTTTTTTTAATGCCATACTAAGGCCGATGATATATGTATATGGGACTAAAAATGTGATTGAATGGGAATAAGATTGAAAATGGGAATGATTGAAAATATAATTGATTGGATATGAATGAGATACATTTTAGACATGAATGCATGATCAGATAATGATAGTTGTGACATGAGTAGCCACTGAGAATGAGCTTAAAGCTCCGAACTGTGGTATAGAGCTAAAGGTTAGATATATACAATGACCCCTGTATCCGCAACGGGTAAGGGACAGTATCAATGAGCCCGGTATCTACAATGGATACGGGATAGTTTAGGCACTTAGTCACAACAACGTAATAATTGAAACTGGGTCACATGAACATCGCATATACACTTATTGAGATTGACTGATTGAATTGTAATGTGAATATGTACTTAAATGAGATTAGGATATGTGCATTCTATGATATGTGGCGCAAATTGTTAAATGGAAAATTGTGAATTATGTGTTTATATGATTTGATATGTGGAATGAATTGGGTGAACAATCGAGGATGGTTACATCATTGAGTTTGCAAAACTCACCAAAATTATAATGTTGATATTTCAAGTCCGAGAGAGGACATTAGAGACAGACAGACTCTACGAGAAGACTAATTCTTGTACTTTTGTCAAGAAATGGCTCAAAGGTCGGTCAACTGAGACTGAATGATTAGTTAGTAATTTATGTGCAATTCCTCTGTCAAGCAGTGTGTTATGTATAGGGATTTGACATTGTATATATTTAGATGGTTTTGTAAAGCTACAATGTAAGTTTGTTTTTTTATGAAATGAAATGAGGAATGTAGTTGGTTTTAAAATTTGGTGACTTTTCTGTATAATAGTTGATGCTATGATTAATTTGGATATGTGATTGCTCTAACATGCCATTATTATAGATTATATACTGAAATATTCACAGGGTATTCCGATATGTAATTTATGATAATGGGGTGTTACATTTTGGTATCAAAGTATGGTTGGCATCTATGGGGACATATAGAAATGTTAAACATGAAATATAGTGAGAAATGCAGATGATAATGGGAGTTATTGTTTATAATAGGTCATCCAATGTAGGTAATCAGGAAGGATACTCAGCTGACTTAGGACCGACAAGAGTTAGTAGAGAGTCTTCTGTGCCTCGACCTAAGGGAATCCCTCCAAGAGTACCCGAGAGAAGGGAGAGGAGGTACAATAGGCTACAAAAGCAAGGGGTTGTGGACTTCTACGGAAGTACAGACCCTGCAGAAACCGAGGGCTGGTTAGAGAGGACTGAGCGAGTATTTGATCAGATGGACTGTGAGGCTGATGAGAGATTTGATTATACGGTCTCATTACTGCAAGGTCCAACATATCAATGGTGGAAGACTGTTCCAGGCAGTACCACCAGGCCTTGCAATCTAAATTGGGGAGACTTTTTAAGGGCCTTCAGGGAAAATTATATACCTAAAATCTACCTAAGGGCCTACGGTCAACGGGTTTGGGTCGGTTTGATAGGCCCACGGGCCTGGTGGGTATGGCCTGCAGACCAGCAAGCCTCTTACTGGTCCATGGGCTGAGGTGGAAGGGCCACGGGCCGGCTCGTGGCCCGTGGAACCATGGAAGGGCCGAACCGCCCGTGACCCGTCCACCACCGAATTTTTTTAATTTTAATTTTAATTATTTATTAAAATAATTAATAAATATTTTAAGTAAATTAAAAATTTGTAATTAATGTAATTCATAATTTTAACAATAACTTATTAACCTTTCATATAAAATTC
>JANQBM010000001.1:18010649-18026707 GCA_025594535.1 Erythroxylum domingense | reverse complement strand
TGGGACTAAAAATGTGATTGAATGGGAATGAGATTGAAAATGGGAATGATTGAAAATATAATTGATTGAATATGAATAAGATGCATTTCATACATGAATACATGATCAGATAATGATAGTTGTGACGTGAGTAGTCACCGAAAATGAGCTTAAAGCTCCAAAATATTGTATAGAGCATATACAATGAGCCCTGTATCTGCAATGAGTAAAGGACAGTATAAATAAGCCTGGTATCAACAATGGATACGGGACAGATTAGGCACTCAGTCACAACAATGTAATAATCGAAAGTGGGTCATTTGAACATCGCATATACACTTATTAAGTGTAATTGACTGATTGAATTATAATATGAATATGTACTCAAATGAGATTGGGATATGTCCATTCTATGATATGTGGTGCAAATTGTTAAATGGAAAATTGTGAATTATGTACTTATATGATTTGATATGTGGAATGAATTGGGTGAACCATCGAGGATGGTTACATCATTGAGTTCGCAAAACTCACCAAAATTGCAATGTTGATATCTCAGGTCCGAGAGAGGACATTAGAGACAGACAGACTCTACGAGAAGACTAATTCTTATACTTTTGTAAAGAAATGGCTCAAAGGTCAGTCAGCTGAGACTGAAGGATTAGTTAGTAGGTTATGTGTAATTCCTCTATCAAGTAGTGTATTATGTATAGGGATTTGACATTGTATATATTCGGATGGTTTTGTAAAGCTACAATATATGTTTGATTTTTTTTGAAACGAAATGAGGAATACAGTTAGTTTTAAAATTTCGTGACTTTTTTGTATAATAGTTGATGCCATGATTAATTTGGATATGTGTTTGCTTTAACATGCCATTATTATAGATTATATACTGGAATGTCCACAAAGTGTTTCGGTGTGTAATTTATGGTAGTGGGGTGTTACGTTTCAAAATAGATTTTGTTTTAGAATAGTCCTTCAATTTATTTTTTCTTCATGTTCTTATCTTCCACCAATCAAAATTCAGCTCTCATACAATTAATAATATCATTTACTCATTGATGAACTAGAACTTTCTTAGCTTCTTTAGTATAAAGGTGATGCCATATCAACTACCTGTGACTAAAGTTGTAGAGCATTTAACCATCATTCCAAAATCCATAAACATACATCGCTATTGATTTACTTAACTACTCTTAGTTCTGTCTAAGAATTTTGTATTATATACTCTTTCATAACCAACATGTGGAACATATGGCTCTTATTAGAATAATTCACTAATGATTAAAGTTGTAGTTTATTATTTATATTGAAATGAAAAGCCTTTTTCTTATTAGATAAAATTGAAAATATTTGTAACAAATAGATGTTTAAAGCCTATTTAAAACACGTGAGAATTGAGCTAACAGAGTACCTTAATTATCAGCCTCATTCACACTTTTCCAACACTTCAACCATATCAAACCCATTCTAAAATATAACCATTTTTACTATAATTAATTATCATCTTTGAGAATAAAGATGAGAAACCTCTTTATCTCTAACGTTGGTAGAAAATGATCATAAATTTTAGTGGAAGTATAAAATGCCAAAGTATAGCTATTTAACGCAATGAATTAAGAGAAAAATAAAAGGAGATGCTAATGCTCTCTTTTTTTAAAATTCAATGGATGAAAGTATACTTTCAAAAATTATTGGAGCTGAAACTTCATAGGAAATATGAAATAAAATTGATGAAGAATATCAAGTTCAAATAAGATAGTTACAATAAAGTTACAAAACTTAAAAAGAGAGTTCAAAAATTTAAATATAAGGACCATTGAAACAATGCAATAATTACTAAATTCCACGACAAAAGCTTGACATCTCTTTAAAAGATTAATATAATATTACAGGAAAAGAAAGTGTAACCTATACATGGTTTTTATTAACTTAGAGAAGGCGTATGATAAGGTACCTAGGGAAATCTTGTAAATGTATTTAAAAAATATGAGATTTCCTATAACCTATATACTAGTTATTAAGGATATGTATGAAGGTGTAAAGACTAAACTAAGGATGATAGGAGATATAAAGCATTTTTCAATCAATTTTGGGCTACAACAAGGCTCCTTATTGAGCCCCCTTTTGTTTCCAGTTGTGATGGATGAGCTCATTAAGAATATCCAAGGGGATATGCCTTGGTGTATGTTATTTGATGATGATATTGTTTTAGTGGATGAGACAAAATAAGGTGTCAATTTTAAGGTAAAACTTTGGAGGGATACATTGGAGTTGAAGGGTTTTAAATTGACAGGGACTAAGACAGAGTACTTAGAGTGTAATTTTTTGTGTCATAGGGTGGCTTCCGGTGTGGACATAAATATTGGTTCAGAAGTTATACCATAGAAAGAATGTTTTAAGTATTTAGGATCTATCATTTGAAATAATTGAGAGATTGTTGAAGACATAGTTCACCATATCAGATTAGGCTGGCTTAAATGGAGAAGTGCATCATGACTTTTATATGACAAGAAGATACCACTCAAACTTAAAGGTAAATTCTATTGTTTAGCAATTAAGCTAGCCATGCTCTGTAAGGCAGAGTGTTAACCCATCAAACAGTTGCATATTCATAAGTTAATAGTGATAGAGATGAGAATGCTCTGTCATATATGCAACCTTACTATAAGAGATAAGGTCAAAAATGTGATAGTAAGAGATAAATTAAAGGTGGCTAATATTAATGAAAAATTTAAAGAGGCAAGCTTTAGATGGTTCAGACATGTTAAGAGGAGGCACCATGATGCTCTAATAAAAAGATGTGAGAAGATTGTATTTAGAGAGTGTAATAGTTAAAAAGGAAGGCTTAAGAAGAACTAAGGGAAGGTGATCATGAATAATACGACTATGCTGGAACTTACCGAAAACATGACCCTTAATAGAAAAATTTGGCATACTAGAATACAAGCAAAGGATCTCATATAGAGGTCCTTGTATTTCTCGTAGGTCTTTTAAACATTTTTCTTCAAGTCTTATGTCTTGTATTTAGCATAAACATTTAATATATAATACTTTCCTCTTAGTTATTTAGCCTAAATATTTCCTTACTTAGCCTAAATATTTTTTGTAATGATTGTTTAATTTATTTATTTACTTTTCTTCTTGCTTGTTTGTGTATTTATTTACTTATTTTACATTTTATTTTTATTCTTCAAGTTTTTCTATATTTATTATATTACTTATTTTTATATTTTTATATTTATTTTTTATTTATTATTTTTGTTATCATTATTTTCTTTTTATTTTTAAATATAATTACTTTATTATTTTAATTTTAATTTGTATATGCATATGTAATTTTTTCTTTTTTTTCATGTAAGTCTATCAAAAACAATCTCTTTATCAGTTAGGGGTAAGGCTGCATATTACTGAACCTCTTTAGACTTAGTGTATCAACGAGACTTTTACTGAATTGTTGTTGTTGTTGAAACAATGCAATAATTCTTTTCAACAATATATTCAATCATAAATCATATTATATCTCTTGGAGAAGAATTGTTTGAACAAAATGTCATGGATAGACTATTTATAGTCTACTACAATGTATGAAAATATGCTATTGGAGAGTCAAAGGGTATCTAAAATTCTTCTTTTTATAAATTGGCAGGTTAACTTCAAGTACATGAACAGTGCTTCAATCAATTCGCATTAGCTTTGATTCAAAAAGCATTTCAATTGACACTTATTCAAAGAAGCTAGAAGATGGAAGAGGGAACATTTCAAATCAAGATAGTGAGAGATAAATAGTGAAAGAGAAAAAGGTTATGACAAAGGTGGTAGAGGAAGAGGCAAAAGCAATAGTCAATAGTGAAATTTTGGAGACAATACTCGTAACTCATCTTATTGCTTATAAAGATCAGTGATATGGTAAGTATAGGCATAATAAAAATAATGTACAATATTATTATTGCAAAAAACGAAGTCATATTTAGAAAGACTATTATAAGAAATGATGATCAAGCTAATTCTATTGAATAATAAGATGATGAATAGAACATATTTCTTACTTATTTTGTTGTTATACAAAGATGTTTGATATCTTAATAGTTTTTGCAATAATCATGTGACTATTTGTAAAGAATTTTTGTCAATATGGATGATTCAATGCATATATGTCTTAAATTAGGCAACATGTTCAAGTATATGTAATCAGAATTGTTGCTATAATTTCAAATTTAGGAGGAAGCTTATTCGTAATGCGATATTTGCTTTTGGGTTAACACATAAGTTTCTTTCGTTGGGAAATTGATGAAAAAGGAGAATATTTGGTTTTAATATTGATGAATGCAAAATTTATGATAAAAGAATTATTATTTGGTTTACTTAATTAAAATGACTAAAAATAAGATATTTCATATTAATTTATTAAAACTGAGTGTTAATGCATTTAGTATTTGATCTTTTGATTGTATAGTTTCATATAAGACATTTGGACATCTTAATTTTAGTGGTTTAGCTTTATTACATAAAAGGGAGATGGTTTATGATATTCCTATTATAAAAGGTGACAAGCAGCTATATAAAGCATGAGTTTATAATAAAATATCATCGAGATAGCGACAAAACCGTTGATGTTGGTTCATGTTGATGTTTACAATCCTAAACGAACTTCTTCCTTAAGTAAAAGTAAGTATTTTTCTACTTTTTATAGTTAAATTTTCAATAATGTCCTGGGTTTAATGTTTGAAACAGAAATCCAAAGTTTTGAGGATTTCAAGATGTTAAAAGTTATAACTGAGAAATAAAGTGATTATTTTATCATAACCATTCATACTGATTGTGATAACAAATTTTCATTTTTCAAGTTTAGAAAATTTATGAATTTCATGGCATTTGACATAAAAATAACTAACTATACCTTAAAACAAAATAAGATTACAAAGACAAATAACAAAGCCACTGTTAAAGCTACAAGATGTATATTGAAAGAGAAAGATTTCTAAAAACAGTTTTGGTTTAAGGTTGTAGTTATTGTATTATAGTTAAACAATCAATCTTTAACTCAGATTTGTATAATTTGTGATCAATGTATATTTCAAGGCCTTTCTTCAAAAAGGATGACTGAAAATACTAAGGAACGATATAATCTCTACTATCTTACTGGTTCTCTCCCACACCAAAAGCACTTAAAGCTTTTCTTATATCCACTTTTTCCAACTTTGATATGATGTTATGGCATAAAGGTTCAATCCATCCTACTTTTCCTTATACGAAGTATTTATATCCAAAATATTTATTAATAAGAATTTCTCATTTTGTTCATTGTGAATCATATATCCTTACACAATCATTAAGAAAAATTATCCAATTTATCATTATAAAGTTTAGGGTAAGATGAGCGAAGTTTTCATCTTTAAAACCCTTTCATCTTATTCATAGTGATATATGGGGAGCATCACATGCTAAACACATAATAGGTAAGAGAAGGCTCATCACCTTCATAGACGACCATACTACCACCTATTGAGTCTATCATTTGAAGGATAAATATGTTATTCAATAATTTTGCAATATGATAAAAACGTCTTCTACTATAGTATTCACATACTTTGTACTAATAATAAGGGAGAATATTTTAAGGATTATAAAAACTACCTCATTGAAAATGGAATCTTCCATTAAAATTTATGTAATTAAACCCCTCAAATGGAGTGGCAAAAAGAAAATGTTGCCATCGTTTGGAATTTACATGATCTTTCATATTTACAAACCTTAATCCTAATAGATACTCAGTAATGGTATATATATAACCAATTCCATTCCAATAAACTGAGTCCATTCCAATAAACTGACTTCCATTAAAAATTTAAAGCTTCAAACTCTTATTAATTGTCTTCAAAAGATTTTTCCCCTTATTTTCCTTCTCAACTCACTCCAACTAAGATTTCTAAATGCTATATTCTTGCTTATAACATAAGTCCAACTCAAAGAAGACTAGATTTAAAGGGTATCAAATATATCTTACTAGATCACTATCATAGGCTACAAATGTTACAATCCCATTCAAAAAAATTCTTTTTTGTAAGATCAATCTTTTTATTCACATGGTTCTCTTTAAGAGAGAAATTGAGTGAAGAAAGCTAATGGGATCTTTCCATGTATATTCCTAAGCTTGTTATTCCCTATTATTATTAATAAAAGGGATAAAATTGTGTGCTCAATATCTGATTTCAAATTATTTATCATATTATCACCTGCCTAATATCAACGAGGCCATTATGTCTCAACTTGATGACACTAAAACTCCCACTAAAACTCATGATGTGAGAAAAGATCAAAGGTGGACAACAGTAGTAATAGAAGAGATGAATGTTCTATATATGATAGTAGGCAAATTGTTGATATGTTTAAGGAAAAAACTAGTGTGTTGTAAGTGGATATTTACTCAAGGTTGGTTTAGAAGGTAAAATAGAAAAGGTGTAGTTAGTTTTCCAAGGTTATAAACAAACATATGACCTTAGCTACAAAGAAACTTTTGAACCAATCACAAACTCTATATGGGTTTTGTTATACTTATTACCTAACCTAGATTGGAAGTTATGCTAAATGGATGTATCGAATGCTTTCCTAAATAGGAACCTAGAAGAAGAGGTCTACATGAGAAGTCCTCATAAATTTGAAAATAACAAGAAAGCAAGATCTATATATAAATTCAAAATGTTTTTATTTGATTTAAAGCATTTTTAAGGCATAGTCTACTTTGTTCGACTTAACTTTGAAACAATTTTTAGCTACTACAAAGGATAAGAAAATTATACCTTATTCATTAATCAGGTTGACTATGGGAAGAAGTCAACTTTAATTATATATATTGATGACAAAGGTATCATAGGAGATGATAATAATGAAATTGAAAACTTAAAGAGACTGTTTCAGTTAGAATTTAAATTTAAAGATCTTGAGAAGCTCTAATATTTCCTTGGGATGAAAATTACTTGAAGTAAAGTGCATTTCCATTTCTTAAAAGAAATACACCTTATATTTTTTGGAGGAAATTGGGAAATTTGGTTGTCAACTTATTAGCAACCCTTAGAAAGAAATTAGAAACATACTATACCTATACAGACGATCCCTGACAACAAAAATTATTAATATCTTGTTAGGAAGCTAATATATTTAGCATTTACCAAACTTGACATTACTTACCGTAAGTGTAGTTAGTCAATTCATATATGCTCCCGCAAAAAGAGTTCAAAATACAGTAGTTCAAATACTTAGCTACTTGATTAGAGCTCCAAGAAAAGGCATTCTATTTCGGAAGAATGAAAGTCAAAAGATTAAAGGTTTTATCGATGTTGATTGGGAGAGTTCAATTGAAAATGATAAGTCCACTAAGCATATTGTACAATACTTTAAAAGAATGATATTCTTTGGCATAGCAAGAAACAAAATTTTGTGGCTAAAAGTAGTGCAAATAAATAATGATTACATAATGCGTACATGAACTAATTTGACTTTACATGCTCTTGTTATATTTGAATGTTTTAAAAACAAGTTCAATGAAGATGAACAGTGATTGTAAGTTGGCTATTGTAATAGTTTACAACCTATTCAACATGACCGAATAAAATATGTTCACATTCGCATAATTTTTATCAATAATGATATCAAGGGCCAGAAAATTTGTTTGTCTAATGTACCAATCAATTCATAAGAAGATGATTTCCTCATAAATGCACATGTTAAAACAAGTTTTAAGCTAAATATATGCAAGTTAGGAATTATTAATATATATTCATTAGCTTGAGTTGGAGTATTGGAAGATTAGTATAGATTACCATATTTTATAAATTCTAAGTCAAACCTTCTTTTCTGATACTTGATTCATAGCCATTTAGTTTATAAATTTATATTTATTTTTTATTATATATATTTATGTATCGATCAATATGATAGATAAGAAAATTCCTAAAACCTTTGATCACTATTATATATTTATTTTATATGAAGGGATGTATAGTATCATGGTATCTTTAAGTGACCACTACTTTATATAATAAAGGAAATTATAAGCTCTTACCAATTAATAATGAAATTCTTGGTCATCCAAGAAACAAGTAGTAGCCCTTTCAATTGCATAAGCTAAATATATAACATTATTTAATTGCGCTACACAAGCAGTATAGTTGTGAAAAATTCTTGAAGAATTGCAGCATCGACAACTTGGTTCTACAAAAATCTTCTGCAACAATATATCAACAATTTCCTTGACAAAAAACCTAATCTTTCATGGTTGCAGCAAACACAGCAACATCAAACATCACTATATTCAAGATTTTGTAAAAGACAAAGAGATCGTAGATAAGTACTTTTAGTCTGAAGATCAATTTGGCAACATTTTTACAAAGCCATTGAAGGCTGAATTGTTCTCGAAGCAGAAAAATGTTTGGAATGTCCAAACCAAATTTAAGAGAGGATGGTAGAAAGTAAACTTAGTTTTGTATTTGACTTGTTAAAATAAACAAGCCAACTTGGCTTTGACTACCTTTAGACAACTTCATTGAAGTTGTCCATATAGAACTCCCTATATATATGGCCATTTGGTCATTACATTGCGTTGTAAAAAATTAAGAAGTAAAGTGAGAGAAAGAAAGGTTTTGTAGTGTGTGAGGTTGTTATGAACTTCCCAACTCCAACGAGTTGTGTAGAGAGAAGTGACCAATAAAGTGTGCATATTTTGACAAACAAGTTTATTTCTAGGCTATCTAATTGCCAACAGTAATGCCATATTTGCTTTTGGGTTAACACATAAGTTTCTTTGATTGGGAAATTGATGAAAATAGGATAATATTTGATGTTTAATATTGATGAAAGCAAAACTTATGATAAAAGAAGTATAATTTGGTACTTATGATAAAAGAAGTATAATTTGGTTTACTCAATTAAGATGACTAAAAATAAGATATTTCATATTAATTTATTAAAATTAACATATTAATTTATTAAACGTGAGTGTTAATGCATTTAATATTTGATCTTATGATTATACGGTTTCACATAAACGGTTTGGTCATCAAAATTTTAGTAGTTTAGATTATTACATAAAAGTGAGATGGTTTATGTTTTTCCTATTATAAAAGGTGACAAGCAACTATCTAAAGCATGGGTTTATAGTAAAACATCATCAAGATAGTTTCTGTAGTAGAGCATATATAAAGAACCAAAAAAACCTTGATGTTGGTTCATGTTGATGTTTACAATCGTAGACAGATTTCTTCCTTAAGCAAGAGTAAGTATTTTTCTACTTTTATAGTTAACTTTTCAAGAATGTTATGGGTTTATTTTTTGAAACGGAAGACCATCTTTTCAGAATTTCAAGATGTTAAAGATAGTGATTATTTTATCATAACCCTTCGTACTGATTGCGATAACGAATTTTCATTTTTTAATTTAGAAAGTTTATGACTTTCATAGCATTTAACATAAAAAATAAAAAGTTGTACCTCAAAACAAAATAAGATTACAAAGACAAATAACAAAGCAACTGCTAAAGCTGTAAGAAGTATATTAACAGAGAAAGATTTTATAGAAAAAAGTTTTAGGTTAAGACTGTAGTGATTGTATTATAATTAAACAATCAATCTCTAACTCATATTTGTATAATTTATGGTCAATGTATATTTCAAGGCCCTTCTTTATAGAGGATGATTGGAATATTAAAGAACGATATAGTCTCTATATCTTACTAGTTCTTCTTCCACTCCAAAAGCACTTAAAGTCCTTTCTTAATCCACTTTGTCCAACTTTGATGTGATGTTATGACATAAAGGTTCAATTCATCTCAGTTTTCCTTTTATATCCAAAATATTTATTAATAATAATGTCTCTTCTTTTCATTATGAATTATATATTCTTGCAAAATAATTAAGGAAAATTTATCCAATTTGTCCTTATAAAGTTTTTAGGGTAAGATGAGTGAAGTTTTCATTTTTAAAACCCTTTCATCTTGTTTGGGGAGCATCACATGTTATAGACATAATAGTTAAGAGATGTTCAACACCTTCATATACGACCATAATAGCGTCTGTTGAGTCTAGCTTTTGAAGGATAAATATATTATTCAATAATTTTACAATATGATAAAAATGTCTTCTACTATAGTATTCGTGTATTTTGTATTAATAATAGGGGAGAATATTTTAAGGATTACAAGAATTACCTTATTGAAAATGGGATCTTCCACTAGAATTTATGTAATTAAACCCTTCAAATGGAGTGGAAAAAAGAAAAAATTGCCATCATTTCGAAGGTAGATGATCTTTCATATTTACTAACCATATTCATAGTAGATACTGGGTAAGGGTGTATAGTTCCATTCCAATAAACTGGCTTCCATCGAAGCTTTAAATCCTCAAACTCTTATTAGTTGTCTTCAAAAGATTTTTCCCATTATTTTCCTTCTCAACTCATTCTAACCAAGATTTTTAGGTGCTATATATTTTTTTACAACATAAGTCCAACTCGAAGAAAACTAGAATTAATAGTAGATTAAATACTTAGCTATTTAATTGGAGCTCTAAAAAAGGACATTTCATTTTAGAAGAATGAAAGTCAAGAGATTGAAGGTTATATAGATGTTGATTGGACTAGTTCAACTAAGCGTATTGTACAAAACTTTAAGAGAATGTTATTACTTGGCATAGCAAGAAACAAACTTTTATGAGTAGGGTATATAATAATTTCATGATGCATATATGAACTAATTTGGATTTACAATTTGAATGTTTCAAAAACAAGTCCAATGAAGATGAATAGTGATACTAAGTTGGCTATTGCAATAATTTACAACCTATTTAACATGCCCGAATGAAATATGTTCACATTGACATAATTTTTATCAATAATGATATCAAAGGCAAAAAATTTGTTTGTCTAATGTACCAATCAATTCCTAAGAAGATGATTTCCTCACAAAAGCACCTGTCAAAACAAGTTTTGAGCTAAATATAAGCAAGTTAGGAATTATTAATATATATTCACTAGCTTGAGGTGGAGTAGTATTGGAAGATTAGTATAGATGACCATATTTTATAGATTCTAAGTCAAACATTCTTTTCTAATAATTGATTCATAGCCATTTAGTTTATATATTTATATTTTTTATTATATATATTTATGTATCGATCAATATGATAAATAATAAAAATCCTAAGACCTTTGATCAATATTATATATTTATTTTATATGATGGCATGTATCATATCATGGTATCTTCAAGTGACCACTACTCTATACAATAAAGGCAATTATAAGATCTTACCAAATAGCAATGAAATTCTCAATAGAACAGGGTGTAGGAAAGGTACAAGGAGACTAGAACATGTACGGTAGTGTTTTATGTTGTCTCTAAAAGGAAATTAAAAGGAGGAGCAGTTGGCCATTTGAGACTTAGATGAACAGGACCTTAAGTGATTATTGACAACTAAACTTGTAAAACAAGGTTCACATCTAAGTTAGTGAAATAGGAGATGCACACATCCTATAGTTTAGGGACATGATAATCTAAAAGGGAAAAAATGAAGTAGCATTTGTCTAAACATAATGATATCTTTGCTTGGTCACCTTTAGACTTATAGGGGATAAGTTCATACATAATCACCCACAGGCTCAAAGTGGGTCCTTCCTTCAGGCCTTTAAAATAGAAAAGAGAGTATTTAATAAAAAAGAAAAGTTGCTTGCAATACAAAAAAAAGTTCAAAAACTATTTAGTATTGGATTCAATATGAAAGTTTCATTTTACATTTGAATTTATCATTTACATGCTTACTTTTCGAGTAAGTAACCTTTCTCATAAGGAAGAGGATATTAATTTTCTATAGGGAGGGATGAAGAAATATGTCCTCATCTTTTAAAGATTGTTAGCCTTATTTTTTCCTATATAGCTCTTGGCTTCAAAATTTGTTATTTTCCTAAAACGGGAGACTTTATCTCCAGATTGTTATTCCTTTACCCTTCCCATCAATTCACCTTTATTCGAAACCCTATAAGTGTTATAGGCTTTGCAGTTATGCCTAGAAATATTAACACTGAAACTTGACATATCAATTTAGAAAAGATAAAATAAAAGGATTTAATTACACAGGACCCCCTATGATTTGGACTTTTATTACTTTAGTCTTTAAATTTTGAAACCATCATATATCCCCTAAGGTTTGGTTTTTGTTTCATTCATAACCTATTGTTATTCTGCATTAAGTTTCTAACAAAAAACAAGCAAAAAAACATCATGTGACTTGATTAGGTATTACATAACAAAATTTGTCATGTTTGTGCCATATAAAACATAACATCATATAGTTTGAGTGATGTAAAACCCATAAGTTTCTCCCACACTTAGATGACATTGTAACTTTAGGAGACAATAGCAATCAAAGTCATGATTATGTCATATAATACTTAATCAAGACATATGATGTGATTTGTCCGTTCTTTGTTATATTTTCTAATGGAGAATAATGTAAGAAAGAATAGGTAAAATAAAACCCAAACTTTATAAAAGTATAAAATAATTTTTTAAAATTAAGGATTAAAGTAGAAAAAGTATGAGAGTCTAACATAATTTTTTGGAAGTTGTTGTAAGATAACTTTCTCAAATGGCCTAAAAATTAAGGATTGAGGCTAATAACTTCTCTTTTAGATACAACTACTTAAATGTGATATTATTAAGGAAAATTATTAATATAGAAAATTCTTATCCATTACAAATTGATACTTGATGGTATAAAATTAAAGGCATACATAAAATTGGTCATCTCTTTGCCCTAGTATACACGATGAAGAAAAACTTATGTATCTATAAGAAAAGAGCTTGTAAACTAAAGGAAGGGAGAAGGGAGAGAAACCAATTTTTCTACATAGAGAAGGTAATTGTTATCAAGGTCAAACATCATGTCTTCTTCATCAAATCTAGGTATGTGGAAATTATTGGTTTCAAGATCCTTGACAATGCAGAGAAATTCAAAATTTTCTTAAATATGGTACCAAAACATGATTTAGAAACCTATAATTTTCCATCTAAAATAGTGAATAATTGTTGTTGAAGAACCTATTTATGATGAATAATGTCTTCCACCTATAAAATTTGCATATATATCATCTTTGAAAATTACGAGGCTGGAATCTAAAATAAATGTCCATAAATGCAATAAGAGAGGGAAATAAATTCTACACTTGTAATAATATGAAGAAGTATGACGATATTGTTATGAATTTTATGTTATGTGTTTCTCTCACATTGTGTGATTTCCAAGATGTACACCTATTAATTATTTTAGGTGTAGAAAGTTTCTCTTTATGATAATACTTGAGAAATTATTATATTTATTATGTGTTGTTCTTTTTTCTAATATACGTTTGAATGAAAAAAATATGATTTATACATACATGATCTTATATTAGAATATATAGTTTGTGATCACCAAAGTGACCAAGCTAGAGTGATAAAAAAATATCATGCATAAAATAGTCATTTATTCGTGACACTCTAAAATGCTAATTAGGAAAATTGATGAATAAATGACATTCATTGATTACTAGAACTTTAGGATTTGCCCAAAGGAAAATCATTTATTCTATGATCAATGAGCATAATTGAAGAATTTTAAATTTGTTAAGTCAAATATATTTTGTTTATCCAAAGATGACATATGTGTTTTGTTAAGAATTTTAATTTCTTGATAATGATGAAAAGTGGCATTTATTTATGATTGTGTGTTGTATTATATACTCAAAGGTGTTCTTCAATATACTCTGATGCTTGATCTGAATCTATAATAGAATTATTTATGAGCATTTATGTTTTATTTGCAGCAATTTTGTTTTATTCACAAGCCTCTTCTATTACCGTATTTAATGGTTTGAACTTCTCTGAATGGAATGAACAAGTCGATTTCCACTTAGGTGTGTTGGATCTTGACTTGACACTTTTGGAAGAAAAACCTGCTGCTATTACTAATTTAAGCAGTGAGGAAGAGAAGTCCAAATATAAAGCTTGGATTCGGTCTAACAGATTCAGTCTTATGGTTATGCGAATGACTATAGTTAATAACATCAAGACTACTATTCTACAAACAAAAATGCAAAGGAATACCTAAAGTTTATGGAAGAACGCTTTCGTTATGCAAATAAGTCACTTGTTGGTACACTAATTGCACAACTCACGACCATAAAGTTTGATGATTCATAGAGTATGCAAGAATATACATTGAGATAACAAATATTGCAATAAGATTGAAGATATTAGGTATGGCTTAGATGATTCCTTTCTAGTTCAATTTATTCTAAACCACTGCCTCATAAATATGGTGCCTTTCAAATTAACTATAAAACTATTAAGAAAAAGTGGGATGTTAATAAATTGACTAGTAAGCTTATTCAAGAGGAAAACAAACTAAGGAACATGGGAAGTCATTCAGTCAACCTCACATTTCAAGGAGCTAGTAAAGCACCAAAAGTAAAAGTCAAAAGTTTTAAGAACCTCAGGCTGAAAAGAAACCTCAGGCTGAAAAAATGGAATATAATGATTATAGGTGTCAGTTCTATAAGAAAGAATGACACTATCAGAAACATCCCAATGTAAGGCATGGTTAAAAAAGAAAGGTATATCTAATACTTTTGTATGTTCCAAATCTAATTTAATTGATGTTCCTCATAATACTTGGTGGCTTAATTCTGGAGCTACTACTCATGTATCCTATATGATGCAGGGATTCCTTACGATCTAAACCATAAGCTAAACTAACAATTTCTTGTATACGGGAAATCGTAACAAGGCTCAAATTGAAGGCATAGGGACTCATTATTTGGTCTTAAATAATGGTTATTATTTAGACCTATTACAGACTCTTTATGTATCTTCAATTTCTAGGAACCTTATTTCTGTTTCAAAGTTGGATGATTGTAGAATTAATTTTAATATTGGACGTGGTTGTTTCAATTTATATAAGAATTCTATACTAATTGGTTCTGGTAGTCTTATTGATGGTTTATATAAATTGAAACTTAATCATCAATTTTATGAATCCTTACTTACTGTGCATCAAAATATTGGAATTAAGCATATTATGTTTAATGAAAGTTCAGGTTTTTTGTGGCATAAACATATAGGTCATGTATTTAAAGAAAGATTAGTAAACAACGAGATTCTACATAATTTAGATTTTACAGATCTTGGTTTATGTGTGGATTGCTTTAAAGGAAAGCAAACCAAACATAACAAGAACGGAGCCATGGGAAGCACTTAACTTCTTGAAATTATACATACTAATGTATGTGGACATTTTGATACTTCATCTTTTGGTGGAGAAAAGTATTCTATCACCTTTATTGATGATTTTTCATATTATAGATATGTGTATTTTCTTAACGATAATCTCAAGCTGTGAATGCTTTAGAATTATACATTAATGAGTTGAAAAGCAATTAAACAAGAAAGTGAAAATTGTAAGGTCTAATAGAGGTAGTGAATATTATGGAAAATATGATGAAATAGGACAATGTCTAGGTCCATTTGTTAAACTTCTTAAAAGACATGGCATGTAACATACCACTCCCATAGAGCATATACCCGATATACCGAAGGATATTTGGGGACATACTCTACGAAAATGGCATGTTAAAACTATTACATCAATTTATTTTTACTTTTTAATGCATCACACATAATATAAAACATTCTAATAATTATATTGTTCCATTTTTAAGCACAAATATATACAGTCTCAAATGTCATTACATTTCCAAAATTCCATGTACAATATACAACAATTGAGAGATACAATTCTTAATACAACATAACTAAGATATTTATAGCTCATCTCGATACTGGCCCATATTTGAATGTAAAAGTTACTTCAACTAGACTAGCTAGATTTCTGCTGAACCTGAAAAATAATGGTGCAATTTTAATGAGTTTACGAACTCAGTGAGTGAATCATCATTGATGTGCTCACTCAAAATAGACATAAATATCGCAAGTATATAACATAGTTCAATCAGTATCTCACATTATTCAAAATCAAATCCCATATATCATA
>JANQBM010000001.1:17998581-18010549 GCA_025594535.1 Erythroxylum domingense | reverse complement strand
ACAAGTTCTTCCAATTTCAATTAACACCATATGCTTTCTAATTTAATCTCAATTTCTCCATTTAATCCATCAATCTTCAAAAAAATAATTCTACCCCCAAAAACATTATAATTTACACCTAATCGCAACAAAATAGTAAAATTAATCCCCAACATATAGCAAGAAGAAAATCGGGGTCCAACATGTAGACCACTAAAGTTGACAAAACTCAAGGTTTTGGGACATGGTGTGAGAAAGTCGGTGGTGAGGGATTGAAGCAGAAAACATAAGATGAAAAACATGAAGAAAGATGATCTTTCTAGTGAAAAATTCGCTGGGTACAAATGTGTGGTGGAGAGGTGGGACACTTGTCAAATGGAGAGCTATGCCATATGTCTTCATTATATTAATCAATGTGTCACCATTCTATTGGTACATATGTTATCCTTCTATTAGTCCATATGTTACTATTCTATTAGACCATGTGTCACTTACTTTAGGTTCCATATGTAACTCATTTAAGCCTCCATATGTTACTACTTATAAGGCTACATATGTCACCAATTGTAAGGCTACACATGTCTCTATTCTATTACTCAACAATTCACAAGTCTAAAGTGCCATTTGTCACAAATTTAAATGGCCATTTTTGACTCATGTAATCATTCCATTTGTCATCCAATTAGCGAAGTCACGTGTCACTGATTCCCAATGCCACATGCCACTATTTCATAGGCTTAATCTACCTAAATGTCCATGTATCATTTTATCTTACTATTTAACATTTTTTCTAAATTTAGGTGCTCACACCACTTTATCAATTACTCAATACTATTAATAAATTCCCAATCACTAATTATAATCATCAAACAAGATTGATGACATAACCGACACACAATTGTATCATCATCACTTAAAATCTTTCATATCCCAGGATGTGTCAATTAAGTGCATATACTATCATTACAATGTTTCTAATTCATGATTCATGTGTGTATGCAAATATAATGCATGCTTATGAAATGCTCTTCATATATTCTCACATGATATGGCTCCATCTAACAATTATTCCTTAAGTGTGGGAGCGGGCTATTACATGGCATATTTGCACAATATACTATATCATACACACCTTAACAAAATGATATGGCAGAAAGGCGTAATAGAACATTGATGGATATGGTTAGGAGCACGATAAGTAATTCCATCATTACCCAAATCCTTGTGGATATATGCGCTAAAAACAATCGTGTACCTACCGAATAAGGTTCCTAGTAAGACAGTTCCAAAAACTCCTTTTGAGTTATGAACAAATAGGAAACCTAGTATAAGGCACCTATATGTTTGGGGTTGCTCAGTAGAAGCAAATTTTATAATCCACATGAAAGAAAGTTAGATTCTAAACTGTTAATGGTTAGTTTATTGGTTATTTAGAGAAATCTAAAGGATATATATTTTATTATCCAAACCATAGTCCAAGAATAGTGGGAATTGACAATGTAAAATTTATTAAAAATGGTGAAGTTAGTGGTAGTGAGGAACAATGAACTGTAAACATAAAGATAAATGTTTATTTATCTATAAATGTTCTTTCATCCATTGTTGTTCCAAGTGTTGTTCCAATTGTTGAAGAACGTATTGACAATAATGAACAAAATTTAAATAATGAAATATCCCTCTCACACAGATTTGAAGCAAATGAGTCATAAGAAATACATTTGAGAAGATCTCAAAGAATAAGGAAATTAGCTATTTCAAGTGACTATGAAATTTATTTGCAAGAATCAAATCTTTATATTGAAATTAATAAAGATCCGATTTCATTTTCACAAGCCACAGAATGGGTTGAGTTAGAAAATTAGGTTGATGTCATGAAGGAAGGGTTAAAATCCATGAACGATAACAAAGACTAGGATATCATTAAATTGCCAGAAGGTTCCAAATGAGCTACGTGTAAATGGGTCTTTAAGACCAAACTTGACTCGAATGGCAATATCAAATGATATAAGGCTAGACTTGTTACTAAAGGATTTACTCAAAACAATGGCATTGATTATAAAGAAACATTTTCACCTATCTTAAAGAAAGACTCATTGCGTATTATTATAGCACTAGTAGCTCATTTTGATATAGAGTTACACCAAAAAAATTTGAAAACAACCTTTCTAAATGGAAATCTTGAAGAGGAAGTTTATATAGACCAACTTGAAGTTTTTTCAATTGAAGGAAAAGGTCATATGGTGTGTAAACTTAAGATATCAATTTATGCACTCAAACAAGCTTTTAGGCAATGGTATATTAAGTTTAATGATACCATAATCTCTTTTGGTTTCGAAAAATATCATGTTGATCGTTGTATATATCAAAAGATCTGTGGGAGAAAATTTTTATTTTTAGTCCTATATGTTGATGATATCTTGCTTACTACTAATGATTTGAGTATGTTGCGTGAAACAAAAGATTATCTCTTAAAGAATTTTGAAATGAAAGATATAGGAAAGGCATTGTATGCGATAGAAATTGAAATATTCTGTGATAGATAATAATGATTATTGGGATTGTCTCAAAAAGTCTATATTGAAAGAAATCTAGAGAGAGTTAATATGCAAAAATGTTCTTTTAGAACTATTTTGGTTCAAAAAGGAGATATTTAGTCTTATGCAATATCCAAAGAATGATATAAAACAAAAGCAAATGGAATCAATTCCCTATGCTTCTGTTATGGGAAGTCTAATGTATACACAAACCTGTAGAAGACCGGATATTAGTTTTACAGTTGGAATACTAGCCAAGTATCAAAGTAATCCCAGAATTGATCATTGGAAAGATGCAAATAAAGTTTTAAGATATCTTCAAGGAACAAAAAATTACATGCTCATATATAGAAGATCTAATCACTTAAAAGTGACTGGATACTCAGATTTAAGTTTTTCTGTGTGCATTGATAGCATAAAGTCAACTTATGGTTATTTATTCCTTCTTATTAAAGGAGATTTATTATGGAAAAATGCTAAACAATATGTCATTGCCTTACCCACTATGGAAGGAGAATTTGTGCTAGGTTTTGAAGCCACAACACATGCATTAAGGCTGCAAAACTTTATTTCATGACTTAAGGTTATCGACACCATTATTAAGCCACTGAAAATTTATTGTGATAATTCTAGTGCAGTGTTTTTCTCCAAAAATGACAAATACTCAAGAGGTGCCAAACATATGAAACTAAAGTATTTTGTTGTTAAGGAGGAGATTCAGAAGCAAAGAGTCTCTATTGAGTATATTAAAACAAATCTTATGATAGCGAATCCGTTAACTAAAGGTTTACAACCAAAGACATTTAAAGAACATGGGTCTTGTTATCCTTTTGAATGATGCATATAATGAAGTTGACACTTTGAGCTCAGTGATGTGTTTATGATATACACCATTAATTGTTTCTAGTTATAATGTGTGCATAATTGTATTCTGAAATGTCATAACTTGAATTTACTAGAAACATTAATATGGACCATGCTAAAATTTATATGTCATTTATAAACACTGGTGTTTGTGGTATATGGAAGGGAGTATGTTATGTAACAAATATACAGCCGTCATAACCCACATTTATTGTTTTATCATAATTATATAATTATGATATTTTGGTGCTTAATTGTAAATGCATCATACTTATGCATTAGTTTCATCCAATTTTAGACTAAGTGGGAGAATGTTGGAAGTTGCCGTAAGACAACTTTCTCAAGTGGCCTAAAAATTAGGAATTGAGGCAATTAAGTTCTTATTTAGATACAACAACTCAAATATGATATTATTAGGAAAAATTATTAATATAGAAAATTCTCGTCCGTTAATTAATTACATATTGATACTTGATGGACGTATCGTATTAAAAGAAAGGCACAAATAAAATTGATCCTCTCTGCCCTAATGTATACGGTTAAGAAAAATTTACGCATCTATCATAAAAGAATGTGTAAACTAAAGAAAAGGAGAAGGGGGGATAACCAATTTTTCTACGCCTAGAACGTAGTTGTTATGAAGATCAAACATCATGTCTTCTTAGTCAAATCCACGTACATGAAAAATATTGGTTTCAAGATCCTTTGTAATGTAGATAAATTCAATTTTTTCTTACACAACTAACCCAAATAAAAGGTAAAAGATGGATATACCAAAAAATGAAAGATTTTGCTTCAAGGTGGCAGGACTTGGAAACGAGGAGAAATATTTAAATTGGAAGACTCTTCCATATCCCAAACATCTCTCGCTAATTTTTGTTACCCAAAATCCTTACATTTTGTTCGAACTCCTATGGTGTAAGTAACACTGGATTATTAGAAATTGGGGGACACCAATATATCATACAATATATTTATTATTTTGATTTCGTTTTTTAATATGAATAAAGAGGAACAAATATTTGTGATGCATAGAGTGGGTTAAAAAGTCTCATGTTCGAATCCTTTATTTATATTTTCTTAATCGAATCTGTCGTATAAAATTTACCTAATGTAAAAATCCCAATTAATATAATTTATAAGATATCTCGTCAATATAAAAATTTACTTATACGCAACTAAAGGATGTGGACTTCCTCTGTAAAAAGAAGAAAATTGTAATGCCAAATTATCCACTTAAAAGATTTTACCAAACATGGTAACCATTCGGAGGCCGACTAATCAAGACTACTTCAATTCTGCTTCTTATTTCTATACACTTCGTCTATGCAGCTCTGCGCTTAGGTTTGAGTTATGATTTTCTTTTGGAGGCCGACTACTCAAGACTACTTCAATTCTGCTTCTTATTTCTATACACTTCGTCTATGCAGCTCTGCGCTTAGGTTTGAGTTATGATTTTCTTTCTAGCACTGTCTCTGCAACAGAAAGACGTTTCACTTGTTGCATCTGCAGCAATTGGAGTCCAGGAATGTCAATGGAGTTGATTTGAATTGGGTTTTCGCTTCTCTTTGTCTGAAGTCAAAACAGTAGAGAGTTTGCATCTTTTGTGGTGTAATGGATTGGGGGTTTGTTCACCGAGCCTGGGACAAGTGGGCTTCCATCAATATTGGTGCTTCAGGTCAGAGCTCTCTCTTTCTTCGTCTTTATATCTTTCTCTCAATCAGACAAGTTATGTTATTTCTTTTTAATTTCAGGTAAGCCTCTAAAGGCTGCTTTGCTTATCAATTACGAGCCAACTGCGCCCTCTCGTTTGCTCTCGACTATGTAAGAGAAACATCCCTGCTTTTCTTTTAGAAGTAATTTGACTCTTAGAATTGGAATATTGTAGTTGTATTTAGGATTACGTTTTCTGTTGATATTTTGATATTTTGATATGTTTATAATTTTGGGCTCAAATTTGTATCCTGATGCTTTTAGTGCAGAACAAGAGGGTATCAAAGCAAGTCCTACGGAACTGAGGCAATTCATTGATTTTGTCAAACGCAATAAACTGCAAGCTGAGAGCTTTATCATTGGTGCGAATGAATGTGAGTTCTGTTTTTTCCTATATCAATGCGCCTAACACATGCTTTATGACCTAGATAGGAAAAGATATTTCCTCATATTCACTTCTTTGCGTTCAATCTTGCATCTAATAGTGGAAGGAGGAAGAAAGGAGTTGTGGGTTTTCTTGTAAGTACCTTTTGACGAGTTCGCCCAAAGAAGCTGCATCCTATTGTGTTATGCCAGTATATTTTGCCATCTTCACCTTTTAATTTTAATGCCGACGTCTCTTGGATCGATGAAATAAACCTATCTGGTCGAGCGGATCTCAAATGATATAGTCCTTTCCTGGTCCATTTTGCCCCAAAACCATTAAGGTCAATACATCATTGTTTGAAATGATGGTGTCATTTGTTCAGAGCTGGGTTATAATTGAAAGATAAAGGTGGCTCCTTAATTGACAGAAAAAGGTTTCCTATATCTTAGCATGGATTATATGGCTTAGCAGACTGTAAAAACTGAGAAGTATACGTTCAGTATGGATAGAAAGACTTATTTATCTAGTTAACTTTTCTTTCTACTCTATCTCAGATTAACGAAGTTGAAAATTTATGGTAAAAGAAAACATATTACTTTAAATTCTATGCGTACTATCCAATTCTGATCATTTTAACTTCCCTATATGCTAGAACTTGTTTAGACCAACAGGATTTTGCTTTGCAAATTCTCAACAATAACCTTTTCAACCTCTAACCCAAATACATTCTGGAAATTTATGTCCTACCTTACTCATTTTACATCCTAGATTGTAAACTTTTTGGACAGATCTGGTGACATCAATTTATGATAACTGGTTCTGTGCGAGGTGCATGAATACATCAAAACCTGCTGGTGAAGGTGTTATAGTCATGCAGACATCTGCTTTTCTCTTGGTTGCATTGTAAGCCCATCAAGTTATTTAGTTCAGACTTAAATTTTGAGGTCAGCTTGAGGTGTCGTTCTGAAAAGAGTGCCCATGGGAAATTTATGATCTTATTTTTCATTTGGACAGGTATGATGGTTCAATTGGGGCAGCATCTCGTGCCATGGTGGCTGTTGATCATTTTGTGTGGCAGCTT
Organism: Erythroxylum domingense; assembly: GCA_025594535.1. Taxonomy (NCBI): domain Eukaryota; kingdom Viridiplantae; phylum Streptophyta; class Magnoliopsida; order Malpighiales; family Erythroxylaceae; genus Erythroxylum; species Erythroxylum domingense. The sequence continues at coordinate 18,004,011 of JANQBM010000001.1, read as the reverse complement.
GGGCGTAGAAGTCTTTGACTATTCCTTTACAATGGTATGATCATGAGAGTTCTCCTTTCTGATATATGAATTCCTTGTTTTGTCTGCTATCGTGGAAGAGAAGATGCCTTTGGTTTCTTAACCGTTTTGTGCTATGTAGTCAAGCATGAACTTTGGGATGCCTTTGAATATAAATCTACCTGGCGACACAAATGTGTAGCAGAAATTTTTGTAACCGTGTTTATTGAATTTATGGTCATGATGGTAGTATTCTTTTAGCGCCTCCTTGACCTTCACGGAATCGTGGGCTAGGTGCAAAATCAAGGCTATAGCAAATGTCAACCTTTCAGGAGACTTTCTTTTTGGTTTCCCCTTTCAGTGCCAGCATGCACTACCCAGTGACAAATGATAATAAAGCCACTTGATTGGTTAATTACTTTGGTGGGGACTGCCAGATACTTAATTGTCTTGCAATGACTCTCTTAGCTGTCTGAAATTGTGGTCCTTGGGTTTCCAGAGTTAGCTGGTGCATGAAGAACTGTGTAGATGTATTGTTTTAGGTAATGGATAGGAATGCGGTTGTAAGTGCATAATATGAAGAATTGGGATTTATGAGGGTCCAGAGACGAAAAACTTCATAGAAGACCAATATGGAGCATTGAAATTTACTGTGTATTACGCTGTTTCTTTATTACAAGTTACTGGCCTTCTCTTTTTTTTCCCCTTCTTGAATATCTTGGCCATACCAGATCAGTGCTTGACATTAAGTAAAATGTTGGGATTTCAAAATAGGTGCAATTCAAGAGTCCAACAACCTTCCCTTTTCCATTTTTCTTTTATTACTTTGAGGGTCTTTATTTTGGAATTTCTTAACATTCCTTCGTTAAATGGAGTTGGTTACGTCTAGGCCCTTGTTTTAACCCAAGTTGGAAGCATCTGGAACATGTCTCCTGTTAAAAGTTTTATCCTTAGGGGGCGTTATAAAACCAGTTAAGTGGCAACTCTTTTCCTGCCCTAGTCCTACGAAATCAAACTTCACTCTTTCTGTGTTCGTCTGCTTGATGATCATTTACAAAACATGGAAACTTCGAATAGTTCAACTTCTGACCTCGTGATTTTTCCTCTTTTTAATCCCATGCATAAAATCACCTTGCTTACATGCACCTTATGTGCAAGAGAAAGACACGATCGTATTGGCGTCTTCTTCAGATCTTGGATTAGATTAAAGGCTGGTGTTTTGAAAAGTGAACTAAAATTAAAAATTGATTTATTTCACAATACAGGAGAGGATACATACAGAAAGACCGGATTCAGAACATTTTTTCTGTGCTGTGGTGGTCTTTTATTTATTTCTGAAGTCTTGGATACATTGTTGTAAATAATTGAATACTAATTTAACTTCGGGTATAATGACCAGAAAAGGTTATAGATTTTGTCTTTAACAATTTTGGAGCTTTCCGTTGCTCTTATGAGTCAGAATCAACGCTAACACAAGTAGGATTGCAGGGGTATTCGCAGTCAATCTTCGGGATTGCGCTTCTATCATAAAACCAATCGCCAACTGCCTTTCCCATTTTCTGCAGAGAAGGTTTTCAAAAAGGAAGAACATTAGTACGTTCCAAGAAGACGAGAGCTAGTACACGTCTTTGAAGTCATTAAGGAGAAACATGGTTAAAAATGAAATGATGCTTCTGCCTATACCGTGTTGCTCACAACTGGAGATTTATCACTAAACCATGTAACTTGCGATCCGGATTGGCAATGAGCATAACAAGAGTTTATAAACAATCCTTTTGACGAGGAGCTGCCAAGCCCTGTGTTTACAGCCCTTAGGAACTGCTGCCTGTAACCTGAAACAAACCGTTAAAATTAGATATCTCCTTCCTTACAGAAATATATGGCTTATGGTGCTTAAATTTCTTTTTTATATGTTTGACAGAAACCGGCGTTTTCATAGTCTTGGTGATCACCTTGCACAGTTTGGAGTTGAGCTGCCGAGCATTTCTTTAAATCAAGCTTGCAGCTCTTCCAGCTTCCTTTTGAATCAACAGCGCTCGGTGCAAGAATATTTTTTAGCTGAGCAGTTCCAGAAAAAGTTCCAAGGGTTTAGGGACAATCCAATAAGTATTTATTTAATAAGAAGTAGAGGAACTGGCCAGAGTTATTTCATTCAACTGAAAAGCAAAAACTTTTTATCTGCCAACCTGCCAGGAATCATAAGCAGAATTTATGAGAAATAATGGTGTTTTCATAGTCTGAGCCACATATTGCGGGAAGAAACACTGAAACAACTCATGAAAACAATCAAGTGTTAAGGAGATTGATGAAGACTTGGTGATCAAGCTGAAAGGACTTGCAAAAGAAACCATTAACAGAATAGCGAAACTCACCAACTCTGGTCTCATTCTAGACGTGCATGATGCAGGCAAATTCTTTGCTGATCCCTGCATAAAATAGCAGGACGAGAATCGTTACTAAATCAGAAAAATCTTCCGATATGCGAGTAGTCAGTATACTTTGTGGTGGACTAGATTATTTTATGTGACCAATGAGATTATCAGTAGAAGGATTATCAAAAGGAAGAGACGGTACATGTGTTTGCACTACTTTCCCGAAGAAGCTTTCGACATATGACCCTCCAGAAATATCAGTTCTGTAGAAGAACATAAAGAAACCTCCTTAACTATAATGACAAGATTTACAAGGATCTTACATGAAATTGAAAGCTTACCCGTGAATAAAATAACCAGCGTCAGAGACGCATTTTACTCTAGCGGCAGCAGGTAAGAGTGATGCAAATTTATCACAATGCAGTATAGCAGCCAACGCACCAGCGGAGCATCCAGAAAGAATAGCCTGTCATTACAACTTCTATTAGTCTATGAAACAAAGAACTTAAGAACAAGAAAAGAAAAAAGGAGGTTCCAGCTTTCAGGTCACTTGAAGCATACATTTTGAGCTCTGTTCATTCCTTTTGCCAACAAATCATCAATAACAGCCTGCCAAATCCTTTCTCCTCTGAAGTAAAGGTTAGTTTTCTGCTCAACAAAAAGAAAATGATACATAATGTTCACTGGTTCAAGTTTTTCCTACCGAAAAAGACAAGTAGTCTCAGTTAACTTTACCGGATCAACAGTAGCAACATCACCAGTAAAAGATGAACCATCACAGTATCTGATCTTGATTCTGTTCCAGTTGTAAAAGTCTAACAAATTTAAAACGCAAGTCAATTAGAGATGCTGTACTATGATTACAGCAAATCAAAGCCAACGAGAAAAACAAACAGATTAGAAACCGAGATCCAAAACACCGAAAATGCTGATACCGGGATTAGAACTTTGCTTGCTTCCTAGTATGCCAGAGAATCCCATTGTTTTCTCCATTTTATCTGAAGAACCCTTGTAGGTATTCTGACGGGAAAGACAAGTTTCAATGTCTTCACACCATCCTCCTCCCTGCACCGGTCCATACATGACAAAGAATTAATTTTGAAAAAATCGTTGAACTTAACAAACCAAAATTAGAACATAGAGCACAACTCATTATGTATGAGGTTAATTGATGAGTTTCCCCTCTTACTTCTTCTGTCCAGCGTAATATTCTTAGCTGAGCATATATAGTTAGCAACAAAAGCTTATCCTTAGACTAGCAGGACTAACCTCCATGTGAACCAACCAGTTGTTAATCCCAGAACCAGATCCTCTTTCCAAGTGGTAACCTGGTGCACTCCCATCTAAACAAACTGCAGTATTTTCATCATGGTTCAAGCAAACGAGTTAGAAATGGAAGAAAAGAGAACACGTAGGAAAATATACATAGAAACAAATTAAATGAAGCATTGTTGATAAGAAAAGTCTCTAACCAGCTCCCTTTGCTTTTGCAGTCTCAACTATAGTAATAGGTATACTACCAGCTTCGGCTTTCAGCAATATCAAAGCTATGCAAGCCAGCAGAAGACATATCCACCGGCCTAATCTTGAATCAGCCATTCTGCTAAGTTTACAGAATAAGATAGAGTTGCAGACAATAAGAGAAAACTGAGTTGTTCATTTTATAATGCATATACATACATATGCAATCGTACCTAAGGAGTTATTGCCTAGATTCGCCTCAGAAGAATGGTGTAGATGTGGTCACGCTTTTTTTTTTTCCCAGACAGACTCAAAAGTGACCCCTCGCCCCTGTTTTAGATAATGTGGGCCGATAGCGCTATTATTACGATGAAAGAGTTTAATAATGCAAGAAAACTACATTTGCCTGATACAGATACACGGACCAAATGCCACCAACTAGGTGCTTTCCAGGACATAGTCAAATTATCATTGCTTCTGTGGGCTAAAGATGAAAGCTGGGTTTGGTTTCATTTGTTTGTCATCGAACTTTTAATGCAAAGAGAACAAATGGGGATTGTTCCATTTAGTCTGCATACTGTCATTGTCCTGTTGGCAACTTCTCGGTACTTGCCAATTTGATTACCTGGAAGCGTCTTGGCTTTTCTTTAACCGAAATGAAATACACTCAATAATTGGTGCTTTACAGCTTTGCTTGCTGATGACATAATTGTTAGTTGTAGGTGTGAGTGATAGGCCTACTTCTTTTTACTTCTTTGAGTCTGACATACTAAACAGTAACTAGATTTTTACATAACAGGCACGACGCCCTTTCTCCAAGTTCTTAGAATGGTCAAAAAGCAAAGTCTTAATCTGTAGTTTTTATGAGTTGGACGGCATTATTTTTTTTATTACATTAAGTATTTTAGTTTAGTTGGACTAATTTTAAGCTCTTAATACCTCATCCTAAGAGTCTTAGAGGATGTAAATCTGAAACTACAAGATTTCTCAGGTTCTTATGTAGCTTGTACACTTCTACGCACAAGGAGTCGTCACATACTTGATTGGTCAATTGCTGATTGATTGCTAGTCCTGTTCAGCATCAGGTTTTCAGCAGCTCTCAGATTCTCTAGTAGCTTCAACTCTCACACTACCGCTGGAAATAAGGCGTCCTTAATTAATTCGATCAAGTAGTTTTATTCTAAGAGCTAGAGGATCATCAATAGGATAAATTTCTCATTTCTCCTCCTTTTGTGTGACTCAAACTCAAGACTTTTTGTAACTGAGAGTCTTAAGTGAGAAGTTTACACCATTAGACCACTCTTGATTGGCATCACCATCCTTTTTGTGTATATAAAGAGTGGTATAGTTGTATTGAAGTGGTAAAAAGTGCATGGGAATAGTTATAGAATATCAAGTAGTTTAAATTTTGCAATACCAGGTAGGCGTGGATGTGGATTGTTCCAATGTCTGCTTTTGTTGAATTCGGCTGTCTAATGCTTAGCGGTTAGTGCATGGGATGATGTTGTTGCCCTTTTTATGGCCAAGTTCAAGCTAAATACTATAAACGATAAAAGCGAAACAATTAAAAAGTCTTGATCTCACGTGTTATTTGATCTCT